>CM035172.1:91986459-92327222 GCA_020205615.1 Panax quinquefolius | reverse complement strand
GGTTTGGTTACTTTGAATTACCGTAGATAACAGGTTGGTTATGAATATAAAAGCTAACAACCTTACTGAAAAGCATGATGAGTAGTTAACCAATTGATTCCTAAAATCACATCAAAGGCAAGTATTTTCAAAAAGATAAGATCGACAATGTAACGTGGAAAGTGTTTATTTGAATCAAACAAGATTTAAAAATAGTAGCAGTAACGAAGGCTCCTACTAACGAAGTTTCAACTAATAAGTCAAAGTCTAACTCTCCTGAGTCAAATTTAAACGTTGAACGCAAAGCAAGAGAGATAAAGAATGGGTAGAACCAGATTCAATAAGGTATAGACTTCAAGAATTTATAATTAACTAACCCGTGCTAACTTCGTTCGGGTTACCCACTTTTTGAGAAGTCACGAAAAACGCTCTTCCTAAAACCACCGATTTTGTTTTGTCCGTATCCGCCTTTGGTGCCACTATCCCAGCTGGACTTGACTTCACTATACGACAAAATCGAGCTAAATGACCTTCTCTTCTTGAAATTTCCACTTCTATTATCTTTGCCATGATTACCACCCAAGTGGTTACCATTCTTAGCATGATAATTTCCCACGATGGTTATCATTGTTACGATAGTCGTTGCCACCAAGATTATGATTATTATCGTGTTGTTGGTCGTTACCTTTTGTTTGGAATCGAATCAACACTCTCATGTGCTTCATTGCTTATCTCAAAGATTTTCGGATGCCATTCTCAAACACCGTCACAAAACAAGGGTTAATTGACATTTAACAAATTATCCCTATATTCCTAACCGACCAATCAAATACCAAATAAACTTAGGTAGGTCATACTAGCGAAGGAATTCCCCGCCTCCCTCCTAGTTCTTATCTTGCATCTTAGCCAGGATCATATCCTAAGCTCCGATACCAATCGTGACTCGGACACCAACTTGTGTCAAGACTCACATTAGTACTATCACCACACCGAAAAGAAAAGGCCCCTCACGGAGAGTGCGGCTTGGTGCATTCCCCATCAACAAGTGAAGTCACCAATGAGAGGCTCGGGGCTCTTCACACTTATGGCTCGATACCAACCTGTGACGCCCCTAAAATTAGGTATCGTCACCCATCTTGGGTCGCCACTTACATGGTACATAAATTCAAATACAACTTACTAATATAAGCGTAGGTATGCAATACGACATAAACCGTGAGTTTGAATACAAATATTGTCTACTAGATATTATATAAACTCAAAAGGAGTCCTCATTACAACTATTATCACACTATTTCACGAGAATAGTGAGGACTACTAATGCTATCCTCTCGACCATTACTTACGTTCCCCGACTCGTCTCCAGCCTATGTTCTCATTTCTCGAAGAGAACACGGTGAAAGAAAGGGTGAGCTCAACTAGCCCAAAGAAGAAATATTATGACTAAGATAATGCGTAATAAATTATCATTAGCCTTCAACAATGTTAAACCGATAAAATACAATAGACAACCGGTTTAAGCTGCAGTGAATTAGCAATCCATTAAAAGAGTCAAGTAGAGAATAAAGTCTACTATCTTTTAGGTTTTAGAAAGGTTTTCATCAATTTTTATCACGACTCGCCTTAATAAATAAACCACCACATCTAATCATCCTTGTACCACGGTCAAGGATTTTCATCAAATTATCAATGGTCATGACTATCTTAGAATCACCCTGGTCATAATCATACCAAAAACTATCCATCCATTGCATTCAAGCCACCGAGGACTTTTATCACATCATTTATATCAAGTCATGATTATACCGAATGATCCTCGGTCATAATCATACTAAGTTCATCTATGCACGTAAGCCAAAGATAACATAATATAACATGAGGATGATGACAATGACATAATAATTCAATAAAACAAGTTCAAGAATTATTTAATCCATGAATTATTAACGCCCAAATTGTCAACATGACATCTTTTTTCAGAGAGTAAAATTCAAGAATGATCGGAAGAATATTTCCATGAAAAGATCTTTGGATGAAAACGCAAATATCAAGGATATTCTACTAATTTCATGGAGTATAAGTCAAAGTTTTAACTAATTGGGTATAATAAAGAATGGAATAACAAAAGAAATCACCATGCATGCAGGTGCAGATAGACAGGAGTTATTCCAATGTAATAATAATAACGGAACGAAGTCAGGTGAAATTCACAATGCATGCAGGATGTTCCAATGAATAATAAAGATGAAAACCGGATCGGTGTAAAACACATGAGATAGGATATTCAATGAGAATGATAAAGACGGAACCAAAAGTCGGTGTAAACACACGTGAGCATGGATGTTCCAACAGAATAATAAAAGCGGAACCAGTCAGGTGTAAAACACATGAGACAGGATGTTCAACGAGAATAATGTAAGAATGTCACCAAGTATGGGTAAACCATGAGACACAAAGTTATTCCAATGAATAATAAGCAATGGAATAACATAAGGATTTCACCAAGTATAGGGTATGCCGCGTATACAGGTTATGTATAGGGTATGCCACTTTTACAGGTTATTCCAACAGAATGATAATGAATGGAATAACAGAAGTTCTCTTCAAGAAGAAAGAATAACACCCTTACCGTAAAAGAACTGAATATAGAAGTAGTGAAGTAGCGAGAATACTCTTCTTCTTTTCTATAATTTTCTCTATAGCTTCTCTCTATAATTTCTCTCTAGTTTCAATGAATTGTAAGAAAATAATGAAGGAATGAGCTTCTATTTATAGGAAAATGGAATGCATAGTAATTAATCCTTGAACGGTCCAGATTGATTTACTTTAATCGACGGTCCATATTTAAAGAAAAATCTTTTAAATAAAATATAATATATTCTATTTATATAAAAATATTTTACTATGCAAACACTATGCAATACTATGCAAAACACTATGCAAAACACTATGCAACACTATGCATAATAAAATATAATATATTCTATTTATAGAATAACTTTAATAAAGTATTCTATTTTATATAAAAGATGTTTTCGCTTTTATTACGTTAATAATACTGAATAAAATAAAACGTCATTATCGCTTATAATAATTCATATTATTAATCGGACAATAATGGAATCAAACCGAGTGACTTCTCACATAAGCATCAATAATCAATTTAAAGGTGTTACTATGAAACCACACGTATGACATCGACTTTTTTACTAATGAAAGTAGTTCAACAATAACCACGGTAAAACTTCCGCCGTTATTTTAATAAAATATTTTTGTCGTTTTTCTCAATCCGGATAATAATACATTGCTAGGGTCCACCAATGATTGAGTAGTTGCATTTAATATTCCCTCGCTAAACCTAATATTCCCCGACCAATCGAATATAATATAACCACTTCAGATACTTTGCAAAATTTATAAATACTACCCACAACTATAATATTATCTCAAATTCACACCATAATATTAAAAATTATTTCGACAAAATTTAAATCTTTATTAATAAAATCTGGGGTCTCACAAATATTGTATCAAAAATGATTTGGACCGAAAAGAAATTAATTTTTATTATGAATAGTACCCCGGGTGAATAGTAATAAAGTGAATAGTACCCCGTGAATAGTATTTCGGGAATAGTACCCCCTGAATAGTACTCCAGCATGAAAAGGTTAAAACTTATCAAGAATGCTCAGAATAATATTTTTATGAAAAGATACTGGATGAAACGCAAATATCAAGGATATTCTACTAATTTCAGAAATTATAGAAGCAATACTTACCATAGTAAGTTTAAATTTAGGAATTTAAAATGAAATAATATCCCTTCCATACTATGGAGTATAAAAGAAAATAATATTTCTTACGAGTGTTGAAATAAAATTACGAATATTTCTTATAAGTATTAACTGGAATATCGGATATTATTCTGAGAAAATCTTGCAGAAAAAACTACACTCAAAGTATCCTTATACTCAAGAAAAATGTGAGAGCCCCGAATTCGATCGAGGTCCCGAATCACCGCTGATCCGGTTCGATCATTCTATCACTATTACTATATTTGCGGAAGATATAAACATAAATTGTTTATACAATAACTTACACACTTTTCTCCAAGGTCGAGTAACCTTAAATTATACACAATACATAACCTATTTAACTTACAATAACATTAATATCATACAATACTATTACAAATCTAATCGCACACATTAACTTTTTAATCGAACTGCTCTTTAACCTTTCCTTGTATCAACGCGATTCGCCTTTAATCGCAAGGTTTATCATGATATAGCAAGGTGAGCATAAAAGTTGCCCAGCAAGTTTAATTTCAATAATTTAAAGATATATCATGATTGAAAGGATTTGAATAATAAGCTGGCTATAATTCAACAATACAATTGCGAATTAGCACGAACAAACTTTTGACTGAACAAGTATTAAACATGAACAAATGTATCTGGACCGAAAGGTAATGAAGGTGATCATCCTTTCATACCTGACTTATACATGCAATATGTACATAGTACAATTCTACAATGGCAATCAGCAATGATTATCCATAAGCATGTCTGAATGAAACAACTCTTAGTAGAGTTAAGTAAAAACAAACTTGCCTGAACCGTTGATTTCCGCTACACAATTTATAACGCTTTATCCGAAGACCTAATATTAGTAATATAGATCTCCAATATTAGAATAATATCATCACAATATAATACTATTATATATATAGACATACATATAATAACCTAAACACATATCACATAACCCTATCAGTCTATTCAGCACATAAAACTTAGCATCAAGTCAGACTATTTAAGTCCAAGTTGAATCCGACAAAATTCTAACATCCCGACGGCCTAATCGAACAAATCTCGAAGTTTAAGTTCAATTAAACTCATCTAAATGCCTAACCATTATCTAAGAAAATTTATTAATGAAATAAATATTTTTCGAAGCTCGTAATAATTTTTAAATAATTATTACTATTTATCGTGAATTTTCCATTATTAATATCATATTTAAATGAATTAAATACCACATAATTCTTTTATCATTAGAATTTATTTATTATCAAATATTAATGAAATACATGTCATAATATTATAATATATTTATAATATCACAAAGTATTTTTAATACTCTAAAATCATATTTATATGATTTTTAAACCGAATTAAATTCATTATCCGATAATTGCTTTTAATATTAAAATATTAATATTTTCATGATAAAATATCAAAAGTTATATTTTATAACCTAAAATATTTTATAACACTTAAATTGTTTTTATATGATTTTTAAATCATTAATTCTATTTTTCATATTTTATTTAATATATTTATTAAATAAACTAATTATCATTAATATTTATTAATTAATGAAATTCTTCACAAAATATTAAAAGTCACTGAAAATAACTTAAAATATTTTCTTTTACCATAATATTATTTTTCATGATTTTTCATATATTAAAATCATTTTAAATAATTTATTTAATATTATAATTAAATAAATTAAATACCATTTATATTCCAAAAATATTAAATATTTATGAAATATACTGAAAATAATTAAAACTATTTTAGGACTTTAAATTAATTTTTAGGAATTAATTTTTATTTTTAATAATTAAAACCATTTTTATCTATTTATTTAATTAAAATAAGTATTTTTGAAAATAAGTGTCATTTATAGGGTTTTAGGCGACAAATCAGATTGCTAAAAGTGTTCTTGGTGTTCTTGGATACCAACCCGTAAACTCATGTCGGAGTTCAAGGTTGTTACTTTGACCAATCAATAAATCTAGGATCAAGTTTCTTCCTAAATTTGGTAAATTATTTTATAATTGTAGTATGTGTAATACTATCATTCTCAATCAATTTCATGGTCATAAAACAATTAATCGGTGAGTTATAGTCCTTACGTAAATTATGTTAGACATGTTTTTCATTTCAGAATAACCCGATATATTTACGTATAAATAAATCATAAATTTTGCATATAATTTTTTTTAATTTTAAAGATGAGGATTTGTACAAGATAAAGTATATATGTATTTATGTGGTAAATAAAAATATAATTATTACATGATTATTTACAAGTAAATTTATTATAGAATTATTGATAATTAAAAGTATATTTTATAATAATTAATTTTATAGTGGAAATATTTTATTAATTATTTTTCATGAAAATATGATCATTATATTATTTAAATAATAGATTATTTTATTATAATAAATATTTTATTATATGAATTTATTTCAGATTAATTAAGTTAATTATTTTAACTTGATAATGGTGTATATGAATATTAAATCAGATATGGAATCCAAACCCTAATTTTTGATTTTGATTAAGGAATAAGAATAATAATATAATATTAATTATATTTTTATTTTTCAATCTTATTAATATATATCTTGTATGGATCGATAATGGTTGTTCAATTATGTGCTATTATGACCAAACCTTAGTGTTACTGATAAACCTAACATTAATTTGTATCACCCTATTGTGAAATTCAAATGGAAAATTCAAGACTATTATATAAATATGTTATATGATTTATGTTGCGAATGATATAATTAATTAGGTAAATCCTAATTAAAAATTTAGAAACCCTAAATAATTTTTAGAAAACCCCAAGTCATTAAAAACCCTAATTTTGAAAAAACCATAAATAATATTTATAAACCCTAATTTTCTATACTGACCCTAATTGTCAAGTGAGAAAACCCTAATTTGAAACTCATTTATGAGTTAGAAACGGTTATGTAGTTGTGCTAAATGAAGTATGTTACGTATTATAGAATTTAATGTTAATTAGAGAAACCTTAATTAATATTTAGAAATTCTAATTTTTAGAAACCCTAATTTCTAAATTAGTAAACCTAATTTCTAAATTAGTAACCTTAATTTGCTAAATTGGTAACCCTAATTGTTAATTGCAAGCTAAATGCTAATTAGTGGACATTAAAATCATAATGTTCATGTATAGTGTAATTAGAAAATTAATCATAATTAGGAAACCCTAATTTTAAATTTTTAGAAACTAAAATTATTTATTTATTTATTTATTTTTTATGTTAACCCTAAATTGGAAATTCTAGAAATTATTTTTAAACCCTAAAATGGTTCAAACCCTAAATCCTAACCCAAACCCTAAACCCTAAGGGTTTGCCAAGATTACAATTTTGCCATTTAAATGATTTACCAAATGACAAAATCCCTCTCAGTATTATTAAAGCTAATATAGGTTTTGACAATTAGGGAAGTTGGTGACCAAACCCAACAACCCCATGTCTTTGAATAATTCACAATGAACCAACCACTTAGTTCAAAGAATTCATTGCATACAAGTATTATAAATAGAATCAAGAGAGAGAAATTGCATTTAGTAGCTCATTTGATCACAATAACCATCCAAGTCCCTCTCTCTCTCTCTAACCTCCGAAAATATTTGTTAGATCAGTTCCCAAGACCAGCCCCACTAATAACCACATCAAAATCAGAAGCTAGAATCAAAATTTTTCTTAGAAAGGTATAAAACCCTAATTGAAATCTGACTTTGATCCTTTGTTAGATGTTTTTTTTGTGTTAAATGTGTTGTTACTAGTGTATAATGATGATCTGGGTTGCTAGATGTTAGATCCATAACATCTCGAGGCTCGGATTTGAAGATTTTAAGAATCTGGAAATTTTTAATTTGAGTCTGACAGTCAAATGTCAGTCATCATAGATCTTTGTATGTTATGTGTTTTTGTTGTTTAAGTGTTTGATTTTGTAGTATAGTATGAGATCTCTCATCTGGTACAAGAATTAAAGTCTGATCTGTTGTATATTTGAAGTTATGATCGGTCAAAGTCCGTTGACCGACCATGACTTGCAAGTTTCTGGGTAACCCAGAAATGGGTTTTCAGTGTCTGACAAGATCTTTGAAGGTCAAGATCTGTCAGATGACTGATAGTTTGATGTTGTTTTTATAACTAGATTATATCCTGTAACCTGGACTTTAATTAGCTTCTGGTATTTATATCTCTTAAATACTTAATGGATCGAATGTAATAAGTGGTCAAAGCAGGACATACGGTCACGAATGCATTTTCTGGAATTTCCAGAAACACGAAGAACATACCTTCTGACATGATTTGACCGCTCTGCATCTTTTGATTCTGTGACTTATTTGTATATGTTTTGTACTATATCTCTTAAGTTGCATGTGGGCTACACACTGCAACTTTTATATCACTAAACAATCACCAGAATTGCACGTTGTAGAAGCTTCAGTAGATGATCGAATCGTTTCTTCATTTCTGGGCAAGCAACCCGAAATGAAGAAAACGACTTCCGACATGATTTTGGAGGCTCAGATCTATTTCGTTTTATGTTGTTTATTCGTGTTTGTTGTTTCATCGTATAGTATTACATTAGTTCTACACATTGTGGGCAATAGATAGACTAGATACATCATGATATGATTGTTACACTTGGTCAAACCTAGCACCCTCGACACTGACATGGTGATCTGGGTTTCATGAAGAGCACCTCAAGAATACATATAGCGACAGTTTTGTCGCTATAGAGCCCTTTAGCGACAAAATTTTTCAGAAATTAATTAATTTAATTAAATAAATAGAAAAAAATAGTTTTTAATTATTAAAAATACAAAATAAATTATTAAAAATTATTTTAAAATCCGAAAATTAGTTTTTAATTATTTTGAATGTATTTCATAAATATTTAATAATTTTGGAATATTAAAAGTATTTAATTTATTTATTTATAATATTAAATAAATTATTTAAAAATGATTTTAATTCATGAAAAATCATTTAAAATTATATTATGGTATAAGAAAATAATTGAAGTTATTTTTGATAACTTTTAATATTTTGTGATGAATTTCATTAATTAATTAATATTAGTGGTAATTAAAGTTATTTAATAAATGTATTAAATAAGTTATGAAAAATAGAATTAATGATTTATAAATCATATAAAAATGATTTAAAGGTTATAAAAATATTTTAAGTTATAAAATATAACTTTTGATATTTTGTCATGAAAAATATTAATATTTTAATATTAATGATATTAGATTTATTTAATAATTATACTAAATAAATTAGTTTAAAATGATTTTAATATTAGAAAAATCATTTTAAATAAAAATAAATAGATTAAAAATATTTGAAGTTATAAAATATAATTTTCAATATTTAAAGGTAAATTTCATTAATTATTTACTATTAATGATATTAGAATTATTTAATAATTATATTAAATAAATTAGTTTAAAGATGATTTTAATATTTTAAAAATCCTTTAAAATGAAAATAAAGTGTTTAAAGATATTTTAAGTTATAAATTATAACTTTTAATATTTAAAGGATAATTTCATTAATAAATGATATTAGTTTAATATTAATGGTATTAAATTTATTTAATAATTATATTAAATAAATATTTTAAAAATGGTTTTATTTATTTAAAAATCATTTAAAAAGGATATAAATGAATAAAAATATTTTAAGTTATGATTAAGGACTTTTAATATTTTGATAAGTAATACATTAATACTTTAATATTAATGATAATTATTTAAAAATGAATTTAATTCTTTTAAAAATCATTTAAGTGTAATATTAATACTTTTAAAAGTATTTAAAGTTATTATAAATAACTTTAACATTTTGGTAATGGTTTCATTAATAATTTAATATTAATTAAATATTAATGATAATAGAATTGTTTAATATTTAAATCATTTAATAATGATTTCTTGTTTGAAAATTCATGATAAATTATAATAAATGTTTAAAAATATTATAAGTCATTTAAAAATAATATGATTGATACTTATGGATGTGGAATTACATGATGTAGTCTTAGACTCGATAATTATTCGATAAAGCCGCTTTAAGACAATCGACATGTTTCAAAAATTGATCTGGACTTAGATAATTTGATTAGTTATGTGTTTATTTGTGATTCAATGGTTGTTAATGTGATTAGGTTATATGATGACTGCAATAAGCAGTGCTATGTGTTATTGTATGTTGTTCTAATCGAACGAATGATCTTATTATTGATAGGTGTTATATAAAGATAGAACTAAGTTACGAACTGTAAGCAGCGCATCAGGCAAGTATCTTACCTTTGCATTTCCTTTATGCAATGGATATGAGTAAGAAGTTTCAGAATTATATTATTATTATTCTATATTATTAACCTTATTGTGATATATTCTATATCCGATCATTGTTTATCAACATGTTAATATATGGTAATTCAGATATATATTTTGTTCGTTAATTTTTAAACATGGTTACACAAGTGTCCCCACTTGGATAACCATTGTATTTAATCACACACACACACACACACACACACACACACACACACACACACACACATATATATATATATATATATATATATATATATATATATAAAGTCGTCTAAGCTATTTGACCCAGCTAGACACAAATTTAGAAACATCGTTGAATAAGTTAAAACCTTTTTGTATTCAATTAAATTATTTTGGTTCAGATTCTAGACTAAGTATGAACATCCCGATCATGGGAAAATTTTTATGAGCCAAGGCGGACAATGGATGAACGATAATATCGTTCTAGTAATGTAGTATTGATCAGTACAGGGCCCATGGAAAGTACAACCTAAAGCCCGTAAGTTATGACGGTTTGCAGATGAAGTTCTGCTAAACCTTATCGAAAACTAAAAACAATGTTCATAGTATGTCAACTAATACCTATATATATAGTCAATATGTAGTTTCAAAATTTGGAGATAGAATTGTTATGTTATTATTATCGGTTCAGTTTACTTCACAACTATAAATTCGTTGTAGAAGTGATGTACAAAGAAAACATTATTTCTTTCAATTACTTATATTTCTAATAATTATTACTTGTTGGGCACCCAAATGCTCACCCTTGCTTAAATTTAAATGTTTTTAGCTAGGCATGAACAACTCAAGGTTAGCATAAAAACAAGTGAAAAGGAAAGAAAATGTAACATGTTTAATGGTATCTTTTGTAATAGTTAGACTGTATTAAGATAATGATATGTATTATATATCATGTAAAGAATTATAGTAAAGGTTACGTACTTGGGATTAGACTTTGATAAATGTAAGTTAAGTTTGATATTTATATTATTATTATTATTATTAGTACTATTCCGCTCATAGAAATGGTATCGTGAAGAACCGAGTTCGGGTTTCAAGTACCTGAGTTTGGGGTCTTCACAAGTTGGTATCAGAGCTTAGGGTTAAAAACCTTAGGTGGGCTAGACCTTAGGCTATAACCGTGGAACAGAGGGAAACATTGAAAATACAAATAACTCATATAGAGTTTAAAAAGGGAGATGAATTGAATAAGTTCATCGTCAAATCAAATAAAAGATAACTTGTATAAAACTATTATTTGTTATGTGTATATATTAGTTGATAATCAGGATAACTTAGGTGTGTAATGTCAGATAGAAAAGGATTAGGATACCCTCAAATGGTAAAGAAGAAGTCAACCTCCATAACCGAGCCAATATCAAAGCCAATAGCTGAAATAGAGGCTCACATTGAAAGCTACCTCCATGAGGTGGTTATTTTGGAAGGTATAGTACCGAACCCTGAAACGATAGTATAACTAATAGGTAAAGTATAGTTAAAAAATATGTGGTCAATGTCGAGTTCTTAAACTCATATGTTTGTGGTGAGTTCTTAAACTCATAATGTATGGTAAGTTAGACGAACTAGGTGTAGTTAGGTGTGAAGGGACTATTGAGGCTAATGGGAATAGACATATTTCTAAGCAATTGATCCTTAGTGGAGGCGTAACAAATAAGTAGTATTAGTATTACTTGAATAGGTATGATTCTATGTTATGTATATGATAGGTATATTTATATAAGGTAATATTTTTCAAACTTTATATAAGTTGTGTCAGCGATTCCCGACTTTTGAGTCACAAAGGGATATCGAATGTTTAAAGTAGAATGTGCTATGGTATGTCAAGTGTTATGAATATGAGTCTATGTTGGATTAATGAAATAAGTTGGTATAAAGATAATAGTTAATTATATGCGTACTGGTTAATGAAGAAAACTAAATTTTCAAAATCTAATATTTTGAGTACATGATAATTTGAATATAGAATTTCGCGTTATATGTTAAGCGTATACGATAAGGCTTAGAATATAAGTTAATAAGAATAATTTACGATAATGCCGTCAAGACGAAAACGAAATACATGGACAGAAGAACCTGTCAACAAAGCTGGAAGACAACCAGACCCGATACAAAATTTTGCGAATATGGATGATCAAGCTATGCAGAACGGAATACCAATCGCCGGAAGATTAGCTAGATAATCGATCAACGAACGTCAAAGACTTCAAGGCGTTCGTACTGCCAGGATTTAGAGGATCAACTGACCCTGTAGCAATGTTAGTGATAGCTAGGATAACGAAGGGGCAAAAGATAGTTTTGTCACCTATACGATAAAAGGAAATGAGATAAAGGGCAAGTCTGTGTGTTTAAGTGTGAATCAATGGAGTATAAGGTGGAAGACTATCCAAGAAGGGGAAAGAAGGCAAGGAATGCGAATACGGGAAAAGGCAGCAGGACATTGGCGACGACGGGACCAACATCAACAAATCAAACCAACGAAATCAACTCGCAAGCGTCTTCATCTTGACCATTCAAGAAATCGTAGCGATGGGGATGCAATTCGTGTATTACTCAAACCAATTTTATTTCTTATATATTATTTTCTTATATATAGTAAATTATTTTATAAATTATTTTGAAGGAGGAATTTGAGTTCTCTTAGAAATCAAATTTCCGTTTAATAAGATAGATAAGCTTTTTGGCTGAATAATTAAAGATCAGTTCGATCAATTTTGATCGAGATCTAATCGCAATGATTGTGTATGTTATGTACCCGTGTATGTATAGGTTTTACAACGGTGATTCCGGGGACAGAATCTTTATAAGAGAGGGTGAATGTAACAACTCGATATTTCTATATAAATAAATCATAAATTTTGCATATAATTTTTTTTTAATTTTAAAGATGAGGATTTGTACAAGATAAAAAGTATATATGTATTTATGTGGTAAATAAAATATATTTATTACATAATTATTTACAAGTAAATTTATTTTAGAATTATTGATAATTAAAAGTATATTTTTATAATAATTAATTTTATAGTGGAAATGTTTTATTAATTATTTTTCATGAAAATATGATCATTATATTATTTAAATAATATGAGAAACGACTATTAGAATTATTATAATAGATATTTTATTATTTGAATTTATTTCAGATTAATTAAGTTAATTATTTTAACTTGATAATGGTGTATATGAATATTAAATCAAATATGGAATCCAAACCCTAATTTTTGATTTTGATTAAGGAATAAGAATAATAATATAATATTAATTATATTTTTATTTTTCAGTACTATAAATATGTACTGTATGGACTGATAATGGTTGTTCAATTATGTGGTATTATGACCAAACCCTAGTGTTACTAATAAACCCTAGCATTAATTTGTATCACCCTATTGTGAAATTCAAATGGGAAATTTAAGACTGTTATATAACTATGTTATATGATTTATGTTGCGTATGATATAATTAATTAGGAAAACCCTAATTAAAAATTTGGAAACCCTAAATAATTTTTAGAAAACCCCAAGTCATTATAAACCCTAATTTTGCAAAAACCATAAATAATATTTATAAACCCTAATTTTCTATACTAACCCTAATTGTCAAGTGGGAAAACCCTAATTTGAAACTCAATTATAAGTTAGAAACGGTTATGTAGTTGTGCTAAATGAAGTATGTTACATATTATAGAATTTAATGTTAATTAGAGAAACCCTAATTAATATTTAGAAATTCTAATTTTAGAAACCATAATTTTAAATTAGTAAACCTAATTTCTAAATTAGTAACCTTAATTTGCTAAATTAGTAACCCTAATTGTTAAGTATGCACATCATAAAGCCAATCATGTTTGATGATAAAGCATATACTTTGTAACAATCTTATTCATTTATTAATTAAAAAAGTATTAATTTATTAAAGGCTTTTAATTATCTACATGATCTTTGTTTTATAATATGATAAATAATAGTTTTAAGCAATGCTTTTAGAATAATGATGATGATCATTCTAATGAGATCTAAATTCTTAGAAAGCTTAAAACTAAAATAGTTCCCAATCATTGGATTACTAAATTGGGGATTAGTGAATCCGGATAGATTGGTACATCGTTTCGTTGCTTGCTCATTGGATGAGGATGATTGATCTCATGATCATTTGTGTGGAACAAAAGCAAGTATGTAGGTGAGTATGTAGGTGCTTATTAGAGAATAAGTTCTTTGAGCATTGGCTGGCGCTAAGGAATACCTAATGGAGTTTTATTTGCTGTCGATAGGAATTTCTGTAGTGATAGTAGTCAAGTAATCCTTGGACTTGAGATCATCATAGTATCTTGTGTATGATGAGTTATACTTTGACTTATTCCTTAAGACCCTTAGGGTATATCAAAGGTATGCTTGGGTATAATAAGTTGTACATGGAGATAATGTATGATCGATAAAGAATCTACCACTTCTAATAAAGAAGAGAAATGTCTATGTGATTCGATAAATGACAACCCGGTAGTCCTTGGCGGCGAGAATGAAATTAGAAAGGAGTTTCTAATTTGCATTATTTGGAGTTGTGCATTTAAGATCGAAATACATATAATTAAATAAAATAAGACTTGTGGTAATTCCATGTCTTATATTTAATTGGGACATTGTATGGTGGAAGGATTGAATTATGCGGTAACTATTTACTCAAAGGTTCTTTAATGATTAATGTTGAAATCTATATTATACGGAAAGTCGTTGATCATTTAGGGAGGCTTATCCTATTGTAGAATAAATATTATTTATTTAAATAAATTAATTGTTTAATTTATTTATTTAAATAAGATTAGAATTATTCTAATTGATTTATTCACAATAGGTTTAATATGGAGAACCTAAAGGGTCACACCATAAAAGGAAGAATAATTATTTAAGAAGTTAATGGCATAATCGTAATAATATGTTATGTATATTTAATTTAATCTATGGTGATAGAATAAATTAAATAGCTTAATATTATTATTTAATATTTTAGAAATATTAAATATAAATTAATAAGAGAGTCTTATTAATATTATTACAATTATTATTATTTTAATTTCTAAAGAGTTTAGGAATTAATTTAATATAAGTACTCTCATTTATTCCTAATTGGATTAGGAAGGAAAATTAGTTAAAGGAGTTTAATTAATTATCCCTAATAAGATTAGGGAGCTTAATTAATTAAAAAAATTTAATTAATTAAATAAAACCCAATTCCTTAATTGTTAAGGTGGGTTGCCCACATCTATAAATAAGAGGAGTCTTATTATGGGTGGTGGGGGTTGTTGACTTTTTACAACATCGTAATAATTCAATTTGTTGGAGATCGCTTTTCTATAGAGATAGAAAAACTAGGGTTTGAGCCAAATACCCATCTTCTTGAATTCTTTATTCTTCCTTGGTGGATCACCTCTAGAGGCCAAACATATGGGTGGCTAGCGTTGATCGAAAGGAAGGAACCAAACCGGTGGATTCAAGTTGAGCGAAAGGATTTGGAGGTGAACTTGTACACGAGGAAGCTCGATCTTCAAGGGTATGATTTTATTCTTTATCTTTTCGTTTAATTAATAATTGTGCATAAAGGGTGATCAGGGTATATGGTTTTTGTAAATTTTTTAAACTACGATTTTTCACGCTTAGCTTTTTTTTGCAATTTGATTGCGTTCATGAATATTACAAACCTAACGGTGGCATCGAGCCAAACCTTTATGCGAATTATTAATTGTTTTAATTTGATATGTATATTGATATGTGTTTAGAACAATTTAATTGGGCATTTTTTATTAATTATAAAAAAAAAAAAAAAAAAAAAAAAAAAAAATAAAATTTGGTATAATTTTTTTTTTTAAATTTTGGTTTAAAAATAAATATATAAAAAATAATATATGATAAAAATATATATATATATATATATATATATGATTTATATATAAAAAATATAAATAATGATGATATATTAAATAAATATATTATTATTTAAATTTTATTGCAGATATTTTATTTAGGAATCACATTTTCATATAATAAAAAATATGGATTTAATATTTATAATTAATATATTTATATATAAAAGGAACTATATATATATATTTATATATATAGTAATATATATATATATATATATATATATATATATATATATATATATATATATATATATATATATATATATATATATATATATATATATATTTTATATATTTTATAATTAAAATAAAAATTTATTTTAATCTTAAAATAAAAGGTTTATTTTAATATTATAAATAAAATAGTTTATTTTAATTTTAAAATTATATTATATATATATATAATTATTTTAATTTAAAAATAAAAGTTTATTTTAATTTTAAAATAAAAGGTTTATTTTAATCTTAAAATAAAAGGTTTATTTTAATTTTAAAATTAAATTTCATGCTAACTAATTAGAGTTGGAATTGGATTCCATGATAACTAATTGGAGTTGAAATTGGATTTATTTTTCCTTAAATAAAGGAGTTTATTTAGATATGAAATAAGATTTCATATTATTCAAAAATAAAGAGTTTATTTGTGAATAGGAAAAAATCTAATTTCCTTAAATAAAGGAGTTTATTTAGATATGAAATAAGATTTCATATTATTCAAAATAAAAGAGTTTATTTGTGAATAGGAAAGAAAATAGTGTTTCCTTAAATAAAGGAGTTTATTTAAATATGAAATAAGATTTCATATTATTCAAAATAAAGGAGTTTATTTGTGAATAGGAAAATAAAAGTGTTTCCTTTAATAAAATTTTTTTTTTACATGGAATTGGATTCATAATTAATTAAAATAAAAGAGTTTATTTTAATTAAAGATTTTTTTTTTATATGGAATTGGATTCCATAATTAATTAAAATAAAGGAGTTTATTTTGATTAAAGATTTTGATTAAAATAAAATAGTTTATTTTATTCAAAATTGGATAAATTAAAATAAAATAGTTTTATTTTGATTTAAATTTGGATTAAAATAAAGGAGTTTATTTTGATTCAAAAATAGATTTTATACTAACTAAATTTGCCCATTAAATGATATCAATATATATATTAAATGTTTATTATTCATAAGATGAATGTTATTTATTGATGCATATGATGATGTGTATGATAATAAATGGGATTGATTATGGATATTATTGACCCGATATGATTGGATTTTATTTTAGTTGGATGCATGAATGTATGGGTTTTTTATTAAATGGGAATTCTGCGTACCTCGTCTTCTCTAATTTTTCTTAATGTAAATTCTATCTCCCTCTATGTACTTCCCCTTATTTAGCGATCAAGGTTTCTATTTATTTTAAATAGTTTTGTAATAGGAATAGTTAGAATTAATTTTGAAAATTGGAGATCAAGGAGCAAGGAGGCGCTTGAAGACCCGTTTGTAATGGAGCAGGGTTTAAATGTAATAGTTATATTTAAATATTATTTCTTGCACCCCTAGGGTTTGACCTTTTGGTTCACTTGGTGGCTCTAGTGAGACAAACTAGAATAAAGTCCATAATCAATCGGGTAGAATATAGTATTCTATATGTGCATGCTTATATATATATATATATATATATTATGCAAACATGCTTGCATGTTAATTAATATGGCGCGTATTTTATATATATATATATATGCATGTGCGCTAAACAAGATGAGACAAATTAATAACAAACCCCTCGATTTTTTTATATTAAGTCTAAGCGTTCAAAGATATTTGGAATATCGAGCGTAAGCCTTCTAGCATGATAAAATTAATAGAGTATTAAATATTTAATATGAGTTTGTTTGTTGTGTCACCACAAGGCAAGTATTAAGTATTTAAGATGTTAATTTATCACATTTGATGCTTATAAAGAAAATTGAACAATATTGTTTTGTTGTGTCACCACTGAGGATGATATTTTCTTTTTTGAATATATGGAGTGCTAGGTTGGACTTAACTTGGATAATTTTGATTGGGATGTGCCACCACTTGATCAAAATAATCTAAGAGGCAAAAGAAAAGGAGTTGCATAGTTGATGTAATTGACAAAAAGTTGTCTACCTATTTATTTATATATAGTTTGTTGTGTCACCACAAGGCTATATACATTTGAAATGGGATCCTTATTCTCACTAGCAAATCTTTAATTAGATTTTGCTTAGAACTATATAAGTGAGGTAATATAGTTTGAAGAAAATAGTGGGAGATACCAATTTAAAACAAGACCTAATTTATTTTGGTAATTAATAAAAGAATGTATGTTAAAAATGTTGTTAATTACAAATTCATTTACTGAAATTTTACAATGTCTAAAATTACTATCAACTGCGAAGCATATTAGATGCTAAATTAATGGGCCCGAATTAAGCGGATTGGTTAAGGAATTTGAGAATAGTTCTCATATTTGAAAAGCTATCTTATGTCATAATCGCCTATCCACGCAATGGTTGCAGACAATGCCTCTGAGGAAGAGATTTGCTACTTTTAGAAAGTGGCAAGATGATGCCTGATTGGCTCGATGCATCATGCTCGCATCCATGAGTACTTGAGCTTGACGTCGACATGAAACTATGGATGCTCTACTTATATATTCCTGCACATCAAGTAGTTGATGGTGAGGAAAGTGGGGTGATAGATATCGAGATATCTAAGGAGCTCTTAGATCTAGAATGGCCGATGGCACTATAAATGCGAGACAAAAGTTCTTAACATAATCAATTTGATTGATCGATTAGGACATTGGTTTTGTCATGGATGGAGAGTTGAGCCAAGATTTGATCTTGCACTCACTCCGGACTCCTTTCACAATTGTTGTGAATTTTTCATATGAACAAGCTAGATATCGGCCATTTGATTTGCTTAACATATTGAAAAATGTTGAGAGTCACTTTCAACCAAGAAAGATCAAGTCTTCTTGGTAGGGGCCAAAGGATCTTACGAAAGAAGAGCGATTCAAAGAAGGTAAATAGAAAGGCGTAAACAAAGGATAATAAGAACAAAAAGCGATATGGATAGCAAAGGGTTTGCTTCCACTGCAATAAGCTGGACCTTTGGAAAGAAAGCTGCGAGAAGCATCTTGCGAGAGAGGCTAACAAAAGAAGCTTAGTGAAGTTTGGTTACAAATCTGATTTTTGTTCATGATTTGAAATAAATTTTCTTTAAGTCGAGGTTCTACTTGGGTATTGGATCTGAGACTTTGGTTATCATAAATATAGATTTATGAAGGGACAAGCAGCAGTAGAAAGCTAAACAAATATAAGTAATCTATGTGTGGGAAAAATGAAGCAAAGGTTGCCTTTGCATTAGCCATAGAAACTTATAGTTTAGCAATGCCTACGGAAAATCTATTAAGTCGATAAGTTGTTATTGTATTCGGTTCTTGTTAAAAATATTATTTCCATTTTATTGTTGGATGATGAAATCTTTGGTATTATAATTAAGAACAATTGTTGTTCTATTTATAATAATAATGTTTTGTATAAAGCTGGAATATTACTTAATAAATTTTGTATACTTGACTTACATGAAAATAATTTTGCATATTGAACAAATTAGTATAAGAAAAGGAGATGATCATTCAAAGAGTTGAATGTGTGTATTTGCTGAAATACAAGTGTGAATTATTTGAAAGGTTCAAAAAGAATTGAAGTGAAACAAATTGGCAAAGTATTAAGATTCTTTGATTAGATCGAGGAATAAATACTTGTCTGATAAGTTTCTAGATCATCTCAAATGGTTTTCTCATAATGGACACACCTCGATATGTGATAATTGATTGATGTATCTGAATGAAAAATCGTACCTTGTTGGACATGGTGCGGTCCATAATGATTTTACCGACATTCCAGTATCCTTCTAGGATCATGTCCTAGAAATGGCTGCATATCTACGAAAAAGGTAACCTCAAAATCCATTTGAAGACTCCATAAAAAAAGTTATGGACGGGGAGGATTCCTAATCTTAAGTATGTTAAGATAAAGGGTTGTCAACTTATGTGAAAAGGTTTCAAAAGGATAAGCTTGGGACAAGATTTGACAAATCTGATTTGTGGGACATCCTAAAGTAAGTTTAGGGTATATGTTCTATAATCCTACTTAGCAAAAGGTGTTTATTGCGAAACACATTTGCCTTCTAAGATAAAGGTGTTTATCATTAAAAAGGGGCTAGTGGGAGGATAATAGATCTTGAAGAGTTCAAGAACCAAAAACACTATAAGTCGAATAAAGAGGAACACTATAGATAGACCTATTTGTACCACAACCAAGAATCGTAAATGCGGAATAGTGAAATGAAGAAGATACCTAGGAGGTATGGATTCATCATGATGATGATGATGAGGTACACATCATAGAAGATGATGATCGATTACATACGATGAGGTAAGTGATGAACACACTCGGAGAAATGGATTGAAGCAAGTTTCTCAAATATGGAACATTCGTTTTGATGAGGAGAAAAGAGTTTGATTTTATCAAAAATAAGAATGAACCTAGTGTGTACAAAAAAGATTCGATTGGGGCGTCGTGACATTTCTAGTATTATATGTTGATATACTACGGATGAGGAATGACATACCAATGCTCTGATCGGTAAAGATAAAGTTGTCTAAACATTCCTCCATGAATGATTTGGGAAGAGTATCTTAATTGGGGATATAAATCTATATAGATAGATTTAAAAGGATGCTCGACTTAACCCAAAGAGCGTATATTCATTTGATGCTAAAGTCGTTTAGCATGGCAAACTCAAGAGATGTCTCATGTCGATGAGCTATGGAGTGTATCTCTCTTAATAGTCCCCTGAGACTCGAAAAAAGAGAGGTCGCATGAGTGACTATCATGTATCTGATGAAATATCACGAGACACGATGTTGATCGGTCGTATTATGGAGAAGTTCACTATGAGTCGGTGAAAAACATCTTAAAGTGCTTGCTTAGGCACTAAGGATGTGATCATATTCATGGTGGGTCTAAATTAAAACTAGAGGGCTTAACGGACTCAAGTTTTTCAGACAGACCAAGATGACAGAAAATCCACTTTAAGGTAAAGGGTTACCTTGAACAGTGGTGCAGTGAATTGGAAAGGTTCCAAAGCAAAAAAGAGTTCTTTGGTTTAGTGATAAAGACAAAGTATATAGCTATAAATGAAGCTGCAAGTTGATTGTTTGGATTAAAAGTTCATTCTGAGAACTAGGAATAGTTCTAAGTCTCATCTTGGATCTAAACATGTGTTGTGGCACTTTCATTTGATTATTAGAATCATTGAAAGATGGGAAATCACTATAGAGATAGTGGACTCTCATGAACAACATTACATATCCATTAACTAAAGCTTATCCAATGGCGGGATAATCGTCACTTAGAGAAGAAGAGTATGAGATACCATGGCGATTGGCTTTAGTGCAAGTGGGAGATTGAAAGTAGTATGCACACAAGCCGATCATGTTTGATGATAAAGCATATACTTTGTAACAATCTTATTCATTTATTAATAAAAAGTATTAATTTATTAAAGGCTTTTAATTATCTACATGATCTTTGTTTTATAATATGTGATAAACCCGTAGTTTTAAGCAATGCTTTTAGAATAATGATGATGATCATTCTAATGAGATCTAAATTCTTAGAAAGCTTAAAACTAAAATAGTTCCCAATCGTTGGATTACTAAATTGGGGATTAGTGAATCCGGATAGATTGGTACATCGTTGCTTGCTCGTTGGATGAGGATGATTGATCTCATGATCATTTTGTGTGGAACACTAAAAAAGCAAGTATGTAGGTGCTTATTAGAGAATAAGTTCCTTTGAGCATTGGCTCGCTAAGGAATACCTAATGGAGTTTTATTTTTGCTGTCGATAGGAATTCTGTAGTGATAGTAGTCAAGTAATCCTTGGACTTGAGATCATCATAGTATCTTGTGTATGATGAGTTATACTTTGACTTATTCCTTAAGACCCTTAGGGTATATCAAAAGGTATGCTTGGGTATAATAAGTTATACATGGAGATAATGTATGATCGATAAAGAATCTACCACTTCTAATAAAAAAGAGAAATGTCTATGTGATTCGATAAATGACAACCCGGTAGTCCTTGGCAAGGAGAATGAAATTAGAAAGGAGTTTCTAATTTGCATTATTTGGAGTTGTGCATTTAAGGATCGAAATACATATAATTAAATAAAATAAGACTTGTGCGGTAATTCCATGTCTTATATTTAATTGGGACATTGTATGGTGGAAGGATTGAATTATGCGGTAACTATTTACTCAAAGGTTCTTTAATGATTAATGTTGAAATCTATATTATACGGAAAGTCGTTGATCATTTAGGGGAGGCTTATCCTATTGTAGAATAAATATTATTTATTTAAATAAATTAATTGTTTAATTTATTTATTTAAATAAGATTAAATTATTCTAATTGATTTATTCACAATAGGTTTAATATGGAGAACCTAAAGGGTCACACCATAAAAGGAAGAATAATTATTTAAGAAGTTAATGGCATAATCGTAATAATATGTTATGTATATTTAATTTAATCTATGGTGATAGAATAAATTAAATAGCTTAATATTATTATTTAATATTTTAGAAATATTAAATATAAATTAATAAGAGAGTCTTATTAATATTATTACAATTATTATTATTTTAATTTCTAAAAGAGTTTAGGAATTAATTTAATATAAGTACTCTCATTTATTCCTAATTGGATTAGGAAGGAAAATTAGTTAAAGGAGTTTAATTAATTATCCCTAATAAGATTAGGGAGCTTAATTAATTAAAAAAATTTAATTAATTAAATAAAACCCAATTCCTTAATTGTTAAGGTGGGTTGCCCACATCTATAAATAAGAGGAGTCTTATTATGGGTGGTGGGGGTTGTTGACTTTTTACACACACGTAATAATTCAATTGTTTGGAGAAGTACACCTTTTCTATAGAGATAGAAAACTAGGGGTTGAGCCAAATACCCATCTTCTTGAATTTTTTTTTCCTTGGTGGATCACCTCTAGAGGCCAAACATATGGGTGGCTAACGTTGATCAAAGGAAGGAACCAAACCCGGTGGATTCAAGTTGAGCGAAAAGATTTGGAGGTGAACTTGTACACGAGGAAGCTCGATCTTGAGGGTATGATTTTATTCTTTATCTTTTCGTTTAATTAATAATTGTGCATAAAGGGTGATCCGGGTATATGGTTTGTAAAATTTTTAAACTACGATTTTTCTACGTTTTAGCATTTATTTTTGCAATTTGATTGCGCACATGAATATTACAAACCTTACAAACTATTCATTGCATACAAGTATTATAAATAGAATTGAAGAGAGAGAAATTACATTTAGTAGCTCATTTAATCACAATAACCATCCAAGTCCCTCTCTCTCTAACCTCCAAAAATATTTGCTAGATCAGTTCCCAAGACCAGCCCCACGAACAACCACATCAAAATCAGAAGCTAGAATCAAAAATTTTCTTAGAAAGGTATAAAACCCTAATTCGAAATCTGACTTTGATCCTTTGTTAAATGTTGTTTTTTGTGTTAAATGTGTTGTTACTAGTGTATAATGATGATCTGGGTTGCTAGATGTTAGATCCATAACATCTAGAGGCTCGAATTTGAAGATTTTAAGAATCTGGAAATTTTTAATTTTGAGTCTGACAGTCAAATGTCAGTCATCATAGATCTTTGTATGTTATATGTTTTTGTTGTTTAAGTGTTTGATTTTGTAGTCTAGTATGAGATCTCTCATCTGGTAGAAGAATCAAAGTTTGATCTGTTGTATATTTAAAGTTATGGTCGGTCAAAGTCCGTTGACCGACCATGACTTTAAAGTTTTTGGGTAACCCAAAAATGTGTTTTCAGCGTCTGACAAGATCTTTGAAGGTCAAGATCTGTCAGATGATTGATAGTTTGATGTTGTTTTTATAACTATATTATATCCTGTAACCTGGATTTTAGCTTCTGGTATTTATATCTCTTAAATCCTTAATGGATCGAATGTAATAAGTGGTCAAAGCAGGAAATACAGTCACGAATGCATTTTCTGGAATTTCCAGAAACACGAAGAACATACCTTCTGACATGATTTGACCGCTCTGCATCTTTTGATTCTGTGACTTATTTGTATATGTTTTGTACTATATCTCTTAAGTTGCATGTGGGCTACACATTGCAAGTTTTATATCACTAAACAATCACCAGAATTGCATGTTGTAGAAGCTCAAAGTAGGACAGTCGAACTGTTCTTCATTTCTAGGCAACCCAGAAATGAAGAACAGCTCTGACATGATTTTTGGAGGCTCAGATCTATTTCGTTTTATGTTGTTTATTCGTGTTTGTTGTTTCATCGTATAGTATTACATTAGTTCTACACACTGTGGGCAATAGATAGGCTAGATACATCATGATATGATTATTACACTTGGTCAAACCTAGCACCCTCGACACTGACATGGTGATCTGGGTTTCATGAAGAGCACCTCAAGAATACCTATAGCGATAGTTTCATCGCTATAAAGCCCTTTAGCGACAGAAATTTCCAGAAATTAATTAATTTAATTAAATAAATAGAAAAAAATAGTTTTTAATTATTAAAAATACAAAATAAATTATTAAAAATTATTTTAAAATCAAAAAATTAGTTTTTAATTATTTTGAATGTATTTCATAAATATTTAATAATTTTGGAATATTAAAAGTATTTAATTTATTTATTTATAATATTGAATAAATTATTTAAAAATGATTTTAATTCATGAAAAATCATTTAAAATTATATTATGGTATAAGAAAATAATTTAAGGTATTTATGATAACTTTTAATATTTTGTGATGAATTTCATTAATTAATTAATATTAATGGTAATTAAAGTTATTTAATAAATGTATTAAATAAATTATGAAAAATAGAATTAATGATTTATAAATCATATAAAAATGATTTAAAGGTTATAAAAATATTTTAAGTTATAAAATATAACTTTTGATATTTTGTCATGAAAAATATTAATATTTTAATATTAATGATATTAGATTTATTTAATAATTATACTAAATAAATTAGTTTAAAAATGATTTTAATATTAGAAAAATCATTTTAAATAAAAATAAATAGATTAAAAATATTTGAAGTTATAAAATATAATTTTCAATATTTAAAGGTAAATTTCATTAATTATTTACTATTAATGATATTAGAATTATTTAATAATTATATTAAATAAATTAGTTTAAAGATGATTTTAATATTTTAAAATCCTTTAAAATGAAAATAAAGTGTTTAAAGATATTTTAAGTTATAAATTATAACTTTTAATATTTAAAAGATAATTTCATTAATAAATGATATTAGTTTAATATTAATGGTATTAAATTTATTTAATAATTATATTAAATAAATATTTTTAAAATGGTTTTATTTATTTAAAAATCATTTAAAAAGGATATAAATGAATTAAAAATATTTTAAGTTATGATTAAGGACTTTTAATATTTTGATAAGTAATACATTAATACTTTAATATTAATGATAATTATTTAAAAATGAATTTAATTCTTTTAAAAATCATTTAAGTGTAATATTAATACTTTAAAAGTATTTAAAGTTATTATAAATAACTTTAACATTTTGGCAATGGTTTCATTAATAATTTAATATTAATTAAATATTAATGATAATAGAATTATTTAATATTTAAATCATTTAATAATGATTCCGGTGTTTGAAAATTCATGATAAATTATAATAAATGTTTAAAAATATTATAAGTCATTTAAAAATAATATGATGATACTTATAGATGTGGAATTACATGATGAGTCTTAGACTCGATAATTACCCGATAAAAAGCTTTGTCAATTAACCGATATGTTTTAGAAATTGATCCGGACTTAGATAATTTGATTAGTTATGTGTTTATTTGTGATTGATGGTTGTTAATGTGATTAGGTTATATGATGACCTTATGATAAGCGGTCTTATGTGTTATTGTATGTTGTTCTAATCGAACGAATGATCTTATTACTGATAGGTGTTATATAAAGATAGAACTAAGTTACGAAATGTAAGTAGAGCATCAGGCAAGTATCTTACCTTTGCATTTCCTTTATGCAATGGATATGAGTAAGATGTTTCAAAATTATATTATTATTATTCTATATTATTAACCCTATTGTGATATATTTTATATCCAATCATTGTTTATCAACATGTTAGTATATGGTAATTCGGATATATATTATGTTCGTTAATTTCTAAACATGGTTACACAAGTGTCCCCACTTGGATAACCATTATATTTAATCACATGTTGATATATATATATATATATATATATATATATATATATATATATATATATATAAAGTCGTCTAAGCTATTTGACCCAGCTAGACACAAATTTAGAAATATCGTTGAATAAGTTAAAACCTTTTTGTATTCAATCAAATTGTTTTGGATCGGATTCCAGACTAAGTATGAACATCCCGATCACGGGAAAATTTTTATGTGCCAAAACGGACAAAGGATGAACGATAATATCGTTCTAGCAATGAAGTATTGATCAATACAGGGCCCATGGAAAGTACAACCTAAAGCCCGTAAGTTATGACGATTTGCAGATGAAGTTCTGCTAAACCTTATCGAAAAGTAAAAACAATGTTCATAGTATGTCAACTAATACCTATATATATAGTCAATATGTAGTTTCAAAATTTGGAGATAGAATTGTTATGTTATTATTATCGGTTCAGTTTACTTCACAACTATAAATTCGTTGTAGAAGTGATGTACAAAGAAAACATTATTTCTTTCAGCTACTTATATTTCTAATTGTTATTACTTGTTGGGCACCCAAATGCTCACCCTTGCTTAAATTTAAATATTTTCAGCTAGGCATGAACAACTTGAAGGTTCAGACAAGAACAAGTGAAAAGGAAAGCAAACAGAACATGTTTAATGGTATCTTTTGTAATAGTTAGACTGTATTAAGATAATGATATTTATTATATATCATGTAAAGAATTATAGTAAAGGTTACGTACTTGGGATTAGTCCCTGATAAATGTAAGTTAAGTTTGATATTTATATTATTGTTATTATTATTAGTATTATTCCGCTCATAGAAATGGTATCGTGAAGAACCGAGTTCGGGTTTCAAGTAACCGAGTTTGGGGTCTTCACAAGTCAGTCCGAGTTGACCACTTTTGATCTCAATAACTTTCATCATGAGCTTTATTAGTGTGTTGTAAAGGTTAATGCTTATAGTAAACATGTAAGAGAGCAATTCTATAACATAATATAAGTATATTATCAACACAATCACAAGACTCGGTCCGGTCAAACTTGGGGTTAAGAACTGTTCTTGAAGATTCTAGGTTACCCAGAATCTCCTTCCAGCCAGTTGGTCAACCTACATTTGACCGTGCTTATTTTTGTTTCTGTTTATGATATGAGCAATATATAGGCAGGATCGTGTAGTCTTTATACCAGTCTACAATATTAAAATAATAACTTGGTCAAAACATTAAACCACAGCAAGATCAGAAGGCTAGAAAATCTTGTCAGACCGGTTATGGGTTTCTGGACAGCCCAGAACCCAGATTTCGTGAACGGTTAACGACCTTTGACTGCATATAATATACGATCTAGACATGTTATAACCCTATTTCTAGTTTCAGATCACAATCCTCATGTCATAGAACAGATCCAAAGCATAAAACAACAAACATCAAAAACAGAGAAGAATCTAAGGCCTCCACTATAAACATCGGGACAAAAATTTAAGGTTCTAAGTCAGTTTTGAAAACTTGATTTTCGTGCCTCTAGATGTTATAGATCCATGATTTATCAACCCAGATTACTCAAAGACATCCTAATACACAACTTTAAACAACAACTAACATCAAACAACATAAAATCTCATGATTTCAAAATTTTAGGGTTTATACCTTCTAAGCTTTGATTCTCAATTTCTGACTTCATGATCTGATCTAAGCTAGCAATGAACTGATATTGGCTTATCTTATCTCTCTATCGCACTCTACACTTTTGAATTTTTAGAGAGAGAAGATCTTGGGAGAAAATGAGAGTAAAGTGGTCTCTTTCCCTCTCTTTAATCTATATAAGATTGGATTCAATGAATTTGCTAGCAACTTGTGGCTGATTTTGGACACATATCTAAGGCTAGGGCTAGGGTTAGTTCACCAACTCAAGATTATAGCAAGATGTACAAGCTACCAATTAAAGAATGTGACATACGGGTAAAATGGTCATTTCCATACCATTTTATTTCTTAAATTGTCATTTGTTGCAAACCCTTAGAGTTTAGGGTTTGAACCCTTAAGGTTTAGGGTTTGAACCCTTAGGTTTTAAAAATAATTTGTAGAATTTCCAAATTAGGTTTTCCAAATCAAAAATTAATATTTCTAAATTATAATTAGAATTTTCTAATTATATTAAAATTCTTAATCAAAATTTAAATCTTGCTAATTAGGATTAGTATTTCCTAATTAAAATTACTAATTTAGCACTTAGGGTCAAAATGGTCATTAGGGTTTATAACCCATAAAGTATTTTAATACTCTAAAATCATATTTATATGATTTTTAAACCGTTAAATTCATTATCCAGATAATTGCTTTTAATATTAAAATATTAATATTTTCATGACAAAATATCAAAAGTTATATTTTATAACCTAAAATATTTTTATAACACTTAAATCATTTTTATATGATTTTTAAATCATTAATTCTATTTTTACATAATTTATTTAATATATTTATTAAATAAACTAATTATCATTAATATTTATTAATTAATGAAATTCTTCACAAAATATTAAAAGTCACTTTGAAAATAACTTAAAATATTTTCTTTTACCATAATATTATTTTTCATGATTTTTTTTATGTATTAAAATCATTTTTAAATAATTTAATTAATATTATAATTAAATAAATTAAATACCATTTATATTCAAAATATTTATAATAAAATATAAAAAATAATTAAAACTATTTTTCAAACTTTGAAATAATTTTTAGGAATTTATTTTGTATTTTTAATAATTAAAACCCATTTTTATCTATTTATTTAATTAAAATAAGTATTTTCCAAAAATAAGTGTCGCTATAGGGCTTTTAGGCGACAAATCCGTCGCTAAAAGTGTTCTTGGTGTTCTTGGGTACCAACCCAGAAACTCATGTCAGAGTTCAAGGTTGTTACTTTAACCATCAATAGATCTAGGATCAATTCTGGGCTGATAAATTGTTTTATAATTGTAGTATATGTGTAATACTATCATTCTCAATCAATTTCATGGTCATTAAATTATTAATTAGTGAGTTATAGTCCTTACAAAATCATGTCAGACAGTTCTTCATTTCTGGGTTTTCCAGAAATGAAGAACAGTCCGAGTTGACCACTTTTGATCTCAATAACTTTCATCATGAGATTTATTAGTGTGTTGTAAAGGTTAATACTTATAGTAAACATGTAAGAGAGCAATTCTATAAAATAATATCAATATATTATCAACACAATCACAAGACTCGGTCCGGTCAAACTTGGGGTCAAGAACTGTTCTTGAAGATTCTAGGTTACCCAGAATCTCCTTCCGGCCAGTTGATCAACCTACGTTTGACCTTGCTTATTTTTGTTTCTGTTTATGATATGAGCAATATATAGGCAGGATCGTGTAGTCCTTATACCAGTCTACAATAATAAAACAATAACTTGGTCAAAACATTAAACCACAACAAGATCAGAAGGCTAGAAAATCTTGTCAGACCGGTTATGGGTTTCTGGATAGCCCAGAACCCAGATTTCGTGAACGGTCAACGACCTTTGACTGCATATAATTTACGAGCTAGACATGCTATGACCCTATTTCCAGTTTCAGATCACAGTCCTCATGTCATAGAACAGATCCAAAGCATAAAACAACAAACATAAAAAACAGAGAAGAATCTAGCTAAGGCCTCTGACATTCGCTTGTCAGACAAAAAATTAGGGTTCTAAGTCAGTTTTGAAAACTTGATTTTCATGCCTCTAGATGTTATAGATCCATGATCTATCAACCCAGATTACTCAAAGACATCTTAATACACAACTTTAAACAACAACTAACATCAAACAACATAAAATCTCATGATTTCAAAATTTTAGGGTTTATACCTTCTAAGCTTTGATTCTCGATTTCTGACTTCATGATCTGATCTAGGCTAGCAATGAACTGATATTGGCTTATCTTATCTCTCTATCTCACTCTACACTTTTGAATTTTTAGAGAGAAGAGCTTGGGAGAAAATGAGAGTAAAGTGGCCTCTTTCTCTCTCTTTAATCTATATAAGATTGGATTCAATGAATTTGGTAGCAACTTGTGGCTGATTTTGGACACATATCTAGGGCTAGGGTTAGTTCACCAACTCAAGATTATAGCAAGATGTACAAGCTACCAATTAAAGAATGTGACATAAGGGTAAAATGGCCATTTCCATACCATTTTATTTCTAGAATTGTCATTTGTTGCAAACCCTTAGGATTTAGGGTTTGAACCCTTAGAGTTTAGGGTTTGAACCCTTAGGTTTTAAAAATAATTTTAGAATTTTCAAATTAGGTTTTCCAAATCAAAAATTAATATTTCTAAATTATAATTAGAATTTTCTAATTATATTAAAAATTCTTAATCAAAATTTAAATCTTGCTAATTTAGCAATTAGGGTCAAAATGGTCATTAGGGTTTATAATCCACTAATTAGGGTTTCTAATAGAAAAATAATTTTCTAATTTAAAAATTAGATTTTGTAATTAGATTAGGGTTTTTTAATTACTTATAACTTAAAAATTAGGATTAATATTTCCTAATTAACCTTAAAACTATTAAATTAACACTTAGGTTTTCCCTTTTTATAAATTAGGGTTTCAAATCCATAAATTAGGGTTTGCTAAATAATTAAGCTTTACCCTAATTAATATTATAATTAATAGCACTTGAGCATTATAATTATCCTTTAAGTTCCCAGATTAGGGTTTTAAATTCTCAAAATCTGAAATTAAGGTTTTAGATTCCCGAAACTGAAATTAGGGTTTCTAGAACCGGTTCCTAGGGTTTCTTATAATTCGCTAGGGTTTTCTAGCCGAACGTTGACGTTCTGAATATATACTTAGGGTTTGTCACATATATCATTTATCCTGGTCAACCCTTGACCCTTAACCACATACTGTACGTATACACACAGAACATATTCACTTATTCCCTTAATCTTGAATAATTTATTTAAATCCTTTGAATTTTGAAATTCTCAAAATTCCTTCTTAAAAATATCAAACGCGTACACTTATTTGCTATCTAGTTTCTATTATTAAACCTTAAATCAATTAATTTTTTTTAAAAAATATTCAAAATTCTCAGGTTGTCACATTCACCCATTCTTCTAAAAATTTCGTCCCCGAAATTTACCTTACACCTTACATCATACACCATTCATTCTCATCATCACCTGCTACTCAATACATTCTTCACAAGAATAAAAATTTTGAAATTATGCTGAGGGGTTTTACAGACTATTGTCTTTCATTTTCGCAAAGGTTATATGGAAATTGATCCGCAAACCGTCTTAACCTAAAGACACAGAGGGTGATTAGCCCAATATGCCCAATAATACTGGTTTTATCGGTTTCTCGTATCCGCCTTGGGTTCATAAACTTTTACCTCAGTCTTATTGGATTTCGCATCAAAACAATTTAGTTCAGAAAATTTCTTTCAATGAACACTTAGAGTTTTCATAACATTAGTCTAGCTGAATCGAATAGCGTAGACTCATATCAATAATTCAATTCAATCGAATTATTTAAGTGTAGCCAAACCCCGTTGGCAAATTAAAATTTTGAAAATATTTTTGAGAATGATGTCATGATGTCGTACTGTGTTAACAGTCCGTTTGAGGATGCCGTCATCGAGTGACTTTGTCATAACACATTATACAATAGTGGAACAATGATTTTCAGGTTGAATTCGCACTAAGTATTCCTGCATTTACAACTCTATCAACTTAACAAATAATCCACATCACTGAATTATTCATGCACTACGGGCCAAGGATATTCATTATTATCACCATTGGCCATGATCGTGCCAACAACTGTCCATCAATGCACTACGGGCCAATAAGGACTTTTACCACATCACTTGTAACATTACGGGTCATGATTATACCGAATGATCCCTGGTCATAATCATACCAATCAATAGTCCATTTATGCACTACGGGGCAAAGATGACTTTTATAACAATATAAACATGAGGATGATGACAATGATATAAGAATTCAATTAAATGCAAGCAAAGGATAAATTCTAAAGATTTATAATTTAATTTATCCAGAATTCAATAATGTCCAAATTGTCAAAATGATACTGCTTTGTGGAATAAAATTCAAGAATAATATTGTATCAAAAATGATTTGGACCAAAAAGAAATCAATTTTTATTATGAATAATACCCCTGGTGAATAGTACCAAAGTGAATAGTACCCTGTGAATAGTATTTCGGGAATAGTACTCCGGCATGAAAAGTTTAAAACTTATCAAGAATGCTCAGAATAATATTTTTATGAAAAGATACTGGATGAAACACAAATATCAAGGATATTCTACTAATTTCAGAAATTATAGAAGCAATACTTACCATAGTAAGTTTAAATTTAGGAATTTGAAATGAAATAATATCCCTTCCATACTATGGAGTATGAAAGAAAATAATATTTCTTACGAGTATTGAAATAAAATTACGATATTTCTTATAAGTATTGACTGGAATATCGGATATTATTCTGAGAAAATCTTGTAGAAAAAACTACACTCAAAGTATCCTTATACTTAAGAAAAATGTGAGAGCTCTGAATCCGATTGAGGTCCCGAATCACTGCGGATTCAGTTCGATCATTCTATCACTATTACTATATTTGCGGAAGATATAAACATAAATTGTTTATACAATAACTTACACACTTTCCCCAAGGTCGAGTAACCTTAACTTATACACAATATATAACTTATTTAACTTATAATAACATTAATATCATACAATACTATTACAAATCTAATCGCATTACATTAACTTTTAATCGGGCTGTCTTTAACCTTTCCTCAGATCCCAAGCGTATTCGCCTTAATCTGCAATGTTTATCATGATATAGCAAGGGCGAGCATAAAAGTTGCCCAACAAGTTTAAGTTCAATAATTTAACGATATATCATGATTAAAAAGATTTGAATAATAAGCTGGCTATAATTCAACAATATAATTGCGAATTAGCACGAACAAACGTTTGACTGAACAAGTATTAAACATGAACAAATGTATCCGGACCGAATGGTAATGAAGGTGATCAGCCATACCTGACTTATACATGCAATATGTACAGAGTACAATTCTACAATGGCAATCAGCAATGATTATGCATAAGCATGTCTGAATGAAACAACTCTTAGTAGAGTTAAGTAAAAACAAACTTGCCTGAACCGTTGATTACCGCTACGCAATTTATAACGCTTTATCCGAAGACCTAATATTAGTAATATAGATCTCCAATATTAGAATAATATCATCACAATAGAATACTATTATATATATAGACATACTTAGAATAACCTAAACACATAACACACAACCCCATCAGTCTATTCAGCACATAAAACTTAGCATCAAGTTAGACTATTTAAGTCCGAGTTGAATCCGACAAAATTCTAACATCCCGACGGTCTAGTCGAAGAAATCTCGAGTTTAAGTTCAATTAAACTCTATCTAAACGCTTAATCATTATCTAAGATAATTTATTAACAGTCGAAATATTTTTCGTAAGCTCGTAATAATTTTAAATAATTATTACTATTTATCGTTAATTTTCCATTATCAATATCGTATTTAAATGAATTAAATACCACATAATTCTTTTATCATTAATATTTATTTATTATCAAATATTAATGAAATACATGTCATAATATTATAATATATTTATAATATCACAAAGTATTTTAATACTCTAAAATCATATTTATATGATTTTTAAACTATTAAATTCATTATCAGATAATTGGTTTTAATATTAAAATATTAATATTTTATGACAAAATATCAAAAGTTATATTTTATAACCTAAAATATTTTATAACACTTAAATCGCTTTTTATATGATTTTTAAATCATTAATTCTATTTTTCCATAATTTACTTAATATATTTATTAAATAAACTAATTATCATTAATATTTATTAATTAATGAAATTCTTCACAAAATATTAAAAGTCACTTTGAAAATAACTTAAAATATTTTCTTTTACCATAATATTATTTTTCATGATTTTTCATGTATTAAAATCATTTTAAATAATTTATTTAATATTATAATTAAATAAATTAAATACCATTTATATTCCAAAAATATTAAATATTTATGAAATATACTGAAAATAATTAAAAACTATTTTTCAGACTTTAAAATAATTTTTAGGAATTTATTTTGTATTTTTAATAATTAAAAACCATTTTTATCTATTTATTTAATTAAAATAAGTATTTTTCGAAAATAAGTGTCGTTATAGGGGCTTTAGGCGACAAATCCGTCGCTAAAAGTGTTCTTGGTGTTCTTGGGTACCAACCTAGAAACTCATGTTAGAGTTCAAGGTTATTACCTTGACCATCAATAGATCTAGGATCAAGTTTCTTCTGGGCTGGTAAATTATTTTATAATTGTAGTATATGTGTAATACTATCATTCTCAATTAATTTTATGGTTATAAAACAATTAATCAGTGAGTTATAGTCCTTACAAAATCATGTCAGACAAGTTCTTCATTTCTGGGTTTTCCAGAAATGAAGAACAGTCCGAGTTGACCACTTTTGATCTCAATAACTTTCATCATGAGCTTTATTAGTGTGTTGTAAAGGTTAATACTTATAGTAAACATGTAAGAGAGCAATTCTATAACATAATATCAATATATTATCAACACAATCACAAGACTCGGCCCAGTCAAACTTGGGGTCAAGAACTGTTCTTGAAGATTCTGGGTTACCAGAATCTCCTTCCGGCCAGTTGGTCAACCTACGTTTGACCGTGCTTATTTTTGTTTCTTTTTATGATATGAGAAATATATAGGCAGGATCGTGTAGTCCTTATACCAGTCCACAATATTAAAACAATAACTTGGTCAAAACATTAAACCACAACAAGATCAGAAGGCTAGAAAATCTTGTCAGACCGATTATGGGTTTCTGGGCAGCCCAGAACCAAGATTTCGTGAACGGTCAACGAACTTTGACTGCATATAATTTATGATCTAGACATGTTATGATCTTGTTTCCAGTTTCAGATCACAGTCCTCATGTCATAGAACAGATCCAAAGCATAAAACAACAAACATCAAAAACAGAGAAGAATCTAAGGCCTCTGACATTCGCTTATCAGACAAACATTTAGGGTTCTAAGTCAGTTTTGAAAACTTGATTTTCGTGCCTCTAGATGTTATAGATCCATGATCTATCAACCCAGATTACTCAAAGACATCCTAATACACAACTTTAAACAACAACTAACATCAAACAACATAAAATCTCATGATTTCAAAATTTTAGGGTTTATACCTTCTAAGCTTTGATTCTCGATTTCTGACTTCATGATCTGATCTAGGCTAGCAATGAACTGATATTGGCTTATCTTATTTCTCTATCTCACTCTACACTTTCAAATTTTTAGGGAGAGAAGAGCTTGGGAGAAAATGAGAGTAAAGTGGCCTCTTTCTCTCTCTTTAATCTATATAAGATTGGATTCAATGAATTTGGTAGCAACTTGTGGCTGATTTTGGACACATATCTAAGGCTATGGCTAGGGTTAGTTCACCCACTCAAGATTATAGCAAGATGTAAAAGCTACCAATTAAAGAATGTGACATAAGGGTAAAATGGTCATTTCCATACCAATTTATTTCTAGAATTGTAATTTGTTGTAAACCCTTAGGGTTTATGGTTTGAACCCTTAGGTTTTAAAAATAATTTATAAAATTTCCAAATTAGGTTTTCAAAATAAAAAATTAATATTTCTAAATTATAATTAGAATTTTCTAATTATACTAAAATTTCTTAATTAAAATTTAAATCTTGCTAAATAGAATTAGTATTTCCTAATTAAAATTGTTAATTTAGCAATTAGGGTAAAAATGGTCATTACGGTTTATAACCCACTAATTAGAGTTTCTAATAGAAAAATAATTTTCTAATTTAAAAATTAGATTTCGTAATTAGATTAAGGTTTTCTAATTACTTATAACTTGAAAATTAGGATTAATATTTCCTAATTAACATTAAAACTATTAAATTAACACTTAGGTTTTCCCTTTTTATAAATTAGGGTTTCAAATCCATAAATTAGGGTTTGGTAAATAATTAAGCTTTACCCTAATTAATATTATAATTAATAGCACTTGAGCATTATAATTATCCTTTAAGTTCCCAGATTAGGGTTTTAAATTCCCGAAATCTAAAATTAGGGTTTTGGATTTCCGGAATTGAAATTAGGGTTTCCAGAATCGGTTCCTAGGGTTTCTTATAATTCGCTAGGATTTTTTAACCAAAGTTGACGTTCTTAATATATACTTAGGGTTTGTCACAGATATCACTACCAAAAAAATGGGGCTTCAGCAACAACCAATTTTCGTTGCTAAAGGTGCCAAATTTCGTTGCTAAAGGGTTTTGCAGCGACTTTCTTTGTCGTTCGTCTTTTCGTTGCTTGCAATTAGTGTTGCTAATTGTTTCATGTGAACGTTTTTTTCGTTGGCAAAATTAATACATTTTGCAACGAAATTTGGCTTTCTTACAGAGACATCGATCCTTTAGCAACAAAATGTATTGTTGCAGAATAATTAAAATTTTGTTGCTAAAAACCCCATTTCGTTGCAAAAGCCTGCTAATTGGCAACGAAATGAACTCTCTTTTTTTTGCAACGACCATGCATTTTCGTTGCAATTTACACCATTTTGCAACGACATTTTTTGTTGCAGTAAATTATGAAAATTATTGCCTAAGCTTGTTTTCGTTGCGGAATGTAAACTTTTTAGCAACGATTTTCGTTGCTGATTATATTATTTTGGCAACGACATTTTGCTGAAAATGTTTGTTGCTTTTCGTTACTTGTTATTTTTTAATAGTAACGAAAGTCGTCGATTAGGTTATTAGTTTTAATATAACAACTTGTTATGTTGCCGTTTCTTTATATGTGCAACAAAAATTGATATGATTTGCAACGATAAAAAATATTGCCTTTTATTTTAGTATTAACAACAATATCCTCTCCGTTGTTATTAGGTTAATTTTTCGTTGCCAAATATTATAATTTTAATGTCATTAGCAAAGAAATTTTATTGCTAAATGTATAAAAAATTGTTGTTATATTAAAACTTGTTCAATGCTTTGGTAACGAATTATATTGTTGCCAAAATAAAATTTGATATTCTTTTTGTGTACCTGACTGGCTCAATGTCCCCATAGCAAATAATGACAAAAATATAAAAAAACTACAATATTATTAACTTAATAAAATCATCCACTACATAATCATTCATTATCTTTACAATTAACCATCTAAAGCTACCACAGTTCTTCAATCAAAGTATATATCTACATATATAGAGAGAGTACACTTCATAATTTAAATCACTTGTCTTAGTAAGCGTAACACAAAATTTGATACCCAGTATTATAAAAGCGGTCGTAGAAGCAGTCTTCCTGCACATATTTAAAAATAATAGCAAGTCAGGAAAATGAAACAAATAGGTCACCAAAGGCACTTAGTGCCAAAATCAATACACAAAAACAACAATGTTGTGTTATTTTCTTACTAATCAAAGGACATCGAAGAAGGTAATACCCTTTTTATTGACTACCAAATTAATATCTAAATCAAATATCCTGAAGAAGACAAGCATGTGCTTAGTGAACCTCGTCCTAGTAGGTATAAATTAAAACACGGATCAAGATAATAATTGGTGCTCATAAATAATGCTTCAAGTGAAACAGACATTTTGCAAGCTTATAATGATGGCAGTGACAACTTGATAAATATGTTTAATGCGTGTAGTGAAAGTCAGAAACATACTTGAACAGAACTTCAACAGCAGATACACATAACCTTAGCATTAAAAACAAAAACAAGAGACACCAGGCCTTAAAAAAAGCTGCTATATGACTTTATGAGGCAAAATGTTTTCTGAAACATTCTCATTTACATAATTAAAGCCATACCTGTTTAGTGGAAACCAGTGGGCATAGATAATCATACTTGTCAAATTTTTTTTGGAAAATTGGTGTCAAAATAGTCAAATATTGCATTCTTCAGTATCCCAAGAGGATGTTGATTCTTTCTGTGAAGTTGCATTCTAAGTTTTGAAAATATCAAATCCAGAACATTGTTTGTTGGGTCATCCCTCACCACATCTACAAATCCCAGCCAAAATAAATCAAACCAGTAGATAAATGCTCAAGTATAGTATCAAAACTACAATTGGAACAACACCCAAAAGAATATTGTCCAAGATAAATATTCATAGTAGCAATCAAAGGATTGAAAGATTATATAAATATATGAATCTAACCAACTGCCTCTATCCCACCCTTTCCAAAATAAAACACTCAACAAGATGGGAAAATACAACATCGTAACACATCCCAGTTGATCCCAGTCCATCCATGTATTGGAATTTAACCTCAAACACAAATTTATCAGAGGGTCATAATAATGTAGGTCACTTTGCAAGTTTTACTGTAATTAACACTTTGTATCCAGATCATTGGCAGATCATTGGCAAATTTATCTATAGCCTTAAATAACAGAATGAGAGAAGATTCAGTTAGAACACAAAAAGCCAAATTCTTAAATCAAAGCACTTTCACTGCTAACTGAAAAAATATAAAAGAGAAGAAAATCGCCTCTTTCGATTTGCTAATTGTAAAGAAAAGATCAAGGTATAGAAAAGTATACAAAAAAAAAACTTAAGTTTCTTGACTTATGCGCAACATTTATGGAGGCTACACCAATAATGAATTCTTGTCTTTTGATAGAAGTAAATAAAAAGCACATCTGAGAGAAGCAGCAATCGATGATATGTATATTTTAAAAAAGAAAAAGAAAAAGAGGGATCTTTACTTTCTCAAATAGTCCTTTAAATCCCTTGCTTCATTTTTCTTCTTCTTTGTGCTTAATAATAGTCCATTGTATTGAAAGATAACAACTACCCATCTCCTTAAAACAAAGAAAAAAGAGGCCTCTATAAAGTAGAAACTGGCTGTTGAAGGAGGATGTTGAGGCTGCCCCTGGATGAAGGTTAAGCCTTTTTATGACTGATGGTTGTCATTGCTTACAGGAAAAAACTATTTTATGTGACATGAGACTAAGATGGCATTTTATTTATTAATATTACAAATTAGATGTCTTTGCTCTCCTACACACAATGGCCTGTAAAATTTTGTTCTCTCATTTTCATAACATAGATAAAGAATTGCTTGAAACATTACACTTTACAAATGAATTGAACATCATCAAGTCGGTCCCTCTTCATAAACAACCTCATCATCAGCAAAAAAAAAAAAGAAGAAGTAATCACCTCATGTTAGATGCTGAACTTGAAGTTCTTTCTTTGCGATGAGATATCATCATCTTTCGTCTTTTTGCTTTCTTTCAAGAATTTTTAATTTTGGAGACTTTGGTTTTGTAGCTTCTTTACTAGACTTGTGCATTAAGACAAGCAAAATTAGGAAAAGATCGAAAAATGTGGTGGTTTCATAGAGATGTTATAATAAATACATACTTTTGTGGCAAGAAGGGATGGTTGAAAGTAGGGAGTGGTCTTGCATGAGGTACCAATGTCCTTCTCAATTGTTTCAAGGCCTTCTCTTCCTCCATCTACAGACATAACAAGATTGTTCAAATGTTAAATTTCTTTACTTACAATTTTTTTCACTGTGCAAAATAAAAATAATTTACGTAGATTCTTTACCATCTTTTCAGACTCTGCTTCTTCTCGGTATCTTTTATAAATAATTTATTTCTCCTTAATCTGTGAGCAAATTTACACAAGTATTGTTAAGCGCAAATTGTTTATTAGAATAATAAAGGAGAAAGAGATAAAATGTTACCTTTTTGTCAAAGTCTGCTCTATCAACTGCTCAATGATCTACATGAAGATCAAATCCTTGAACCTCTGTGAGAGGTTTTCGTACTTTCTCGAGGCTGGAATAGGATCCTGCATGCAAATTGATAGCAAACATGAATTTTGAATTAACTGCGATCTTATCGGATTCTAGTAGGTTCTACCATGAAAACTGTCATATATTCAACCTCAAGGTGACTAAATGTACAGCTATTAACAAGGACATCGATAGGGACATCAAAGATAAGCTTTGTACCGAAACTTTATTAGAAGAGGTGGAAAGCAAAAAGATAAAAGTGTATCTGATTGTCATTTGTCGTTCGTATGAACACTTAAAGTACATATTAGGCATTTATTGTACAATAAATCCTACATATATAGGCATTATGTATGTTCAAGCAATTCTTACTCTTTCGGGATCTAATTGCGCTTTAAACAACCTCATCGAGCTTTTCCTCTCTATCCTCTGCCTTTCTTCCAATTCATTGCACTTCCTCTTCATGCCTCACCGGACTCTCAATTGAAAAGGTTACGGTTTAGTGCATGGCTTTGGCTCTGGTTTTGTGTGGAAGTTGCACAATGAGTGAATCGTATACATTAAGAATGCTCATAAAACAAATATTTATCAATGGTTACATGTACTTAATAAAACTTTGAGGATGCTCATATCAATGTGGAAGAAATCATCATTTGTTTTATCCTTAAGGAATGGACGAGAAGATCTCTAATGTACATCAAAATGAAAACAAAATTAACAAAGCAGACTATCCCTTTCATTAAATCATTGTTATGGTTACTGCGATCGTGCCATGCGTCTGCAAGCATGATATTGAGTAGTTAGTCACCTTGTTGGTAGTTTTGATTAATTGAGGAAGTTATAATGTTAGTTGAGAGATGAATTCAAATTACATTGAGGGAAAATTAGTTGTTATATGATAGTAAAAATATCAAAAACATGAGGGAAAGGAAATGAATAACCAATTTTCTCATCCCTACTCTACCATCTTTTGTGTTCTTTCATACTCACGGTTTCTCATTACGCATTTGGGGAAAAGAAATAAAACATAACAAATAAGGTTGGTCATCCGTTCCACTCTTCATTCATTGGGAAAATTCTAAGTGGAAAGCCGGAAAGGTGGGGTGTTTATTTTCACTCCATTCCCAATTAGTAACAATTCAACTAACTAAAAGTACCAAAGAAGAACTAACTACTCGATATCCAGGCATGATTTGTGAAGTGAGCAGTTACAATAATATGTGAAGATTGAATTCTATAAATCAAATTCAACGAGAAAGGTGTAAACCGGTAACATTTATATGTCGTAATTTAGCGAGAACAAAACATGCAAAAACATCTAAATACAAAAAAACTTTCATGCTATTTTTGAATTTAATAGCAAGTTTCATAATTAGAATCGAAAGCATATTTGTAATTTCATGAAATTAAAATTTAGTTAAAATGCAAAACTTAGATTGAGTTTGCAAACATAGCGTAAGGGAAACAAAATAATTTTGCCTTTACAGAATATAATAAAATAAATAAGTATTAAGTAGTTAAAATATAAAGACAAAACACTCACATTGAATTGGGGGGAGTGAGGTGAGAGAACGAGAAGAAGTTGTAGAACTGCCCGAACCTAGGGGGCGGGCACATCATCGCCGCCATGACATCAACTTTCTCCGCCGATTCAACACCTGGTAGACAATCCGTCTTGGTCGACTTGACGCTGGAGATAGCAGCCATGATGGTAATAAGAGGTCGATTTCTTTTCAGGTGCTTTGGAACTGGACGTGGGAGAAATTTTGGAACTGACCATTATATGGGCGGGCTCGGCGTCATTCAAATCGGATTCCTTAAGGCTTGGTCATTGGTTAGGGTTAAAGAAAGTAGAGAGAGGGGAAAGAGAGGTGCTGCAGATGTAAGTGAGGGAGTTGAGCCGCCGATCTAGAAAAGAAAGATTAGGGGGACTTGCCATTGATCGATCTTGAGCCGTCGTGATATTTCTTTTTTTCTTACTATGCGGCTGCTAAAATGAGAGTGGGAGAGTTAGAGGCGGGGGACGCGATGCGGGAAAGAGGGAAGATTTTTGGCATAATATTAATTAATATATATATATATATATATATATATATATATATGGGGATAATATTTCAATTTTCTTGTTTATTTTTTATTACTAGTATTTTATTCACCTTTTTATTGAATTTTATTTTTTATATGACATAATTGATTAAATTTGTGATAGAGTTTCATTTATGAGATATTGATTTCTCTATTCTAGATATGCTTTTCTTGGTTAGAATAACTTGTGGCGATTGTTGATAGATTTTTCATATTTGGGTGTGGGATAATTATAATGATTTATTATTAAGATGCTTGTGTTGAAAATTTTTGCTATGTTTTTTATATGGTTGACTTCATTAAAAATTAACTAATTAATACCATTATTACAATATACCCAAGGATCCCATCGGAAGATATACACATTTACAGTTACAAAGTCGATCTCATCAAGCATTCATATATAAAATGAGCAAATTACAAATCAATGAAAATGTAATTAGAGAAATTTATACTAATTGAGATCACCTCATGATTGATAATAATATATATATATATATATATATATATATATATATGGGAAAAATGTATATACACAGTCGCTTATGGCGACAGTTTTTTTGAGTTATAGTGACGATTCACCCGTCGTTATAGTTATTCAATCTAAGCAACAATGACGGTTCACTATAGCCCCAAAAAAATCATAAATCGTATCAACTATGTCTACACTTTGTGTATATACATATAGCCATTCGAATTGACTCTGATTTGAATTGTATTTAAAAAAATCTACTCAAATTCGACTCGACTTAAATGTTCATTACTCGAATTCGATCTGACTTGAATCAAATTATATTCAAACTACTTGAAAATTTGAGTCTATTTATAATAACTACTTTTATAATAGATATAATTATAAATTGAATTTATTATTTTACTTGGAAATTAAAAAATATATTTACTATTACACTTTACAAATATAAAATCATAATTAAAAATAAAAATAAAATATAATAAAATAATAATAATTAATTATTCTAATTTTATTTAACTTTGTATCTATTATAAAAGAATGTATCGAGTATCTACTTGAATATGCATTGATCGAATATGTTTCGAATCACAATCGAGAGTTCGAGTAGTTTGAATTTTAAACAAGTCTATTATTATTATTATTATTATTATTATTATTATTATTATTATTATTATTATTATTATTATTATTATTATTATTATTATTATTATTATTATTATTATTATTATTATTATTATTATTATTATTATTATTATTATTACTATTATTATTATTATTATTATTATTATTATTATTATTATTATTATTATTATTATTGCTATTATTACTACTACTACTACTACTACTACTACTATTATTATTATTATTATTATTATTATTATTATTATTATTATTATTATTAGGGGATAAATAACGTTTTAGTCCTTTGTCTTTAGGGTTTGATTTTCATTTGTAGTTCTGAACTTTTTTTTGTTACAATCGAATAAGCTCTTTCTCAAAAAATTACAAAATTGTCATTCAGATTCGATTTCCATCCAAAAATTTGTGAAAATCTTGTTATGCATATTGATTGATTATTTTTTATTTTGGCGTGGCTGTTATTTGATGACGTGGAGGGTAGAAGGCTTGCCTTAAAAAATTTCTTAAAGAAAATGTTGCTAACAAGTGTTGAACTCTAAACCTCCCCAAACTAGAACCTTATATTCTAACAAAAACAACTAGACCAACTACCTATTATGCTAAAATTTATGTAACACTAATATTTAAACCACCTAGCATCGTTTATATGCATGTGAAGATGAGATAATAATAATTGTAATAATAATAATAATTGTAATAATTATAATAATTATTATTGTAATAATAATACTAAATTTTAAATAATTAAAATTTTAAATAATAATTATTGTAATAATTAAAATAATAATAATAATTAGTTCCAATATAATTAATTGGTGATTAATTCTAATCTTCTTCATTGTTTTAGCTTTATTAGTATCTGTAATTAGTTTTCTATCATAATAATTATTTGCATGATATAGTTATACATATATTAACACTAACTAACTGACCGATCTTCTCTCCATAACTCCTCATGATATAACTCTCAGTACTCTCTTTCCTTACCCCACCTGATCCATTTTCTCTCTCACTTTTACGAGAGCAAAAAATGGTAGAAAATTAATTACAGATACTTATAAAGCTAAAACAATGAAGAAAATTAGAACTAATCACCAATTAATTATATTGGAACTAATTAATTATTATTATTATTATTTTAATTATTACAATAATTATTATTATTTAAAATTTTAATTATTTAAAATTTAGTATTATTATTACGATAATAATTATTATTATTATTATTATTATTACGATTATTATTATCTCATCTTTACATGTATATAAAGCGATGTTAGGTGGTTTAAATATTAGTGTTATATAAATTTTAGCATAAAAGGTAGTCGGTCCGGTGGTTTTGTTAGAATATAAGGTTACAGTTTGGGGAGGTCAGAGTTCAATGACATTAGCAAAATTTTCTTTAAGAAATTTTTAAGGCAAAACCTTCTACCCTCACGTCATCAAATAACGGTCGATATATGACAAGCATTTCATCAAATCGAATCGGAATGACCATTTTATAATTTTTGAGAGTCTGAGTTATTCGATTATAACAAAAAAAATTTGATGAATCATAATGAAAACCGGGATACTAATACGATTACCAAAATATTATTTATCCCTTATTATTAGTACTACTATTATTATTATGACTGTCATCATCATCATCATCATCATCATCATCATCATCATCATCATCATCACCACCACCACCACCACCACCACCACCACCACCACCACCACCACCACCACTACTACTACTACTATTATTATTACTATTATTACTGTTACTTTTATTATTATTATTAGTACTATTATTATTATTATTATTATTATTATTATTACTACTCTTATTATTATTATTATTATTATTATTATTATTATTATTATTATTATTATTATTATTATTATTATTATTATTATTATTATTATTATTATTATTATTATTATTATTATTATTATTATTATTATTATTATTAGTACTATTATTATTATTATTATTATTATTATTATTATTATTATCTTAATTTAAGGCAACATTTTAATAGTCGTTGCAAAAAAGTTGTATAAAATATCACAACAAAATAAAAATTGTTACTTGATGAATGTTGTCCGTATTAGGCAAACGAAATATAGCAATGAAAAAAACTTTTCGTTGCCTACGATGAGGAGAAATCAAGTGGTTAGAAATTTTTAAAGCGAATTTCTTACAATTTTGTTTTCAAATTTTGCAACGACTTATGAATTTCGTTGCAAAAAGTGAAAGCGTGACCACAATCAAGAACGAAGGACAAGTTTCGTTGCTAAACATACATTTTTAGCAACAACTTATAAAGTCGTTGAGTGAAAAATTGTTACTAAAGCCTGTTTTTTTAGCAACAAAAAACTTTTTGTTGCCTACGATGACGGGAAATCAAGTGGTAGAAAATTTTGCAAGCAATTTCTAACGAAATTTTTCCTTGATGAATTAATAACGAAATTTTGCAACGACTTATAAATTTCGTTGCAAAAAGTGAAAGTCTGACACAATCTGCAACGAAGGACAAATTTTATTGCTAAACATATACCTTTAGCAACGACTTATAAAGTCGTTGCCCGAAAAATCGTTGCTAAAGGCCCATTTTTTTGTAGTGTATCGTTTATCTGGTCAACCCTTGACCCTTAACCACATACTGTACGCATACACACATAACATATATATTCACTTATTCCCTTAATCTTGAATAATTCATTTAAATCCTTCACACAATTTTGAAATCCTCAAAATTCCTTCTTAAAAATATCAAACGCGTACACTTATTTGATGTCTAGGTTCTATTATTAAACCTTAAATCAATTAATAAAATTTTTAAAAATATTCAAAATTCCTGGGTTGTCAGAAAAAATACTCACAATATTATAGAATAAGAATTTCTGATATTGAAGTGGTGTGTTTTAGAAAGGAGGGGTTACCTCCTATTTATAGCAATGGAGGGAGACATAAATGAATCTGCCTAATTTTTCTCCTGCCAAACTTGTGCCTGACTCTTCTTATTTTTCCATAGTTTAGGGCACACTCTTTGAAATCATGTTTTGCAATTTAAGTCTTTGCTGGAGCATATTTCAATGCCTACCTTCACAATTATCAATATAGGCGAGGGTCCACAAAATTTAGGAAAACAAATGCTTTGCAGACAATATTCACCACCAACCACTTCCACCAATCAAATAACTTAACAATTTTGAAAAGATGCATGTAGAGAATTCAAAACCAATTATCTAACCTCCACCCATTAATTCACATGCTGCAATTAATGAATTACAATATTATTCCCACCAACCCCTACATAATGCTAAGGCAATTAGGCACCAAATTTATTTGTCAAAAAGGTGGGCTATTCACAAAGTTATTTATATTATCACATTATACTAGTATAATATAATATTATAATAATATATTTAACTGAATATTTTATTGGGGAAGATAATATATCAATCTTTCAACAAATATTTCATGCTAAATTCCTTCATTTATATCAAAATTGAACCAATATCCACCACATAATAATTAATATTATAAGCTCACAATATCAACAACCAAATCATTCTCAGGAAAGATGGGGCTTTCTGATAAGGATTTATCCTTATTGGCGTGCAATTAGATGACCAAACCCCTTTCTTCAACAGAATTTTCTAGACATTGTCAATAATGCTAACTAATAATACAAATAATTGTGTCTCTTCAATTATTGATTTAATAATGTAAAATATTTGCAGATAATACTGTGACAATAATTGAATCAATAATATAAGAGACTGTGCAACAATTACTGTGGCAATTATTGAATAAAACTGAGTGGCTTCTCACGTAAGCATCAATAATCAAAGACACTATACAATATCGTGTGCTACTATGCAACCACGCGTATTACTGTACTTTTATCAACGGGTATTTCAATAGTTAACGGTAAAACTTTTGCCATTATTTTTATAAAAAGATATTTCTGTCGTTTTCTAACTCCGATAATAATTCCGTTGTGGGGTCCACCAATGATTGTGTCGTCGTACGAATATTCCCTTATATAACGAATATTCCCTGACCAATCGAATATTTTATGACAACTTGCTTACTTTGCAAAATTTGTAAATATTACCCATAACTATAACATTATATCAAATTCACACCATAATATTTAAAATAATATTTAGAAAAAAAAAATTCATCTTTATTCATAAAAGTTGGGGTCTTACATTCTAACTCCCACGTTGCCTCCTCGACATCGTGGTTACGCCACAGTACTTTTACTGAAGAAATGACTTTGTTCCTTAAAGTTTGCTCCTTCCTATCTAGAATTTGGACAGAAATTTCTTCGTACGCTAAGTTCTTCTCCACTTGAATGGGTTCATAAGAAATCACGTGCTTGTAGTCAGGCTTGCACGGACGCAACACGGATATGTGAAACACGTTATGGATGTGCTCCAACTCATGTGGTAATGCAACTTTGTATGCTACTTCGCCCACTCGGTTTAGTATCTCGAACGGTCCTATGAATCTTGGACTTAGTTTTCTTTTCTTGTCGAAATGGATCTTTCCCTTCCATGGAGATACCTTTAAGAATACAAAACTGCCGACTTCAAAATCTCGGTCTTGCCGATGCAAATCCGCATACTTTTTCTGCGATCTTGAGCTGCCACTAGTCTGGCCCTAATTACTGTCACCACGTCCGCAATTTGTTGTACTAACTCTGGTCCGAGTATTCGTCACTCTCCAATTTTGCCCCAATATAATGGCGTTCTTCACTTCCTTTCGTAAAGAGATTCATACGGTGGCATGCCGATACTAGCATGGTAACTATTATTATACGCAAATTTGACTAAAGATAGGTGGTCGTCCCAATTTCCCATGAAGTCCATCACGCAAGTCATAAGCATGTCCTCTAGCATTTGTATTGTTCGCTCAATTTATCCATCTGTCTGAGGATGATAAGAAGTACTTAACCTTAACTGTGTTCACATCCTCTGTTGCAAGCTTTTCCAGAATTTTGACGTGAAACACGGGCCTCGTTAGAAACAATCGATATCGGCACTTCATGTCGTGAAACAATGTCCTTTACGTACAGACTCACTAATTGATTCAAACTGTAGCGGATCTTGATCGGTAGAAAATGTGCGTTGTCTTTGTAAGCCGATCCACGATAACCTAAATGGCATCCAAACATTTCTACGTGACTGGAAGTCCTACCATGAAATCCATCATAATATGCTCCCATTTCAACTCCGGTATTTCCAACGGTTGTAGCATCCCACTCGGCCGCTGATGCTCTGCTTTTACGCATTGACAAGTCAAACATCTACTAGCGTACTCTGTGACTTCCCGTTTCAAATTGGGCCACAAAAAATGTTGTCGTAAATCTCGGTACATCTTCGTGCCTCTAAGATGAACGGAATATGGCGTATTGTGTGCCTCGTACAAAATCTCTTCTCTTAACTCGGTTACCGCCGGTACCGACACTCTCCCTTCGAATCTTAAGATATCGTCTTTATCTATTCGAAATTTTTCTTCCTCATTTTTCGTGATCCTCTTCCTGATTTTCTCACATTCTCCATCTTTCTCCTGTACTTCCTTTACTCTATCCAACAATGTCGGACAAGCTTCCATTATAAATAACTTCTCTTCAGACCTCTCGGGTCCCTTTACCTCTATTTTCAACTTTTCCATATCTATTATTAACTCCTCCTGAGTTGTCAGTTGAAACAATTTCTCCATTCCTTTCACCTTTCGAGGCGTAAGCTGACTCGTTTGCCTTCCCCGGGTGATAAAGAATATCATAGTCATAATCTTTGATCAATTCTAACCACCTTCTCTGACGCATATTCAACTCCTACGTGAAGATATATTTCAGACTTTTTTGGTCCGTGTATATCTCACATTTCTCTCCGTACAAATAATGTCTCCATATCTTTAACGCAAAAACTAATGCTGCTAACTCTAAGTCATGGGTAGGGTATCGTTTTTCGTAATCCTTCAATTGTCATGATGCATATGCAATGACTTTGCCATGTTGCATCAGCACACAGCCCAGTCCTCTATGCGATGCATCACTATACACAACAAATCCTCCTGTATCATCTAGTAATAACAATATAGGCGCCTCGCTCAATTTCTTCTTCAATTCTTGAAAACTTTCTTCGCATTTGTCGGTCCATACAAATTTTACCGTCTTCATCTTCAGATTAGTTAATGGGGTCGCTATCTTGGAAAAATCCTGGATAAATCTTCGATAGTACCCGGTTAACCCTAAGAAACTTCTTACATCCGTCGGTGTTCTCGGTTGTTCCCAATTACTTACTACTTCGACCTTTTCAGGGTCTACTGAGATTCTATTTTCATCCACCACGTAGCCTAAGAATTTAACCTTCTTCATCCAAAATTCACACTTTGAAAATTTCGCATACATTTTCTCCTTTCGTAGTGCCTCCAAAACAATCTTCAGATGTTCGGTGTGTTCTTCCTCTGTCTTCGAGTAGATCAAAATGTCATCGATGAAAACTACTATGAATTTATCAATGTATGGCTTGAAAACTCGATTCATCAAGTCCATGAATATTGCCGAGGCATTAGTTAAACCAAATGACATTACCAAAAACTCGTATTGTCCATAAAAGGGTTAGAAAGCAGTCTTTGGTATGTCCTCATCCCGCACTTTCAGTTGGTGATATTATGTCCATAGGTTGATCTTCGAGAAACATTTCACTCCCTTCAGTTGATCAAACATGTCATCTATCCTCGGTAATGGATATCTGTTCTTGATCGTTATTCTATTCAATTCTCGATAATCGATACAGAACCTCATCGATCCGTCATTTTTCTTCCCGAATAACACTGGTGCTCCCCAAGGAGACACACTCGGTCAAATGTACCCCTTATCTAATAACTCTTGAAGTTGTATCATCAATTCCTTCATTTATACCGGTGCCATATGATATGGAGCTTTCAAAGTCGGTCCCGTTCCTGGTGCTAAGTCTATTACGAATTCAATTTCTCTGTCTGACGGAAGACCAGACAGATCGTCCGGAAACAAATCCTGAAATTCACTCACTATGGGTATATCTTTAATTGCTACTCCCTTTTTTTGAGTATCTACGATGTAAGCTAAATAACCTACACATCCTTTTCTGAACAATTTCTTGGCCTGCATCATCGCAACGCAACACGGTTGCTTAAGTGATGAGTTACCATGAAACACTACCTTAGAATTACTCGGAGTCTGAAGGTTCACACACTTGTTCTGACAATCAATTATCACCGCATGATTATATAACCAATCCATTCCCAGTATTACCTCAAATTTTCCCAGTCTAATAGGAATCAAGTCTACGCTCAATTCGTGTTCTCTAATGTTTGTGTGATAATTTCGATACACGTATTGTACAAAGATTATTTCCTTATTCGCAACTTCTACGTTCAAGGAATCTTCTAAATGTTCTCGGGGTGTATTAAGTTTACTAGCAGATTCTTCACATATAAAAGAATAGGTGGCACCCGAATCAAATAATACATAAGCATTTATATTATTGATTGGGATTATACCTGACACCACGTCCTTCGCAGCTACTGCATCTTGGACGGTCATGTTAAAGGTTCGGGCAGTCGATCAGATGGGCTGCGCAGGTCCACCAATCATTAACTTGTTTCCTCTTCCCTGGCCTCCGCCAGCTCCACCTCTTCCTTTCTTTGGGAAATCCTTTATCTGGTGCTCTGTTGATCCACAAGCAAAACATCCCTTGATCTTCTTTGGTTTTGGGCAATTTGGTGATATATGCCCCTCTTGGCTACAATTATAACAAGTGCTCTTTCCTTTCCAGCACTCCCCCTGATGACTTCTTCCACATTTGTTACAAGTTTCAATCCTTTTCTTAAAGTTTCCTGGTGACTTCCACCTTGATTATTATTTCTGTTGTTGTTGTTATTATTTTTTCCATTTCCTTTTTTCCGAATTACTCCCTCCGCTGCTGCTTCCTCCACGATGCTCACTACCAATGTTCTTGTTCTTCTTTTCCTTCTGATATATGTCGACGTCGAGATTTTTATTTGTCCCTTTCTATTCTTGTTCTTTGGTGTTCTCATGTTAGTGAGATTTGTTTAAAAAAACAAGTTGTGAAAAGGTCCGACATGTATATGTCGACGATTGGACTATAAGAGTCGCCAGTTGGTTTTTTATATGGTTGTACCAACACAACCGAGAAAAGGTTTGCACATTGACCCAATGATTTCACACTGCTAAACGGGTCTATGAAACTGAGATTCATTAGGGTTTGGGGGCTTGATTATACGAAGGAAAGGTGTTAGGCACCCCCCGACATCCGTGTTACCACGATGACCGCCACTTTTTAAGAAACTGTTATATGAATGTGTGTGTGTGTGGGTCAATGTGCTTTTTTTATACGGAAGTAGTGCGAGGCCTCATTCGCACCTATATACACAGGGTTTGAATTTGTGTAAAAATTCAGTTTTAAACAAGATATGGTAGTAATGTTTTGTAAGAAAAAGGTTTTTCAAACCCTTGTGCTCAATAGTAATTGAGACCTTTTACACTACCATTTTTTATTAAGTGTTCGGCTTAATTGCTTTTAATTTTTGAGATACGAAGCATCTTCGAGAAAATAATATACAAAGAAGTGCCGAACTCCTCGTCGACATGAAAACCATCTGAGGAAATCCAAACACCGAAAATAAATTTACAAGCTGCTTACAGCTGAAAAATGCCCATCACGGGAACCGAATCTAGATTTAGTAGACTGAATATGTGATCACATGATTCATAGGCTCACATGATGCCGCAATTGATATGAAAGCAGTAAGCAGTTATATATATAAAAGTTGTAAATATATATATATATAGACATGATCAGCCACCACGAAACACCTCTATGTGGGATCAAAAATATAAATAAAGCTATAAAAGCAATCAACCGCCGCAAAGTAAACTCCAAGCGGGACGAAAAGTAAATATATATATATATATAAAAGTAGTAAACGCATCGGATATAAAATCCAGGCTCATCGAACAAATTTCGACAACAGTTGATATATATAAATATATATATATTAAAGCAAGAACGCATTTGGATGTAAAATCCGTGCTCATTGAATGAGTTCACACATATATATTATATATATATATATATATATATATATATATATATATATATAAGAAAGCAAATAAACGCTTCAGACGTAAGTGTAGGCTTATCGAACAGAGTTCGACACACAGTTCATATATATAAGTATATATATATAAGAAAGTAAATAAACGCTCCAGACGTAAGTCTAGGCTCAATCGAGGCATAACTCGATAATGTTAGTCCATATATAAAAATATATATTTAAGTATATATATATATACAAACTGAAATGAAACCACAGACCGAAGTTTGGGTATACACACTCAACACGACTCTCAACGTGAAGAATGGTGTTAGTATAATTGATGTCTGGAGGATATATTGTTCAATTGGGTATTGGGACACTTTTCGTGTGAGTACTATTCGAAAGTTACTATTCACAAGTTTCTATTCATAAGTTACTATTCACAAAGTTACTATTCACGAGTTACTATTCATGAGTTACTATTCACGAGTTACTATTCACGGGTACTATTCACCAAAGAAGATATATTTATTTTTTGGTCCAAATCATTTTTGGGTACAATATTATTCCATGAGGATGTCTTAATTTTTCGTGAATAGTTGGTTGAAGATATAATAGTAAATCAATATGGATGAATTTGGTGGAAGTTATAATAGTAAATCAATATGGTTCATTTGGTTTAATGTTTTAATAGTAAAAGTATGGACCGTTGTTTTAAGTTTTTAAGTTTTTAATAGTAAACCAACTGGATCGTCTGTTTAAAAGTAAATCAATCTGGACCGTTCATAAGTTAGTTACTATGCGGTCCATTCTTCTATAAATAGAAGCTCATTCCTTCATTATTTCTTACTTAATTCTTTGAAACTCTAGAAAGAGAATTATAAGAGAACCTATGGAAAAGTATTCCGCTACTTCCCTACTCTTATATTCGGTTTCTTTTACAGAAGAAGGATGTTATTTGTTGTACTCATGAAGAGAACTTACATTATTCCATTATTTATTATTACATTGGAATAACCAAGATATCATGAAGCTACCTATACACGGTGACATTCTTCTAATATTTTGTTCTTTATTATTACCGGAATATCACATACGTGCATTTACGCCTTGGGACTGGTTCCATTATTTATTATTTTGTCGGAATATCATGTTTGTGCGTTACGTCGGACTGGTTCCATTATTTATTATTCTCATCGAGAATATCCATGTACGTGCATTTCTGGGACTCGGTTCCATTATTTATTATTACTGCCGGAATATCACATGCACGTGCATTTTCTGTGGGACTGGTTCCATCCTTTATTATTCATTGGAATAACTTTGCTGCAAGGTGATCTATCGCATGCATGGTGATTTCTTTTGTTATTCCATTCTTTATTATACTCGGTAAGTTAAAACTTTGACTTCTATACTCCATGAAATTAGTGGAATATCCTTGATATTTTGCGCTTCATCCATTATCTTTTCATGGAAATATTCTTACGAGCATTCTTGAATTTTACTCTACAAAGCGGTATCATGTTGACAATTTAGACGTTATCAGTTCCTAGATAAAATAATTCTTGAACTTGTTTTATTGAATTCTTATATCATTGTCATCATCCTCATGTTTATATTATATTGAAAGTCATCTGTGGCACATGGTGCGTAGATGGACTTGGTATGATTATGACCGGGGATTATTCGATTGTAATCATGGTAGTAATGTTACAAATGATGTGGTAAAAGTCCTCATTGGCCCTTTAGTGCATTGATGGACAGTTGCTGGCATGATCATGACCATTAATGAATACACAAATATTCTTGGCCCGTAGTGCATGGATAATTGTGATCGTGATACTAAAGAATATCATTGGCCGTAGTGCAGGGGTGATTCGATGATGTGGATTATTTATTAAGCTGAGTCCCAGCGATAAAAGTGATGAAAAACCTTTTAAATCATAAAAGATAGTAGATTTTATTCTCTACTTGACTCTTTTAATGGATTGCTTATTCCGCTGCAGTTAAACTTGATGTTTGTTATATTGTATCAGTTTAACACTGTTTAAGGCTAATGATAATTTATTTTACATTATCTTAGTCATAATATTTCTTACTGTGCTAGTTGAGCTCACCCTTTCTTTCACCGTTTCTCTTGAAATGAGAATATAGGCCGAACGCAGTCGGGGAAGCGGAGTGATGGTCCTAGATGGTGCATTAGTAGTCCTCACTATTCTGTGAAATAGTGTGATAATAATTGTAATGAGGACTCATTTTGAGTTTGTATACTCTTTAGTAGACAATATTTGTATTCAAACTCACAGTTTATGTTTTGTCATATTATACACGACAGTTGTATTATTAAGTTGTATTTGAATTCTGTACCATGTATTTGGCGACTCAAGATGGGTGATGTATACCTAATTTTGGGGGCGTCACAGTTGGTATCAAAGTTTGGGGATATGATCCACGACTAAGATGTGAGAATAGAACTAGGAGGGAGGCGAGAATTCTTTTCGCTAGTATGACCTACCTAAGTTTTTTTTTTTTGGTATTTAATTGGTGGGGTCGAATATAGGGATAATATGTTACATGTCAATTAACCTTTTATTTTGTGGCGATATCTAAAAATGACATCCGAGAATGTTGAGAATAGCAATGGAGTACAGGCGATCGTTGATTCACCACATATCAATAATCAGGATAATGTGCATCAGGAAGGCGACAATCCTCATGCAAACAACAACACCTTGACCAAATGATGAATGATGGAATGTTCAGAGGCTTTATCCAATTCATGCGGCAATGAAAGCGAGGAAGCGGCTCTCATCCAAAATGTAGGTGGAAACACTAGAAACTCTCGGACGGTCACCGCTAAACAGTTCAAGGAACTCGGACCATCGGAGTTTATTGGAGAGCCAAAACCACTTAAATCAGAAGCATGGATAAAGCAGATCACCAAGATATTTGATGTCTCGGTAACCGCACATTACCTGTCGATCTTATTTCTTTAAAAATACTTGCGTTTGACGTAGTTCTAGGGATTGATTGGTTAAATACTCATTATGCAAAAATTGATTATTTTCGTAAGGTTGTTAGTTTTTATATTCCTAATCAACCTATTATGCGAATTCAAGCGACCAAACCATTAAAATCAATCACGGTCATTTCAAGCCATAAAGCTATTCGTTTATTGAAAAACGGATGTCAAGCTTTCTTAGCTCATGTCACAGATTTAAACAAAAATACGTCAGTTTTGAACGATATTTCTATTGTTAATAAATTTCGTGATGTATTCCCTGAAGAACTTCCTGGCCTACCCCCAGAGCGTGAAATTGAATTTTGTATCGACCTTGAACCTAGTACAAAACTCATTTCCAAAGCCCCATATCGAATGGCTCCTATTGAACTTCAGGAGTTAAAGACCCAATTGCAGGAATTGTTAGACATTGGTTTCATTCATCTTAGTACGTCTCCTTGGGGTGCTCATGTTCTATTTGTGAAGAAGAAATATGAGAGTATGCGACTTTGTATTGATTATCGAGAGTTGAATCATGTCACCATCAAAAATAGGTACCCATTATCACGTATTGATGACCTGTTTGACCTGTTGCAAGGAGCCAAATTCTTTTCAAAGATTGATCTTCGTTCCGGATATCACCAATTGAAGATTAGAACCGATGACATTCCAAAGACGGCTTTAAACTCGAGACGGGCATTATGAATTCCTAGTCATGTCCTTTGGATTGACTAATGCTCCCGCCTTCATGGATATGATGAACCCAAAGTATTCAAGGAATATTTGGATCACTTTGTGGTCGTCTTTATTGATGACATCCTTATTTATTCCAAAAGTCGTGAAGATCATGAGCAACACTTGAGGTCGACACTCCAAAAGCTTCGTGAATACAAGCTTTATGCCAAGTTGAAGAAATACGAGTTCGCGAGGAAGTAGCATTCCTTGGGCACGTAGTATCAAGTCAAGGAATATCATTGACCCAAAGAAAGATTGAAGCTATTAAAAGTGGGAGCAACCTAAATCGATGGATCGAAATCGTAGCTTTCTCGGTTTATTTGGTTATTATCGGAGATTCGTGGAAGGATTTTCTCAATTACTACTCCATTAGCTCAAATTGACTTTCGGAAAGATACAAAGTTCGTTGGAGCGAAGAATGTGAGAAGAGTTTTCAAGAACTCAAGAGGAGACTCATTTCAAAGACTGCTCGGCGACAATACCATCCGGCTCGGAGGGATTTGTCATCTACAGTGATGCTTCAGGCAAAGGGTTGGGATGTGTTCTCATGCAACATGGGAAAGTCATAGCCTATGCCTCAAGACAACTCAAAGAATATGAGAGGAATTATCCTACTTATGATCTAGAGTTAGCAGTTGTTGTCTTCGCACTTAAAATTTGGAGGCATTACTTGTATGGGGAGAAAGTGGAGATCTTTATGGATCATAAAAGCCTCAAATATTTCTTCACTCAAAAGGAACTCAACATGCGATAACGGCGTTGGCTTGAACTGTTGAAAGATTATGATCATACCATCCAATACCATCCTGGAAAAGCGAACGTGGTAGCTGACGCATTGAGTAGAAGATCATATGCAAGTACGAGTGCGATATTGTCAACGCAAAGGACCATTTTGTGTGACTTGCAAAGGATGGAGATAGAGTTAAAAACTCCAGGGACCCATGTGATGATGGCGAATATACGAGTAGAACCGACTTTAATTGATAAAGTTAAAGCTGCTCAAGCTACAGACCCAGAGCTGATGCGTATGAGGAAGAAAGTGCAAGAAGGTGCTATGCCGGAAGCAAGAATCGATGAACAAGGAATACTTCGAGTCAACTCCAGACTTTGTGTTCCTAACGACCCTGATTTAAAGTATAAAATCATGATGGAGACACACAACACACCGTTTGTAATCCATCCTAGGAGTACCAAAAAGTATCATGATCTTCAACATACATTTTGGTGGAGCAATATGAAGAGAGAGATAGCGGAGTTTATCTCAAGGTGTTTAACTTGACAACGAGTCAAGGCGGAGCATCATGTACCAAAAGGTCCATTACAACCACTTGAAATTCCAGAATGGAAGTGGGAGCACATTACCATGGATTTCGTTACTGGTCCTCCTAAGGTTTCTCAAGGCATAGATGCGATTTGGTTCATTGTTGATAGATTGACCAAGTCTGCTCATTTCTTACCGATACGAGAAACTTATACACTTGAACGTCTTGCTTGTATGTATATAAACGAGATTGTAAGACTGCATGGTATGCCTGTATCCATAGTTTCTGATCGAGACCCAAGATTCACTTCACGATTTTAGGTTAGTTTGTAAAAAGCTATGGGCACAGACTTACGATTTAGCTAAGCATATCATCCTCGACGGATGACAGACAATGAGAGGACTATTCAAACTCTTGAAGATCTATTAAGACTCCGTGTCCTTGACTTCAAGGGAAGTTGGGACAAGTTCTTACCATTGGTGGAGTTTTCCTACAACAACAGTTATCAAGAAAGTATTGGCATGGCTCCATTTGAGGCGTTGTATGGAAGAAAGTGTCGTTCTCCAGTATGCTGGGATGAGGTGGGTGAAGCAACGTTGTTGGGACCGAAGTTGGTACGTATGACTATAGAAAAGATTCAAACGATCCGACAACATATAAAAACTTCACAAGATCGACAAAAGAGTTATGCTGATCTTCATCGAAAGGACGTAGAATTCGATATTGGAGATCATGTGTTGTTACGTGTTGCTCCATGGAAAGGAGTTACGAGATTTGGAAAGAGAGGAAAGTTCAATCCTCGATTCATTGGCCCATTTTTAATTCTTGAGCGAATGGGAACTGTGGCCTATAGACTCGCCTTACCGCCAAGTATGTCTCGTGTTCATAATGTTTTTCACATATCTATATTACGTAAATATGTGAAAGACCCGAACCACATTATTGAGTTAGAACCAGACGAGACAGAGGAAGATTTAACGTATGAAGAGTTACCTGTTAAAATCTTGGATAAGAAGGATCATGTTCTACGCTCCAAGGTTATACCTCAAGTCAAAGTTTTGTGGAGAAACCACGATGTGGAGGAAATGACTTAGGAGTTAGAATATGAGATGAAGTCAAGGTATCCTCATCTCTTCGACATACCAGGTATGTACCCTAATTTCGAGGACAAAATTTCATAAGAAGGGGAGGTTGTAAGACCCCTACTTTTATGAATAAAGAATAATTTTTTTGAATTATATTTTTGAATATTATGGTATTGATTTGATATAATGTTATAGTTGTGGGCAATATTTATAAATTTTGCAAAGTACGCAAGTTGTTATATAATATTGATTGGTGGGAAATATTCGTTTTAACAGGAATATTCGCATAACTAAGCACAATCATCAGTGGACCCCTAACGGAATTATTGTCGGATTGAGAAAGAAACGCATAAAAATATTTTATGAAAATAACGGTGGAGGTGTTACTGTTAAACCATTGAACTACCCGGTAGTAAAAAAAGTACAAGAATGTCAGTAGTAGTAGACAAAGAAGACACAGATTGATTATTGATACTTACGTGAGAAGTCACTCAGTTATACTCAATTATTGCTACAGTAATTGATGCAACATATTTCTCATATTATTGATTTAATTATTGTTACAGTATCATCTGCATTATATGATATATTATTAAATCAATAATTGAGATGGCAAAGTTATTCATATTATTATTTGCAATATTAACAATGTCTACAAGTTCTGTCAAGGAGAGGTTTGGTCACCTAATTGCGCGCCAATAAGGAGAAATCCTTATCGGAAAGCCCCCTCTTTCCTGGGAATGACATGGTTGTTAAATATTGTGAATTATAATATTAATGATGAATAAGTTCGTGTTGATTAAAGATGAATTTTATAGTTCCATTGTGTTGGATTTATTTGTGTTAGTATAATTGATGTCTGGAGGATATATTGTTCAATTGGGTATTCGGGACACTTTTCCTGTCGGAGTACTATTCACGAGTTACTATTCATGAATTACTATTCATAAGTTACTATTCATGAGTTACTATTCATAGGGTACTATTCACACTAGTAAGATATATTTATTTTGGTCCAAATCATTTTTGGGTACAATATTATTCCATGAGGAGATGTGCTAATTTTTCGGATCGTTGGTTGAAGATATAATAGTAAATCAATATGGACCATTTGGTGGAAGTTATAATAGTAAATCAATATGGATCGTGGGTTTAAAGTTTTAATAGTAAATCAAGAGGACCGTTGTTTTAAGTTTTAATAGTAAACCAACTGGATCGTCTCATTTAAAGTAAATCAACTGGACCGTTCATAAGTTAGTTACTATACGGTCCATTCTTCTATAAATAAGCTCATTCCTTCATTATTTCTTACTTAATTCAATGAAACTCTAGAGAGATAATTATAAGAGAACCTATAGAAAAGTATTCTGCTACTTCCCTACTCTTATATTCAGTTTCTTTTACGGTAAGGGATGTTATTTGTTGTACTCATGAAGAAAACTTTTGTTATTCCATTATTTATTATTCTGTTGGAATAACCTATATACGCAGGCTACCCTATACATGGTGACATTCTTCTAATATTCTGTTCTTATTATTCTGTCGGAATATCCCGCGTCATGCTGCTTATTTGGACGGGTTCCATTATTTATTATTCCAATCGAATATCCTATCTCGTGTGTTTACTTGGGATTGATTCCATTATTTATTATTCTCGTCGAAATATCACATCTGTGTTTTTACATGGGACTGGTTCCATTATTTATTATTTTGTCGAATATCACGTGCATCAATGCGTTCTGTGGGACTTGGTTCCATCCTTTATTATTCTCGTTGGAATAACACCCTGCATGCGCGATCTATCGCATGCATGGTGATTTCTTTTGTTATTCCATTCTTTATTATACTCAGTTGGTTAAAACTTTGACTTCTATACTCCATGAAATTAGTGGAATATCCTTGATATTTGCGCTTCATCCAGTATCTTTTCATGGAAATATTCTTCTGAGCATTCTTGAATTTTACTCTACAAAGCAGTATCATGTTGACAATTTGGACGTTATCGGTTCTTAGATAAAATAATTCTTGAACTTGTTTTATTGAATTCTTATATCACTGTCATCATCCTCATGTTTATATTATATTGAAAGTCATCGTGTATTCGTAGTGCATAGATGGACTTGGTATGATTATGACCTGGATTATTCGATATAATCATTAATAGTAATGTTACAAATGATGTGGTAAAAGTCCTTATTGGCCGTAGTGCATTGATGGACAATTGTTGGCATGATCATGACCATTTATGAATACACGAATGTCCTTTGCCCGTAGTGCATGGATAATTTGTGGTCGTGATACTAAAGAATATCCTTGGTCGAAAGTGCGGGGTGATTCGATGATGTGGATTATTTATTAAAGCCGAGTCACAAATGATAAAAGTGATGAAAAACCTTTTAAATCATAGAAGATAGTAGATTTTATTCCCTACTTTACTCTCCTAATGGATTACTTATTCCGCTGCAGTTAAACTTGATAGTTATTATATTTTATCAGTTTAACACTGTTAAAGGCTAACGATAAATTATTCTGCATTATCTTAGTCATAATATTTCTTACTGGGCTAGTTGAGCTCACCCTTTCTTTCACTGTTCTCTTCAGGAAATGAGAACGTAGCTGGGACTAGTCGGGGAACAGAGTGATGGTCCTAGATGGTGCATTAGTAGTCCTCATTATTCTGTGAAATAGTGTGATAATAATTGTAATGAGGACTCCTTTTGAGTTTGTATACTCTCTAGCAGATAATATTTGTATTCAAACTCACAGTTTATATTTTGTCGTATTGTACACGACAGTTGTATTATTAAGTTGTATTTGAATTCTGTACCATGTATCTGGCGACTCAAGATGGGTGATGTATACCTAATTTTGGGGCGTCACAAAAAGTGTTTGAAATAAGAAAACACTTAGTTTATAGTGTGCACAAAGCAAATTGGATAGGGTTTCCTCGCTATTTTTCTTTTCAAATAAGGCCACCCCAAGCCCTCTATATATAGAGGGGGGTGTTGCAGGTCAACTGAAGCTGCCCGGGATGCCTAGGGTAATGTGGGTTCAGCCGTGTCAAAGTACGTACAATCGAACAACGTGTTATTCGCTCAGATCTTCATAACTTTCAATCTGGGAATCTGATGGAAGTGTGTCATCATACCATTCTGGAAATCTCTTTCCGAGAGCTACACAATGACATAGGATTTGCCCTTTTTAATTTCGGGAAGATGGGTACATGACTGAAATAGCATTTCTGAGTTTCTATCAGATAATCCGTTGAGCTGTTTTGCGTAGTTTGCGCTCCGAAGTTAAGATATAGTTATCGTGGGACTTCTTTTGAAGAAATTTGAGTTGAAATGAGTGTATTTTATTTGAAGTGAAGTTGAGTTGGCAAAATGACAATTTTGCCCCTCCCTGGGTTATCTCAGGTTTTCGCACAGTTGTAGCTGTCTTTTCTCAGGGTTATCTCTGAGGTTGGCCTGATGTTGACTCTGAATGTCCTCAGGGTTATCTCTAAGGTTGGCTTGACCTCCTGAGGTTATCTCCAAGCTTTGAACTTGATCCCCCGGGGCTATCTTCGGGGTTAAACTGACTTTCCCAGGGTTATCTCCAAGGTTGGAAATTGTTTTCCCGGGGTTGGAAACTGGATCTCCCGTGGCTATCTCTGGGTTTAAAATTGATGTTGTGGTTCTCCAGGGTTTATATCTGGAGTGTGAAAAAGACACTTTTGCCCTCCTGCATAGTTAGTAACATGAAAAGAAAATTTTGAGTGTCTACAGATGCCCCTCTTTATCATGTTCATGCAATGCAATGGAATGGACATGATAAAGATTAGTAGACACTTGAAATATGACAGGGTATTTTCAATGATGCAGATCGTAATGTAATGAATGTTATGATGAATGTTAAAATGTTTTCGCGAATCGTAGTTCACAAATCGCATATCGCATTTTACTTTTCGTATTTGGCCATTCGCACTTCATAAATCGCACATCGTATTTCGCATATCGCAAATCGCAATGTAATGAATGTTATAATGAATGTTAAAATGTTTTCGCAAATTGATAAATGCCCCAGTGTTGAATTATCGTTGTTTTTGAGATTGCCCCAATCTTGTTGTAAGGTTTCTAATATCGAGTTGTCGCCAATTTTGAAATTTCCCCAGCCTTGCTTGTTGTCTGGGATAGTTGCTTTGACAGATGAGTTGATAAGATGTCGAGATCGTAAGAGACTTTTACTTCTGTACCTGATGGTGAACATGTAGTGGATTTGGGCTTTGATGCCCTCAATCATTGTTCTTGACTTGTTCTCGCAATCGGCGTTGATGGTTTTCTTCTGATTTAATGAAGACTTATGATTGAGGGTGTCGACTCTTTGAAGCTCCTTGTTGTTGGTTGTCTTAGTGTATCATGGTTTCTTCCTTTCTGGGATTTGTGCCAGATTTGATGGAATGACATTGAAGTGTTGTTGGGTCTTCTCGACATGGGTCGCTGACTTGGAGGGTTGTTCTTGGGCGAAGACTTGGGATTGATGTTTGGGTTTGGATATTTCTTTTGAGGGTCAGACCGCACCATTGATGGCTGCCTACATACTCATGTGTATGTGGGAGATCAGGTCGACGTAGTTCCTGCTTGATGAGCTGAAACCGACTAATTTGATTTGTGATTTTTCTTTTTTCGTTTTTTCTTTTTTTTCTTTTTTGTTTTCTTTTTTTTTTTCTTTTTTTTTTCTTTTTTTTTTTTTTTTTTCTTTTTTCTTTATTTACATGCATGGAAAATAAAAGACATACTACGAAGAAAGTGATACCGTCCCAACATCTTCTAGAACTCGCAACTTTATCCCCTGGATCTACATCTTCTTGGCTAGCTGAGGCAGATAGTCCAGTTATCAGTGGTTATATTGCCTTCGAGGCTCACGATAGAGGTTACCTCTTGATTCTAAATATCTTCACTTATGGCCATAACTTGATCGCTTTCTGATTCAGTACATTCCTCAGGGACACTTGAACTGGACGCATCACAAAAAAGGATGAACTCTTGATTCTTTGATGAGTTGGTTTCCCCAATATCCTCACAACCTTTTCCTTCATTTGTTCCTTCACCTTTTTCTTGGGCTTGAGAGGATTCAACCATGAAATCTCCCTCGGACTGTTGTCGCATTTCTTGGAAGGAACTTTCCTTTTTTAGCTTTTTCTTCCTTGGAAAGGATTAGTATTTCCTCCGCATCATCCAAGGTGATAAAATCAAAAACGTGGTTGTTATCTTTTGACCACGGGATGTTTGATCTTGACGGATGAAACTCCTTTGGGGATTCCCTTGTCTCCTTTTTCATTCCATGCATTGGGATTAGTCCACCTTATGTTCTGCCAGAATCGGTGCTCATAGCCTTCACCTCCTCTAAACTGCCTATCTCGAGTGGACAGCTTAGGCTTTTTATTTCCTTTTCGCCTTTTTTGGTCATGGAAAATTCTATCTCCAACTCCCCATTTTCAATGAGATCCTGGATTTTATGTCGCAAAGACCAATATTCCTCAGTCGTATGCCCAAGTGAGTTAGAATGGTAGAGACATATCTTGGTGGAATCATAATTCTTCATCTTGGGATTTATAGGAGGCAGCAACTTAGTAATCCTTCCTTCACTTATCAGAAAGTGTAGCATTTCTTCATTAGATTTGCTTAAAGGGATGAATTTTCGAACTCTTATAAGGGTTGTTTGATCTTTATTCTTTGAGAATTCGCATTCCCCCGAGCGATTTTTCTGTTGGCGAGATCTTCTAGCAATTTTATCATCCCCTTTTTCTTGGCCTTCTGATAGTTGAGTGAAAAACTGCCTCGTATCCTGATGTTCGCGCACTAGCAGCTTAGCTAGCATATTTACTTGATTATGGATCGTCTCTAACTTTTGCATTACTATCATACCCTCCTCCGAGTTTTCCCACTTTAGGACATTTGATCTGTGCCTTTCGGGGTATTCTTCTATCCTTCGTATGCACTTACGAATTGGATATATTTTAGCGCTTCCTGACCCAATCATGTTTACTTCCCCTGTATCATGCTGCAACGGAAGGTTGGTGTTGTTATTTTGTTGGTCAGGTTGTTGGACCACAATACTGGCACTTTCAATCAAATTTTGAATTTTATGCTTTAAAGACCAACAATCTTATGTATCGTGTCCTGGAGACCCTGAGTGGTAAGCACATCTTTGTCTTGGATTGTATCTTTTGCTCCCTGGTTCTAGAGGTGTGGCCAATTCGGTAATTTTCTTGTGATCCATTAATATCGACAATACATTCTCAAGGGAATCGCCAAGTGGAGTGAATACCCGATTTTTCGTTCATTCAAATTTTCTTTTTCTATCTGGGCATTGGTTGGATACAGCCTGTTGTTGAGATGGAAGATTGTCATGCATTTTCCAAATGGTGGGACTGTAGGTTGGTCTCCTAGCTTGCCCCTGTACAACAAGGGATACATCTTCAATGCTTTTATCGGGTACACCCTTGGGATCGCTCGCATACTTGTCAATCTGTATATGCTTAGCGACTGCTTCCAAGGCAGTGAAGTCTTTAATCTTGCCTGCCTTCAAGACCATCTCTGCCATTTCGCTGTGTTTGATCATTTCTGAGAATGGCATGCTAGGATCCTCTCGTAGTAAGGAGCCTCTTGGATATCAATAAACGTCATTACCATCTCAGTTTCTATCATTGATGGAATGACTTGTGTTGCTAGATGTCTCCACCTTTGGGCATATTCTCGAAAAGATTCAGTACTTTACTTTTTGACTTTAGTCACTTGGTATCGATCCGGTGCCATTTGTGACTGAAAACTGTACTGATTTAGAAAGGCATGGGCCAATTCTTCCTAGTTGTGGATTTTGGCATTGTCAAGTCGGGCATACCATGCTTTAGCCTCTCCAGTGAGACTCCTTTGGAAAGGATGCATTTTGAGACTTTCATCTTCAGCATAAGACCCTAGTTCGCCAATATATACTTTTAGGTGCATATAGGGATCGCCTGCTCCATTGTACTTTTCAAACTCTGGGACTTTAAATTTGGTAGGATATCGAGCCCCTGGGAATATACAGAGATCTGAATAGGTGACACTTCCATAGTTTCCAGTCCATTTGATTAATCGGATAGTTTCCTCCATTTGTTGGACTTTCTTTCTTATATCCCTAGTTTCTCGATCATCCCTAAGTTTTGTGATTTTAGGGGTTTTGTTGGTTCCTTTATTGGAATGAGGTTCAGGTATCTCAGTTTCTATCATTTTGTCAATACCCTGACTGCCCCCTGGTGTGAATGACTCTGGTTGAGTAGGCACTGTCTGACCCCGAGTGTCTTTACTTTGTTCTTTTAGAAAGACAAATAATTCTGCTATCTGATTCCTTAATCCTTCAAACTCCTCTCGAGAAACAGGAGTAGGATCAGGTTGGGCAGTTGTAGCCATGTCTGACAATGGGCTTAGTGCCTTCTTGGACTTTAAACGGGTAACATGACCGATTGATTCCCTACAAAAAGACTTACATATTTTAGTCTTAGGGAATGTGGAAATGTTACATGTTATGTGATGCGTCCATTTTAGGAGTATTATCCTATAAAAACAGATGTCAGTTGTTTGTATGACAAGATAGCATGCTAGATAAAAGAGGGAATGCATGTACACATCCATTCATATTTTTCCATTTACATTGAGATTGACATGGAAATGAAATTACAAGTAATTGAAATGGGAAAGTATGAAGAGACTTTCCTTCACGCTTGGTTTATCAGAGGCTGACCTATCTTAGGCTATTCTCACGGCTTTCTGGCATGAAGGTTCCCAAATCATTGCAATTTACTTGACAAGTAGATAATCCGGCCTTTCAATTGGAGCGAATTTGGGTGGTGCCTTTCCTAAGCCTCGTTGGAATTAGTCTTCCTACGAGTTCAGTAATCAAACACCGACATTATAGCCTCCTTGTGGAGGAAACACATAACATACATTCACATATAACGTGTCTCACCGTATGAAAATGATGACATGTGCGAAGCACTAATATCACAAGCAGATATAGTGTAAAGCATTAAGCACTGTAAAATATATGCATTTGTACACATTCATCTAAATGTAAATGCAACATCCACACACAAGCATATAACAGTTTTGAAAAGATTGTAATAGCGGCTTAAGCCCTCTTACTGGAGTCCCCAGTAGAGTCTCCACCTGTCGACGTCGGGATTTTTATTTGTCCCTTTTTGTTCTTGTTCTTTGGTGTTCTCATGCTAGGTGAGATTTGTTTGAAAAAATAAGTTGTGAAAAGGTCCGACATGTATATGTCGACGATTGGACTATAAGAGTCGCCAGTTGGTTTTTTATATGGATGTACCAACACAATTGAGAAAAGGTTTGCACATTGACCCAGTGATGTGACACTGCTAAACAGGTCTATGAAACCAAGATTCATTAGGGTTCGGGGCTTGATTATGCGGAGGAAGGTGTTAGGCACCCCCCCCCCCCGACATCCGTGTTACCACGGTGACAACAACTTTTCAAGAAACTGTTATATGAACGTGTGTGTGTGTGGGTCAATGTGCTTTTTTTATATGGAAGTAGTGCGAGGCCTCGTTCGCACCTATATACACAGGGTTTTAATTTGTGTAAAAATTTAAATTTAAACAAGATATTGCAGTGATGTTTTGTAAGAAAAAGGTTTTTTAAACCCTTGTGCTCAATAGTAATTGAGACCTTTTACACTTCCATTTTTTATTAAGTGTTCGGCTTAATTGCTTTTAATTTTCGAGATGCGAAGCATCTTCGAGAAAATAATGTACAAAAGAGTATCGAACTCTTCGTGGGCATGAAAACCATCTGAGGAATTCCAAACATCGGAAATAATTTTACAAGCTACTTACAGCTGAAAAATGTCTACCACGGGAACCGAATCTAGATTCAGTAGACTGAATCTGTGATCACATGATTCCTAGGCTCACATGATGCCGGAATTGATATGAAAGCAGTAAGAAGTTATATATATAAAAGCTGTAAATATATATAGTCATGATCAGCCACCACGAAGCACCTCTATGGGGGATAAGAAATGTAAATAAAGCTATAAAAGTAATCAACCGCCACGAAGTAAACTCCAAGCGGGACGAAAAATATATATATATATATATATAAGTAGTAAACGCACCGGATGTAAAATCTAGACTCATCGAAAACAAAGTTTGACAACAATTGATATATATATATATATATATATATATATATATATATATATATATATATATATATATATATATATATATATATTAAAAGTAAATACACAGGATGTAAAATCTGGGCTCATGAACGAGTTCAAAACACGGTTCATATATATAAGTATATATATAAGAAAGCAATTAAACGCTCAGGCACGTAAAAGTCAGGCTCAATCGAGGCATAACTCGATAATGTTAGTCCATATATATATATATATATATATATATATATATATATATATATATATAAATGAAACCTGAAATGAAACCATGCATCAAGTAAAGGCATACACACTCAATATGACTCTCAACGTGAAGAATTGTGTGTGCAAAGATGAAGAGAAAGGCTTTAAAGTGTGTAAGAAGGCTTACAGTGGACTTCCAAAGAAGACTTCAATAACTTTAAATGGATGAACACTAGGCTCCAGCCGGTAAAAATATGACAGAATATAAGCTCAAAAGTGTTTGAAATAAGAAAGCACTTAGTTTGTAGTGTGCACAGAGCAAATTGGACAGGGTTTCCTCGCTATTTTTCTTTTCAAATAAGGCCACCCCAAGCCCTCTATATATAGAGGGTGTATCGTGAGTTCTACGCTACACGCCCGGATGCCGAGGTAATATGGGTCCCGCCGTGTCAAAGTACGTACACTTGGACAATGCGTTGTTCGATCGGATCTTCATAACTTTCAATCTGGGAGTTCGATAATACCATTCTGGGTAGCTCTTTTCGAGAGCTACACAATGACATAGGATTTGCCATTTTTTGATTCCGGGAAGATGGGTCCATGACCAAAATAGCATTTCTGATTTTTCGTCAGACAATCCGGTGAGCTGTTTTGTGTAGTTTGCGCTCCGAAGTTAAGATATGGTTCTCGTGGGACTTCTTTTGAATCAATTTGAGTGGAAATGAGTTTACTTGATTTGAAGTGAAGTTGAGTTGTCAAAATGACCATTTTGCCCCTCCCGAGGTTATCTCAGGTTTTTGCGTAGTTGTAGTAGTCTTTTCTCTGGGTTATCTCTGAGGTTGGCCTGCTGTTGACTCTGAATGTCCTCAGGGTTATCTCTGAGGTTGGCTTGACCTCCTGGGGTTATCTCCAGACTTTGAACTTGATCCCCTGGGGTTATCTTTGGGGTTAAAACTGACTTTCCCGGGGTTATCTCCGGGGTTGGAAACTGTTTTCCCGGGGTTAGAAACTGGATCTCCCATGGCTATCTTCGGGGTTAAAATTGATGTTCTGGTCCTCCAGGGTTTATCTTTGGAGTGTGAAAAAGATGTTTTTGCCCTCCTACATAGTTAGTAACAGGAAAAGAAAATTTTGAGTGTCTACAATATAGACTTAAGGCCTCACTGCCACCTTCCGCACTGTTTGTCTTCTCTAACAATGTGCAAAGGAATCAATCTAGAAGACTGATACCATATTATACAACCACGGCTTCAACCCTTGCTCGAAACGTCTCGCCTTCCTTTCCTCATCCCCAACTTGGTGTTCCGCAAATCGCGCTAGTTCATTAAACTTAGCAGCGTATTGTGCCACCATCATATCTCCTTGTTTTAACTCTAAGAACTTCACTTCCATCCTACTCTTCATACTCTTCGAGAAATAGTTCTTGAAGAACAACATCGTAAACATCTCCCATATTATCATTCCTTCCCCCGCTCTTTGTTGATTAGTTTCCCACCATTAGTTCGCTTCGCCCCTCATCATGTATGTGGCAAATACCATCTTCTGATCTTCACCCACACGAGCTATAGTGAAGGCCTTCTCGATCTCCTTGATCTAGGTTTGCGCAACTATCGGGTCAGTGATTCCCGCGAACTCTTGGGGTCCTACACTCTTAAAATCTTTTAAGGTCGTTACTGGGATAGCTTGGGGAACGGGTGGTATGGGTTCGTTTCTTCCCCTCGGAGCTTCTCCCAATAAATCTACAAGTCTGTGTATAGGATCTACTGGTCCTCTCTCATCATTAACTGACTCTTCTGGGATAGTTATTCTACGTTTCGGCGGCATTTTTGCATCACAAAATTTTCATTTTATTATCTAATTATAACACTTAGACATTTCTTAATTGAAAGGAACTAAAGGTTTATAACATGTTTCAGAAATAAGATCATTTATTTTCATATGCCAAATATTTACAACACATGTTCTTTCCTAGCATACTGCTATAAATGATAACACATATCCCCTATTATCACAAAAGACTGGGACAACACTAGCTTACTACCCCCCTCTAACACTTTTCAAAAGTTGGGGTTTACTATCATTTCACATCTTACACCAAAGACTGAGATTACAACAACAATATTAAACAACACATAAATAAAATACTACAACTGCTAGACTTTATCCTCTAGGCTCAATCTAACATCCCACGCTCCACAACGCTCTGATATTCCTTCTTCGTAATGTGCACCACCATATCTCGACTTATAGTATGACGGGTCTGTCCTTTCTCAGCTGGGTAGTGATGTACCCCATCAAATCAATCTCTCCATGACCGTGCGTAGAGCATAGCCCATCTTGTTCATCTTCCTTCTTTTGCACCGTACCTCGTCTTCTAGATCATCCACCCTATCATTGGTTTCCTCCCACTTCTCCTTGAAGTGAATCATATCCATCACCTCCATCTATAACTGAGTTCAGAGAGCCTCCTTCTCCGTCCTCTCATTTAAAACCCGCTGCTCCATTTCTTCTAGCTTCCCATCTGGATCCCTGCCTCTTTACGGTGAGCAATTTCCACCTCCATCTCTTGCATCACTAGTTGCCTCTTAAGAGTCTCAGTCTCTAGCTCCTCGACTCTACATCCTAATTCAAAAATATGTTCTTCATACTCTCCCAACATTCGATCCTCGAAAGTAGACTCGTCGGAGTCCTCCATAGACTCGGGCTCGTCCTCCATAGGCTCCTCCTCCGGATCAGACTCCTCAAGTAGAGGCTCCATCTCCTCCTCCTCATCATCATCATCAATAGGGGCCACTACTGATATGGGTTCTGCTATCAATGGTGCCTCATATACCATGTGGATATCACGCGGCTCCTCCTCTACTACTCGGCTAGGTCCTCCCATGTCAGTCATCCTACAATCACCATGTAGACACTTGAAATTTTCTATACACCTGTCACTAACATTGTAGGAGGACATATTCATCTTTTAAGAGGGAACCCTGAAAGACAATCCAAATCCATCTGGGATACTACCTGGCGATTCAAAGATCAACCCGGATCACACTCTGGGAGTAACAATTCCAACTTCGGATATAACCCCGAGGCATGCAGATCCAATATCAGAACACACACCGGAGAAGACCGATTAATCTCGGAGATAACCCCGAGATATCCAGTCTCAGTCCCAACCATGGAAATAGCCACCAACCTTGGTGATAACCCCAAGGAATGCAGTTTCGGCGATAACCCCAGAAATACTTGTTTTAAATGCGACCAGCTTCAATCTCGGCGCTCACAACGAGATACACTGCACCAAACCAGCAATAACATCGGGAAGACATGCACACCTCAAAGATGATAATGAGGATCTTCAACAAATTGCAGTAGTTCAATCTCAGCGAAGCCTGAGCAACGTCTGCTTTATCAGCCCAATCAGGCGATAACACCGATAAGGGGCAACATCGTCATCTCGCCAACAAGATGCCACATCACTTCGTCTCAACATCTCTACGCAACGATGTCCCACAAGACTAATCAATCCCGAGTGACTATTGTACGGGGTAACGGATGAAAGTTGAAGCTTGAAGACCGTAGGGCATCGTCCCATCTTCAATGACTTCGTACAAACTCTAATCCCATGCCATCGTACAACTCTCGACAACGGCGGTCCAAAATAGGTCCTGTATACCTCAAACGGATGCCCGGATTGCACTACATAAAGATCGAGTGGACAATATAGTGCCTGAGTGCACGTACTTCGAGACGACCCGACCCAAAAAACCCAGGCCCACCTGGGTTGCCTCTGGTACACCTGCAGCTCAGTCGCAGGTACACCTGCGGCTAAATTGCCTATAAATAGAAGGCTTGGGCTGCCCATTTTGCAAGAGAAAAAGGCAAGGAAGCCCTGCCCAATTTGCTCTGCACTCACCCCATGCAGTGTATTTTCCCCTTTTAAACACCTGTGAGCTTATATATAGCCCTTTTGTACCTACAAAAGTCAGTGTTTACCCACTCTAAAGATATAGAAATCTTCTTTAGCAGTCAGCTGTAAGCCTTCTCACACACTTTAGAGTGTTTCTCTTCATCTCTGCACACACCCTTCTACACGTTGAGAGTCGTGTTGCTTGCTTTTTCCCGGACTTCGGTCCGTGGTTTCATTTCAGTCTATATATATACATATATACTATATATATTTATTATATATATTGACTAACATTATCGAGTTATGCCTCGATTGAGCCTGAACTTGATGCGGGCGTTTATTTGCTTTAATATGCTTATATATATATATATATATATACATTTATATATATTAAGCGTGTGTCGAACTTTGTTCGATAAGCCTAGTTTCATTTGATTGTATATATACAAATATATTATATATATATTTATTATATATATTGACTAACATTATCGAGTTATACCTCGATTGAGCCTGAACTTGATGCGAGCGTTTATTTGCTTTTATATATATATATATATATATATATATATATATATATATATATACACATTTATATATATTAATCGTGTGTCGAACTTTGTTGATGATGAGGCTGAACTTGATGCTAGTGCGTTTATTTGCTTTAATATATATATATATATATATATATATATATATATATATATATAGCGTGTGTAGAACTTTGTTCGATATTGAACTTGATGCAGTGCGTTTATTGCTTTAATATATATATATATATATATATATATATATATATATATATATATATATATATATATCTCCATTTATATATATTAGCGTATGTTGAACTTTGTTCGATGAGCTGAACTTGATCTCTGTAGAATGCGTTCGCTTTAATATATTTATATATATACATTTATATATATTAAGCGTGTGTTGGGACTACATTCGATGAGCTGGATTTTACATCCATGCATTTATTGCTTTTATATATATATATATATATATATATATATATATATTTCGTCCCCACAGAGTTTACTTCGTGGTGGTTGATCGCTTACTGACTTTCTTTACGTTTCATCCAATTTGGAGTTTACTTACGTGGCGATTGATCGCTTTATCTGACTTTATTTACATTTTTCCGATTTGGAGTTTCCTTCGTGGTGGTCAATCAGTATTAAAGCTTTATTTACGTTTTGTCTCTTTGGAGTTTCCTCCGTGGCGGTTGATAGCTTTTACCAGCTTTATTTACATTTCGATCCCCATGGAGGTGCTTTGTGGTTGGTGATCATGTCTCATATATATATATTTACTGACTTTTATATATATACGCTATCGCTTTCATACAAATTGCTTGATGATACATGCTTTAGGAATCATGTGATCACAAATTCATCTCATTGGATATAGATTCGGTTCCGTGATGGACATTTTCACATAAAGCGACTTGTAAATTATTCTGCAGTGTCAATTTCCTCGGATGGTTTCCATACCCACGAGGAAGTCGGCATTATTTTGTACATTATTTTTTCATACGGATGCCTTCAGATCTCGTTAAATAAAATCAATCAATAGAATACTTAATAAAATGGGAGTGTAAAAGGTCTCAATTACTATTGAGCATCAGGGTTTGAAAAAACTTTTTATAAAACATCATTGCTATATCTTGCTAAGAACTGAATTTGTACATAAATTCAAACCCTGTGTATATAGGTTCGAACGAGACCTCACACTACTTCCAAATAACAGCACATTGACCCACACACACACACATTCAGATAATAGTTTCTTGAAAAGAGGCGGTCACCGTGGTAACACGGATGTCGAGGGGTGCCTAACACCTTCCCCCCGCATAACCAAGTCCCCGGACCCTAATGAATCTCGGTTTCACCGACCCGTATAGCAGTGTCACATAACTGGGTCAATGTGCAAACCTTTTTTCTCGGTTGTGTTGGTACAACCATTTAAAAAACCAACTGGCGACTCTTAACAGTCCATCGTCGACATTATACATGTCGGACCTTTTTCACTTGTTTTTTCAAACAAATCTCACCTAAAATGAGAACACCAAAGAACAAGTAACGGAAAGGGACATCCAAAAATCACGACGTCGACAGGTGGCGACTCTGCCGGGGAATCCAGTAAGAGGACTTAAGCCGCTATTTCAATCTTTTCAAAACTGTTATCTGCTTGTGTGTGGATGTTGCATTTACATTTGATAAATGCACGGATGCATTTCCTTATTGCACTTAGTGCTTCGCACCATAACGTCTTGTGATATTAGTGCTTCGCACCATAACTGCTTGTGATATTAGTGCTTCGCACCATATCTGCTTGTGATATTAGTGCTTCGCACATGTCATCATTTTTAATACGGTGAGACGCGATGTATGTGAATGTATGTTGTGTGGTACCTCCACCAGGAGGCTATCCCGTCGGTGTTTGATTACTGGACTCGTGAGAAGACTAATTCTCCGAGGCTCAAGAAAGGCACCACCCAAATTCGCTCCAGTTCAAAGACCGGATTAACTTCCCGTCAAGTAGATTGCGATGATTTGGGAACCTTCATGCCAAAAAGCCGCGAGAGTAACCTAAAGATAGGTCAGCCTCTGATAAACCCAAAACGGAGGAATGTCTCTTCATGCTCTCATTTCAAATTACTTGTAAACACAATTACTTGTAATTACATTCCATATCTATCTCCATGTAATGAGAAATATGAAGAAATGTGTACACATACATATTAACATGCTACAAACAGCTGACATCCATTTTGCAGGATAAAATTCCTAAAATGGACACATCACATGTTATTATATACATTCCCTAAAGACTAAACTATGCAAGTCTTTCGCAGGGAACCAATTGTACATACTACCCGTTCAAAATCCAAAAAGGCAACGGGCCTACAGTCAATCATGTCGTCATCCGGCCAGACTAAACTTAATCCAGTTTCTCGCAAAGAATTCGACGGATTAAGCAAACAAATTACAAATTTGGCTGCTCTACTCAAAGAATTACACCAGTCCAATCAGGGTCAAAAAATACCCATACATGTTGAATCCTCCACACAAGGGGGAACCCAGGTCATTACAATACCTGAATTGCAGTTGGATACGACCAACAAAACTCATGATGCTGCCCATCCCACTAGAGATCCAGACACTGGTGACATCAAAAAGAAAGTCCTCTAAATGGAAGAGACCCTTCATGCTATTAAAGGAATTGGAATGCACGGGAGTGTTTCATATGCTGATATGTGTATTTTTCCTGGTGTTCATTATCCAGAAAAGTTTAAAACTCCCGACTTTGAAAAATATGACGGGATAGGAGATCCTTACACACATTTAAAGGTGTTTATTGGAGAACTTGGATCTTATGCAGAGGACGAAAAACTTAGAATGCAATTGTTCCAGAAAATTCTAACTGGAGAAGCCCAGTCGTGGTACACAAGATTAGACAATTCAAAGATCCATAGCTGGGAAGAGCTAGCACATGCTTTCCTCACTCAATACAGCTTTCAAACTCAGATGCCTCCCGATCGGTATCAAATTACCAAGATCAAGAAACAGTCTAATGAGTCTTTTAAAGAGTATGCTCAAACGTGGCGACGCCTGGCTGCCCAAGTTAGTCCTTCCATGACAGAATCAGAGATGGTCATGACTTTCATAGACATACAAGAAGCGCCTTTCTATGAAAGAGTTTTAGCCGACATCGGTATACCGTTTTCTGAAATGGTCAAACATGGGGAGATGGCTAAGATGGGATTGAAGTCCGGAAAGATTCAAGACCTAGCTGCACTCAAAGTTGTTGTTTATCACATCAAGTCCGAAAATTATGGGAACAATCCCGGAGGGTCCATAAAAAGAAAGAGGAAGATGTTTCCCTGATACTACAGGGGCAAAAAGGCAATGAGAATATACCTATTCAAAGGCGAAACTACACTCTCTTTCAAGAATAGTTTGTAAACCCTCCAATACCATAAGGTGGAGAAGTCAAACGCCCTCGAGTGTTTACACCCTTAGGAGATACCCTCGAGAACATTCTTAATCTTTTGACAACACAGAAGAAAATTACATCTTCTTCCACCAATGACCCCTAATGGACGGGTTTCAATCTTTGCTTTCGAAAATGTGCTTATCATGCTGGGGGACCTGGACATGATACTCAGGATTATTGGGCCTTGAAACACAAGATCCAGGACCTGATAGACAACGGGGAGATCGTGGTCACCAAACCAGATCAGCCTCACGTTCAAGACAACCCTCTTCCTCAACACAAAGAAGAAGAGGTTAACATGATAAATTGGAGCAACGAACAGAGTTCCAATTTCAGCTGTGAATCATCCCAGACCCTCAAAGACGGTGATGACAAATGGGATTATACCAAGTTCAAGTTCACAATGGAACGAAAGATGAAAGCTCTATGCAAGCAAATTGAACAATTGGCAGAACTAGTGACTTATCAGCATCAAGTTACACGTCAATTAATCAGCCAGGAGCATGCCAGTCTCCTACCTCTTGTCATGAATATTCCCTTGTCACTTTCAAAAATGAAATGCTGGAAGAAAAAGTGACAAAGAGAGCAAATGCCAAAGCCCGTCGGGATTTCGCCAACAAAAAGGAATTCACCTATCTGGGCCAACCTATGGAGGAAATTCTTCATATGTTAATCAATGAAGGAAGGATCAGTTCCCTTCTACCGCCAATTAATCCCCGTTCAAGGCTATACAACTCTGATGGAGTATGTCAATATCACTCCCAGTCTCGCGGTCATATCACAGAAGAATGCTGGGCACTCCGCCACCTTATCCAAATTCTAATTGACAGTGGTGTCCTGCACTTAGCAGACGACGATACTGTATTACGTGCAAGTGAGAATGCAAGCCCTACTAAGTGGAAAAGTGTGGTAGCAGTCATATCCACTAAAACTAATGGGGTTAACACATTACTCACAACGCCAATAATTCAACTCAAGGGGAGCAACAATCCTTTAAAAGTGGTCGCTCCTGAGCCAATCAACTTGTCGTGCAGAGCACAATATCCTATTGTCAGCTTGCGCACAGTTCCGTGGAATTATAGAGAAGGTGAAGGATCCACCTCACATCTGGCCTCTTCACGATTGTCGAAGGAAAATCCACTGTATCTTCCCCACCAGGTGATGAAGCTTACCATCAAATCAAAGGGGAAAATACCTATGGAGAAAATTGAAAAGTTCCTCCGCACTATGGGTCATCACGAAGCCAAGGTGGTTTTAAGCTTGAAAGAAGCTCCACAACAGATATCAATTTTGGACTTGGTCCTAACTTTCGAGGATCATCGGAAGGTCTTGTTGAAGGTTTTAGAAGAAGCCTATCTACCGACATCAGTTGATACAGAAACATTTCAACATCTGGTTGATCACATTTTCAACAACAATGTGATATCCTTCACTGATGATGACATACTGCCCGAAGGAACCGGTCATTGCAAGCCATTGCACATTGCGATCTTGACCTCCGGATATATGGTGGCTGGAGTCTTAATAGATGCAGGTTCTTCTCTGAATATCTATCCATACGCTACCTTGGTGAAGATGAATATCCATCTCAACAGAATTTGGAGTAGCCATACTATCATCAAAGCTTTTGATGGAGCCCAGTGTAATTCGGTCGGAGTAATTGAGCTGCCAATAGAAATTGGTCCTCACACATTCTGCGTATCTTTCCATGTGCTCAAGATAGATTCGGGATACAACCTGCTCTTGGGACGACCATGGATTCACATGGCAGGGGCAGTCCCCTCCACTCTTCACCAACAGTTGAAATACATTATCAACAATAACCTGGTCACAGTCAACGCTGAACCCGAGATTCCTCAGCACGGAGACATACCATTCATCAATGCCAATGCAGATGTGGAACCAGTCAGTTTTCATGCTTTGAAAGTTAGCAATACCCAATACCATGCTATTGGAACGCCTTTGCCCGAACCCAAGATTTCTACCGAAGTAATGTCGGCTACTCAAGAAATGATATCATTGGGTCATAAGCCGGGACAAGGGCTGGGTGAAGATCACCAGGGTATCAAGTGCCCAATTCAATTAGCTAGGCAGACTGGAACCGCTGGACTAGGCTATTCTGCCAGTTCTATTCATAGGAATCCTCATAAGCATCCGCAGATTCCTTCAGCTTCAACTATGTGGCGTTAATCTTCGCATTCAAACTCTGAGTCCGCACAACCTCCTGTAAAGGTGCCAGCCAATGTAATGGCTCTGTTATTTCCCAAGCCGGTGCCGATAAAGGAGAAAGAAGTCTTTGTTCCAAATCCCGCGGTGGAAGAAGAGGAACGAAGAATCAAGAAAGACGTCATCCGAATGATGTCAGGCATACGCATCATCGTTCATGATGAACATACCAACAGATACATCCCAGACGATGATTGCCCAGACGTAACGGCCATCATTCGGGACAGGGAAGATGATGACAATCCCTCCATAACTGCGGTCCACCCAAACTTTGCCCTTGCCAATTGCAACAGCATTCCTTGCATTGGTCGACAAGGGTAAAATGGGCGGAACTCTTTCTGCCCTGTAGATATAATAACTGCTTACTTTTCTGTACAGTATTAGCAGTTTATTTTGCCAGTATATGCTAACACTGTGTACGGTCAACACATTTCATATATACTAAGTGAAAGCATATTTTGTTTCAGGACTCTAAATTTAGGTGTGCCCGTACTTGCTGATACGGTGCCTCTTCTCCACAAGGATTGTACCTTTGATGTAGAGATGAATTTAGCCTTGGTGGACATACAAGATGACATTGAGGTGCCTCCAAAAATTCAAGAATGGGTCAAAGACAAACCTAAACCCAACCTTGATTAAACCACTTCTTTCAATCTCGGAACCTTAGAAAGCCCTAAGTTAATCCAGATTGGTTCAGACCTTACCCCAAACCAATGGAATGAATGGTTGGTTGCTATTAACCCAATTCCAGGATGTGTTTGCATGGTCTCATGAAGACATGGTGGGTTTGTCCACTGACATTGTTCTTCATCACCTTCCCATTAAAGAGGGATTTAAGCCAGTCAAGCAAAAGCTCGGACGATTGAAACCTGAGTGGAGTTTAAAGGTGAAAGAAGAAATTGTGAAACAATTTCAAGCTGGCATCATCATAGTGTCTACATATCCTGAGTGGATATCCAACATCGTGCCCATGCCTAAACCTGGAGGGAAGGTGCGAGTTTATGTGGATTACCGGGACTTGAACAAAGCTTGCTTAAAAGACAGCTTTCCCGTGCCATTTATCCACATTCTCATTGACAATATTGCACAATACGACATGTACTCCTTTGCTGATTGCTTCGCAGGGTACCATCAGATCATGGTTGATGAGGAAGATCGTGAGAAAACTGCTTTCATCACGCCTTGGGGAACCTTTTGCTATAGACGGTTGTCATTCAGCCTCATCAATGTCAGAGCCACCTATCAACGAGCTATGATGGCTCCTTTCCACGACTTAATGCATAAAGAGATCGAGATCTACGTGGATGACATCATTATCAAATCCCGGAAGGAGGATGACCATATAGACCATCTCAAGAAGATATTCAACAGGTTGCGTAAGTACAACTTGAAGTTGAATCCAGCCAAGTGCACCTTTGGCGTTAAATGAGGCAAGTTGCTAGGATTTCTAGTCAGCCACAAAGGGATTGAGCTGGATCCTGCCAAAATCCAAGCCATCACGGAAATCCCCATTCCTCAGACAGAGAAAGAAATACAGGGATTTTTGGGAAGAATCAACTTCATTAGCAGGTTTATCTCCCAACTCACAGCAACCTGTGAGCCAATATTCAAGTTATTAAGGAAGAACTCCTCCATGAAATGGAATGAGGAGTGTCAAAAGGCCTTCCTTACAATCAAGGAACAGTTAGTCAAAGCTCCCGTGTTGGTACCACCTAGGGATGATGTTCCCCTATTTATGTACCTGTCCATAAGTGACAATGCCATGGGCTGCATACTGGGACAGAAGGACGATAGAGGCCAAGAATGAGCTATATATTACCTCAGCAAAAGGTTCAGCTGCAGTGAACACAAGTACACTCTGATCGAAAAGACGTGTTGTGCTTTAGCATGGGCTTCCATGAGGTTACAACATTACCTCCATGGTCACACAACCCATCTCATATCCCGCGTGGATCCTCTCAAATACGTGTTCAACAAGCCCATGTTAAATTTCTGACTGTCCAGATGGCAGTTGATCCTTTAACAATTTGACATCGTATATATGACTCAAAAGTCCATCAAAGGTCAAGGAATTGCGGATCAACTGGCCGCCGCACCTTCAGAGGATTTCAAACCCTTAGAAACATATTTTCCCGATGAAGGAGTAATGACAGTTTAGCAACATCATCAGTACGATACAAGCCAAACATGGAAGATGTATTTTGATGGAGCTGTTAATCTGGAAGGTTCTGGAGTTGGAGCAATTCTAATATCTGATACGGGGGAGCAGTATCCCGTCACCATCAAATTATAGTTTGTCAGCACCAACAATACGGCTGAGTATGAAGGTTGTCTCATGGGGCTAAAACTTTCCCGTTCCATGGGCATTAGACGGTTAATGGTCTTTGGAGATTCAGAGTTGGTAATCAGACAATTCACCGGAATCTATCAAACCAAGGACCTACATTTACTGCCTTACCATCGACAGGTTTTGAAGATGGCTTTGGAGTTCGAAGAGATCTCCTTTCTACATGTTCTCATAATAGGAATGACTTTGTGGACGCATTAGCAACTTTGGCCTCCGTGATTTGCATATCAGACAAGGAACATTTGCCAAGCGTCACAATTTCCTTGCACAAGGCCCCAGCCTATGGGAATTACGTTGGAGAAGTATCGGATGAGCTACCTCCCATCCAACATCCTTGGTATCAGTATATCAAGGAATATTTGTGAGATGGATCTACACCCGCTGAGGCGAGCCCGACTGAAAAAAAGAGGATCCATTGACTTGCTATAAAATTCTACCTGAGTGGAGATGCGCTCTACAAAAGAGATGCAGGACTAGGTCTCCTCAGATGTTTGGATAAAGATCAAGCCCAAAGACTTATGGATTAAATCCATGGTGGAGTCTGTGGCCCCCACATGAGTGGCCCCCTCCTTGTTAAGAAAGTCCTCAAGACAGGACATTACTGGCTATCTCTCAAAGCTGATTGCAATGACCACGTCAGGAGATGCTATCAGTGCCAAATTCATGGGAATGCTATACACGCCCCTCCAAGGGAACTCCACAACATGAGTTCACCTTGGCCCTTCTCAATGTGGGGAATGGACGTTATCGGGCCCATTGAGCCTAAAGCCAGTAATGGTCACCGATTTATCTTCACCATGATCGACTACTTTACCAAGTGGGTAGAAACAACCTCCTTCCCCAGGGTTACCAAAGAAGTCATCATTGCTTTCATTAGAAGCAATGTCGTTTGTCGATATAGACAACCAGAGGTGATTGTGTCAGACAATGCGAAGAACCTCAACAACAAAGTGATGGAGGAATTATACAGTAAATTCCACATCAAACATCTTAACTCTGTCATCTATCATCCAAAGATGAATGATGCTGTTGAAGCGGCTAACAAAAACATCAAGAAGATTATGTAAAAGATGTCCGCCAACCACAAAGATTGGCTTGACCTATTGCCTCTTACTCTGTTAGCCTACAGAACCTCAATGCGCACTTCCATTGGGGCAACCCCCTACGCATTAACCTATGGGATAGAAGTAGTACTCCCCATAGAAGTTGAAATGGAATCCCTTAGAGTGTTGATAGATGCTCAACTGGATGAAGACCAATGGGTACAAGACATGTATCACCAATTGTCTCTAATAGACGAAAGGAGAACCGCGGCTATCTTCCATAGTCAATTATATCAACAAAGATTGCTAGATCCTACAACAAAAAAGTCTGGCTACGGCAGTTGAAACAACATGACTTGATTTTGAAGAAAATCCTTGACGACCAAGATCAATCTAAGGGAAAATTCGCTCCTAACTGGGAAGGCCCGTTTGTTGTCAAAGAAGTATTGACAGGAGGCGCTCTCAGATTGCAAGAAATGGACGGCGATGAATTTCCACAACTCATCAACTCAGACACCGTGAAACGGTACTATGTCTGAAGTTGCCATCAAGCAAACACCCTGGTGTTGGAACGTCAGGTCACCAGTCATTCCGGTTCTTTAACCCTTTACCACATACAACTTTTCTACACTTTGCCCCTTAGGGAAACATACTTTTCAAGCCAGCAGCCTGGCTCCTTTGCATTCCTACGACTTAGGACATCCAACTACGGATTGAACCTCTCGCACTTCCAGTTTGGCTACCCATACATGGGATCAAACTTCTCATACCTGCAGTTTATCCTCAACCTAGGATTAAACTTTCTCCTCCCCGCACACAGACCTGCACATGGGATCACGCTTTTCATCTCGCCCTGAGGGGCGAACTACATCGACCTGATCTCCTCTTCAATGGGAGTACGTAGGCAACCATATTACATGGCCTTTACGCAATAAAACAAAAACAACAAAAACATTTCTACCCTTACAAAAACAAAACAACAAAAACATTCCTACACCATTTCGCCATATCTGGTGTTGAACCTCTTACACTGAGTTCGAACTACGTAAGACCGATCTCCTCTTCAATAGAGTACGTGGCGACCATTCATGGTTCTTGGTCTCACCCTACCAAAACACAAACCCTTGTCAACTGGCATGGGATCAAACTTCAATCCACTACATTTCATTCTGGCTGGACAAAGGGATGGAATTACGAACTCCTCCCAAATAGGAGATTCGGCGACCATCTAAGTTGCGGTCGTACCTTGAAGAGCAACACCAATCCATAAGAGGTGGAATTAACTAGGCTTCTCCTAAATAGAAGTACTGGCGACCATATGTGGTGCGGTCAATCTCAGAGAGGAAAGCCACACTCCTCTCCATATTTTCATTCAGAAACCAGTCCCAAGACACCAAAGATGGTAGGGATACACATAGATCGATGATCCATCCTGAACTATCCAGAGACAACTCAATGTCCATCCACCCAGGAGGAATTCAGAATACATCAAGACCACAAGCCCTTGGAGAAGCAGGCAAAATATCAAGCAAATAGTAAGGCATATCTAAAAGGGAAGTGATCCAAAAATATATTTCCCTGTCATATATAATGCTGTTTGATCTATACAATGTAAATTGTACATGACAAAATGGCTAAGCTAGTCAGTGCAGGGAAATACAAGCTCATCTACAAGTCTGGGTATATGCGAGCTAACAAGCCCAACATGGCGTCTCTCTCAGAAGATGGAGGTGAAGTTGTGGTCTCCTTTATGAGAATATCCACACGACCCAATAGATCTGCAGCCATCTGCATGGTGACCATATGATCATCAATATATGCGCTCATCTCTGCTATCATGCCAATGGTAAGGGACCTCACGGCAGTACTATCTATGACGGCTACATCCCGGGCAGATATAGTACTATCCCGCTCAACTATCACTGCATCTCTGGTTGATCTAGCCTCATCCCGCTCAACAATAGCGGTATCTCGGTGAGCTAATGCCTCGTCTCTCTCTAATAGAGCTGCGTCTCTCCCATCAAGGGCAGTCAACATCATAGATCGAGCCTGATCACTCTCAAAGGTCATCAGATGAAGACTCTGCTCTAAGTACTGTGTCGAGTGCTGAATCACAACAGTAATGGTACTAGGAGAATCCGGAAGAAATGCTGGCAACCTAGCAGCGGGCTCCTCCTTGATGTATGAATCTATGTCCTCCATGGGCTCTACATCATCTGACTCACTATCCGGTACTGTGGACACTCCCGCAGTCGATAAAATCTATGTCTCCATCCATGCGGAATACTCTACAGAACAACCTGGATGACTGACATAAAAAGAAGCTATCTCACGCTAATCCCAACAAGCATACACACGGGATCGGTCCTCTGCTGAGAGATATCGAGAAGCTGAACGCTGACCTATCGCCCCCTCAAAATGATGAAAATCCTGGAACTGGTCGAACTGCGATATCACGGCTAGTGGGTGATAAGTAGTCACGCCCCTCAAGCCAGCCAGAGGGAGGAAGTCCATGCCCGGAGCGTGAGTAATGAAGCTGTATGGTGAGCAAAGCCCCGAGCACGGCAATATGCTAAATGGATCTCTGATATCTGCCAAAAATACTGACCAAGACATAGCATCTATACACTCCGATGGATGAAAGGAGTATAACATGGCTACATCATGGGTGAACCAATACCCATGCCGTCTAAGGGTACCAACCGATCTCAAGTGTGACATAAACCACACGTACAGCATAACCGAACTCCCAGTGAACACTCCTGTAGGATAAATGCGATAATAGGATGCTTACCGCAGGGTCTCTGCTACAATCATAGGTACAATGGTACGACCCTCTCTAAGAGCTCTCACAGCCATGATAACACCAAAGTCTATCTTGTCCATATATCATGGCATATAGACATACGACAGTACGCACAGCAACAGTATGTCAACTCTAGCCAAACGCCAGTGGTCCTCCGGTTCGGTGAAATCACCGGAATGTCGTGAATAGCTATCCTCCGAGCCAAATCTATCATACAGAAAATGCTGGGATATCACATGGCTAGATGTCACCGTCCCCGCACTACTACTGCCGCATCCTCGTGAGAGTCATGAACCGCCAACTCATGTCTCCTAAAGCCAGATGCACGCAAGGTATGTCTAAAGGCAGCATCGTCAATCGTGCATACTCCTCCAAAGTAGGAGTCAACTCATGGGTACCAAATCAAAATACCTGTGTATCCGTTAGCCAATGCTCTAACATCCCATCTACAAACCCTGTGGGAACCTGAAACATCAATAAAGTCATGGTATCTTTGCAGAATGATCTATCTGATCACCCCGTCTATGTGGTGACATGCTATCATACCACGATCACATACCCAATGCCACCAATGATGGTGGGGTATGATCTATACGACTAACTGTCGAAGAAGACATCTGTGCGGGCCGTGTCATAAGACCATCCAGGGGTCAATGCCGAATATCTCTGGACATACATACATATGCATAACATGATACATGCATAACATATAATGGATGGCAATATAATATAGGGAATGGAAAAACTTTGCATACATTCCTAAGTATATCATCATCTAATACATCATCTCTGTACAACTACAAATACAGGGAAATGGGGCACAGACGCCCTACTACTAATAGAGGCCTATCAAAAGATATAGCGAGAATGGGGCACAGCCACCCAATATCTAACAGAGGCCTATCAAAAGATATAACGAGAATACACATTAGAAGAAGACCAAGGTGTCGATGTCCACATCATCAATCCTGTCCACCTGATGTAACTCCTCCTGAGTCACTGGATCTCTATCAACAGGGATGTTAGGCCTATAAAGAGGAGGATCTGCGCCGGCAAAACTGAATGGGTCATTTGAGGGGCCAGCGCCTGAGTTGGAAGGAACAAATGACTCCGCCTCTGCTGGATCTCTGCCCAAATGCCGGATAAATATACGTGCCTGATCCAACTATCGGGTCAAGCTATCAATCAGGGTCATATGAGTCAGATCTCGGACACAAGATATCCAATCCATCATCATCAAGGATCCTGGAACCATATCCCTCATAAACTGAGTGGCGCGGGACTGGGCTCCAATAGTGCGAGGGGACCACCACCGCTGGAACATCTCCTGAGTACATGGACCCTCTGATAATGCAAAACCATCAACCCCCAATAATGGGATATCAGTGACGGGTGACTGTGATACATGCCAATGATGCCTGGCAGGAGGCAAGATCGGTATACGGATCTCCCCTGTGGTGCTCCTAATAGCACGCTATCCTAAATAGAGCTCCCAGCCTCCATCTGTGAAGAGAGGAACTCTCCGGTGGAAATCAAGTACTCGACTCCAGTCGGGTGTCCATCCTCAAAGCTGATGGTCAAATGTTTCCCTGAATAGGGAATCCATGTAAGGGTATCAACTGTCAGCAACTCCAGCTGCATGCGGTAGTGAGTGAATCCCTCAGCTATAGGGACCTCCGGCAAAATAGAATGTTGCCATCGTCATCCTCGTGGATAGGTATCTAAACCTAACACACTCACAGGACGCAAGCATGAGAGCCTCTCATAGGCCCAAAACTGCCAACATAATGGCAAAACATCTGCTATTAGTAAACACTCTTAACCTATAAATGGGAAAAGACAAGAGAAATACTCATCAGCAGAAATGGGTAAAACCCTAGCCAAGCCTCGGTCAAACCCTGTGAGCGCATACGCATACCCCGGAGGAAATAGGCAAAGGTGTAAGAGCCTCAATCCTACTCTTCAATATGGTTCACATCACGTGTAGCGCTGATCAAAACGAAAGATACCGTAGAAGAGTTATCTACTATGAAGCAGTCTCGAATGATCATCAGGAACAATCGCCGCAGAACGCGATCCCTGATTCTGACATCATCAGGCATGGGCTCACTCAAAAGCCCACTCATAGCATCTATGCTAAAAGGACCTGAACGGACAGTCCTGCCTTTGAGCGCCTCCGCTGGAACTTCTAACAAGGATTTGATGGCAGTAGGGGTAATATTCTCCATGCAAGGCACTGGCTCCCATCCAAACTCCATACCTGTGATAAATCACCAATCCATTGGCGTCATCATCACCTCGCAATCCAGCAGATGGAGTGACTGAGTCTGATGAAACCATCGCTTAGACAATGCCCTGAGGTAACCCCAGGAACAACGACGGGGAAGGATGGAGAAGAATGCCCCGAATCCCCACTCGTGCACTACTGCTCTATAGTCAGGATGAAGCGCCTGGTACATGGAGTGAATACTGAACCAGTTCCCTCGAGGCTGTGTAAAACCCGGAACCTGCATAAAATGCAGATCAACATCAAAACCCTGTACTCCTCATCAATAGGAAAGAGGGAAGATCAAAGTCTAACGCCATACCTCGTTAGCATGCAAATACATCGAGGGATGTCTTCTCAAATCACCCAGTAGCTCTGGCTTTTCCACCCGAATACTCGGGAGCTCCCTACGAGGGACATGTGCAGCACGAGCGGGATCCTCAATCGGAATATCCGCCTCCTCGTCCTCGACGTCAGGCACATCTACCCCGACAGGGATGAATCACGACCTCCACCAACCGGCGAGGTCATCGGCGTAAGCAGGGGACGAGGCACTTCGAAGAGCCCTCCGTAGTACGTAAGTGGTCTGTGGGAACCGCTTCGGTGATCTGGATCCATAATATCCGGACAACAAGTCTCCAAATCACCTCAAAAGGGGTGTGGTATTTCCTTACCTGGAGCTTTCTAAAATGCATTTATGACTATATACATACATGCATTTACTTTAACATACAATAGATTTAAAATGCATGACTACCCAATGGCTACATTTTGAAATTTTTTTTGCCATAGTCCCCTTTGAAAATAGGACTATCCACATGCACTTAGGCATGTCTAAGTGGCCATTCTAGTAGCACACCTGCCCCAAAGTCATATACATAATATATGCATTAAAAATCAAAATCATCATGCATAAGGTCAACCTCAATACTAGGAGTACTTTGCTTTGCTACCTTTTGTTCATTGGACCTCAAATAGGATAAAAAATAGCAGAAAAAGGTGCCAGTTTGACTATCTCAAAAGTTAATTTTTTTCACATCATTATGTTTAGCACGGTTTAATACTAACATTTACTATGTTGAATATTTTTTATCAAGTCATTTGTGCATACATAATCACTACTATGTGTTTAGATGCATTTCATGCGATAACTCACAATCCAACGGATAAAAACTGGAAAAAATACATGCATACGTTACCAGGATAGTGTAGAACACTTGTACGGTGACAGAATTTGCAGAAAATAGCCCGAACTCAGCAGATATGAAAGAGGCTCACGGATTTTCCTTCGCACGACAAGTTGAAAATGACTTGTGAGACCAACCTGCTGGAATTTATCATCCGCGATTGGCCGCAGGCTCACCTGCGGCTGCAGTAGGTGCACCTGTGGCACCCCTATATGGGTCCCACCCCTCCTGCTCAGTCTAGTTCGAGTTGCAAAGGAGTTCTTGTGGACTAGGAAAGTCAAATCCGAAATAAAAACGCCACGCAATTGAGCAAAATAGCATGCAATCCTGGTCTTCTCAAATGAAATTTTGAGTCAGTACATCACTCATTGGTAGTCACCCAAACACGAGGTATACTCTACCAATGATCTCATTTGTTATAAATCACATACGGTAATACCTCGTGACAGTTCGATGCCGCCAACACCAAGTCGTTACCCTACGTGAGTCCCCGACGGGGGTTACAACGTGAGTCCCCGACGGGGGTTACAACGTGAGTCCCCGACGGGGGTTACAACATGAGTCCCCGACGGGGGTTACAACGTGAGTCCCCGACGGGGGTTACAGCTTGAGTCCCCGATGGGGGTTACAACGTGAGTCCCCGACGGGGGTTACAACGTGAAGCCCCAGCAGGGGATTACAACGTACATTGAAGCCGTTGTCACACATTTTAGCGAGGGTTAAGCAGCCTTGATAACGTTATCTTAGCCGATAGCGATTAAACTTATCAGAGCTCTAGAGCTATTCAAAGATTTCACGCTCGGTTACTCATTTTCCCCAGCGGATCCCCGGTGGGGGTCACAACGCCATGTTCCGTTGATTCACACCACAACGAAGGTCAAACAACCTTGACAGTGTATCCTACAGGATTTTTCTCAACCATTGATTCACATGTCGGTGAAATACCCGTCAACGAAGGTCAGGCATCCCTTACAGCATTTACTGATTGGCAGTAAATCCCGCAGAATCTTGACATGTCCTGGCGATACCAACTAGGATAGGTCAATATTATCAAAGAGGATAGATGATGGGATATGTTATACACATCCTCAAACAGACCAAGCTTTATCCCCTCAGATCTCTTACACATAGGAGGTACATCTTCAGGATCAAGTCGTTATCAAGAACATGGGAATTTAGTGATAACTCCAACATCAACATCCTAGCAGATTCGGCTTACACATCAAATCTGGTCAGCATTGCCAATCCCCAATTGAAGCAACAGGGATCCATCAATCATCCCCAGCATGTTGGGCTACAACCCCGTACACATGAATCATACATTTGCATCATTTTTGCAACCCATAGTACCACGTTTGTCTTATTGCATTTCAAGTGTCTAGGATTCTTTATCCTACCCATGCATCGTCATGCATGAGTATGATAAAGAGGGGCATCTGTAGACACTCAAAATTTTCACACACATCACTTAACATTGTAGGAGGACAGATTCGTCTTTTAAGAGGGAACCCTGAAAGACAATCCAAATCCATACCGGATACTACCGGTAGTTCAGCATCAACCCCGGATCACACTTTGGGAGTAACAATTCCAACTTCGGATGTAACCCCGAGGCATGCAGATCCAATACCGAAACACACACTGAAGAAGACCGATTAATCTCGGAGATAACCCCGAGATATCCAGTCTCAGTCCCAACCATGGGAATAGCGACCAACCTTGGTGATAACCCCAAGGAATGTAGTTTCGGCGATAACCCTGAAAATGCTTGTTTCAAATGCGACCAGCTTCAATCTCGGCGCTCACAACGAGATACACTGCACCAACCCAGCAATAACATCGGGAAGACATGCACACCTCAAAGGTGATAATGAGGATCTTCAACAAATTACAGCAGTCCAATCTCAGCGAAGCCCGAGCAACGTCTGCTTTATCAGCCCAATCCGGCGATAACACCGGTGAGGGGCAACATCGTCATCTCGCCAACACGATGCCACGTCACGTCGTCTCAACATCTCTACGCAACGATGTCCCATAAGACTAATCAATCGCGAGTGACTATTGTGCGGGGTAACGGAAGAAAGTTGAAGCTTGAAGACCGGAGGGCATCGTCCCATCTTCAATGACTTCGTAAAAATTCTAATTCCATGCCATCGTACAACTCTCGACAACGACGGTCCAAAATAGGTCCTGTATACCTCAAACAGATGCCCAGATTGCACTACTTAAAGTTCGAGTGGACATTACTGTGCCTGAGTGCACGTACTTTGAGACGACCCGATCCAAAAAACTCGGGCCCACCCGGGTTGCCTCTGGTACATCTGCGGCTCAGCCGCAGGTACACCTGCAGCTAAATATGCTTATAAATAGAGGGTTTGGGCTGCCCATTTTGCAAGAGAAAAAGGTGAGGAAGCCCTGCCTAATTTGTTCTGCACTCACCCCATGCAGTGTACTTTCCCCTTTTAAACACCTGTGAGCTCATATATATCCCTTTTGTACCTACAAAAGTTAGTGTTTACCCACTCTAAAGATATAGAAGTCTTCTTTGGCAGTCAGCTGTAAGCCTTTTCACACACTTTAGAGTCTTTCTCTTCATCTCTGCACACACCCTTCTACACGTTGAGAGTCGTGTTGCTTTCTTTTGCCCGGACTTTGGTCCGTGGTTTCATTTCAGTCTGTATATATACATATATTATATATATATATATTTAGTATATATATTGACTAACATTATCGAGTTATGTCTCGATTGAGCCTAGACTTTGGTCTGGAGCGTTTATTTGCTTTAATATATATATATATATATATATATATATATATAACTGTGTGTCAAACTTTGTTCGATGAGCCTGAACTTGATGCGGTGCATTTATTGCTTTAATATATATATATATATATATATATATATATATATATATATATCCATTTATATATATTAAGCGTGTGTCAAACTTTGTTCGATGAGCCTAGTCTTGATGCAGTGTATTTTGCTTTAATATATATATATATATATATATATATATATATATATATATATATATACATTTATATATATTAATTGTGTGTAGAACTATTCGTTCGATGAGCCAGGATTTTACATCCGGTGCGTTTATTCGCTTTTATATATATTTATATACTTATATATATATGAACTGTGGCCGAACTCTGTTCGATGAGCATGGATTTTACATCCGGTGTGTTTATTGCTTTTATATATATATATTTCATCCCACCTGGAGTTTACTTCGTGGTGGTTGATCGCTTTTACAGCTTTCTTTACGTTTCATCCTGCCTGGAGTTTACTTCGTGGCAATTGATCGCTTTTTACAGCTTTATTTACATTTTGTCCCGCCTGGAGTTTCCTTCGTGGTGGTTAATCGTATTTACTGCTTTATTTATGTTTTTGTCCCGCCTGGAGTTTCCTCCATGGCGATTGATAGTTTTTAACTACTTTATTTACATTTATGATCCCCCATGGAGGTGCTTCGTGGTTGGTGATCATGTCTGTATATATATATTTACAGCTTTTATATATATACCTACTTACTGCTTTCATACAAATTGCAGTATTCTGTGCGCCTAGGAATCATGTGATCACAGATTCATCCCATTGGATCTAGATTCGTTTCCCGTGATGGACATTTTCAACTGTAAGTAGCTTGTAAATTATTCTGCGGTGTCTGAATTTCCTCAAATGGTTTCCATACCCTCGAGGAAGTCGGCATTATTTTGTACATTATTTTCGCACGGATGCCTCACATCTGTTAAATAAAATCAATCAAGCCGAACACTTAATAAAATGGGAGTGTAAAAGGTCTCAATTACTATTGAGCATCAGGGTTTGAAAAACCTTTTTATAAAACATCATTGCTATATCTTGCTAAGAACTGAATTTTTACATAAATTCAAACCTTGTGTATATAGGTTCGAACGAGACCTCGCACTACTTCCAAATAACAGCACATTGACCCACACACACACACATTCAGATAATAGTTTCTTATAAAGAGGCAGTCATCGTGGTAACACGGATGTTGGGGGGTGCCTAACACCTTCCCCCCGCATAACCATGTCCCCGGACCCTAATGAATCTTGGTTTCACCGACCCGTATAGCAGTGTCACATCACTGGGTCAATGTGCAAACCTTTTCTCGGTTGTGTTGGTATAACCATTTAAAAAACCAACTAGCGAATCTTAACAGTCCATCGTCGACATTATACATGTCAGACCTTTTTCACTTATTTTTTCAAATAAATCTCACCTAAAATGAGAACACTAAAGAACAAGTAACGGAAAGGGACATCCAAAAATCCCGACGTCGACACACCAACACAAGACAAGACAAACAATAACTCCATCAGAATGTTAAATAAACATATGTTCATTGTATAGAATGAAGTTACATTTCATAACACACTAAGTCTCTCAAGGAAAACTCTACATGAGTTTTATCCCCTTCCTAACTTCTAAGTTTTCCTAAGTTATAATCTAAGGACTCTCATTCCTAAGGTTTATAACTATAGCTTTGATACCAATATGTGATGCCCCCAAATTTGGACCGCCACTTGGTCACTTGAATCCGGTTCGTCACATGCTCAAAGTATTACCATAAAAGCTAAAATCACACATTCACAACGAAAGATTTAATTTAGAATAATATACAATAATTTATTATAATTATTCCCCCAAGTCTGCAACCTACAGTGCTTAATAGATTACATAATAATATCGAATAAAGACTTATTACATAATCCTACTTAAGCTTAAACATAGTCTGAAAATAGTCTTAATACAACATAATTGTCTTAAACATAAAGGGACAAGCTAGTCGGTAGCTTTGCCCTTGCCCTTGTCTTTCCTAGAGACACTTCCCTGTTCCGCCTTAATTGAAAGGTTTTAAATAAGCAAGGATGAGCACAAATTGCCTAGCAAGTAATATACAACAAGGGGAAAGAGTTTTATAACACAAGTTCGAAATATCGAAGTATCATCTCTAAGATAGTTCAGAGCTTTAGAATAATATCATGAATAATGAATATCAACAAGTCTTGGAATAAGAATGATAATTCAATATAGATCAATAAATATATATGAATTCAAAGACTATTAATGTATCCAACTGGATAAATAATTTATATTGAGAAGTCACTAAGGACTATTGAACATCTACTAGAATTACCAATATTAAACTAATAACCCAAAAGAATCATGTACTATAGATGATCAGTATATAATACTCTAAGTTATGCATAACACCACAGTAATAATCTACTTATGTGTTGAGGTTTCCAACAACATACACTCCCCTTACCATAAGGTTTGTCCAACTCAGTTTTTAAGATTTTCGCACCAATCAATTGGTTTGGACAATTTAATAAATATGCATATAGTTTAGCCGAATCAATGGCATAGACCCTTTCACAATATTCAAGAATAATACCAAGTTCAACATGAATAATAGTTTTCAAGAGTTTACATGCTAGCTCATTTGAACGAGAAAGTAATATAACATAAGGTTTGCTTAAAATATCCGTTGAATAAAGTAATGCAAGGGTTTAGAATACTTGCACAATGTAAAAGATAGTTTAGATACTTACCTTAAGCGTAGTTTATCCACGTTAAGAATCAACACTTTTGAATCAAATTTATAGCGTATTATATGTACAAGATGCTCATTAGCTAGCACATATAGGTAAGTTCAACGTACACATAAACATCTAACTTAGTTGTAACTTCATACACATCACCTATCCTATATGTTCATAGAACAATTTAGTTTGTAAGACATCACAAATGTAAACAACGTCTTTATTGCTTTATTTCTTGTAAACAGTTTTTTGGGCTTAACATTCGAAAATCATAATTAACATTCATCTCTATCACATAGCATGCTACTTAACACATTACATAGCATATTGGTCATGTATTATAAGTTAAAGCAATCATATAAGCATGCTTCAAACATCATATCAAAAACAGAAACCATTCAAGATCTGAGAATCCACAAGATTCGCCTGTCTGAAGCTTAGGGGGTAGCATATCACTTATCCCCCGGCTGCACTGAGGATTGGGCTACTGTTCTCCTAATTTCATTCCCACTCTAACATACCACTACACTTATACTTTAACATACATGCATGTTAGAAGCTTTCAAATACCACATGGCCATTCTTGTGCTCATCTTTACAAGTTCTTAGTTTATGACTTTCTATGGATTTTAAAGCTTAAAAGATCATACAACCACTATACGTTATAACTTTGGCCATAAGTCTACATAATGATGGCATACATTCTGTTAATACACATGCTTATAGTATTCATATTGTTTATTTACAACAATCATTGTCTAACACTTTGAATCATGCTTAAAACTCATGTTTGGTTTAGTTATCATCATATTCAATACATATCAATCATATCTAGGGATATTATAGACATAACAGGACATCTTATCCCTTTATCATCTAGATATCCATGTGATGCAACTAGATTTCGAAAATATGTTCAAGTTTGCTTTTGAAACCATTTTAGACTTGAACTATGCAATCTAACACATATAAGAAAACTTCAAAGCTCTAAACATATGTAGTCAAGTCTTGTTAACATGCTCACAAGATCAGAATGTATATCATGTAGTAGTAATGCATGTTAGCTTACTATACTAAGCTTTTTCTTGAAAACATCTCTAACACAAAGCCTAATAAGTTAGTCATGAACAAAAGAACTATGTACACTATAGCATGCTCGTCTATGTGTAAAACCAGTCATGTGTATAGATTACAAAGCTCACAATTTGCAGAACATGAATTTCGTCAAAGTTTGTTTTCAAGACTTAAAGCTATTGTTAAAGATCTTCTACCAATTTATGTTGGACACTTCATATTATATATGAAAACCTTATACCTCAAGCTATACCCCTTTTTAGGTATATAAATAAGTCATGATATCAAGTTCTCAACATGTAGCATGGACAAAACCAAAGAATCGGTTATGAGGTACAATGCAATTGCTATTTTACCCAAGATAAACAGTATCATGCGCCAGTCGAGTCGAAGCGATAAGTATACTGCTTTTTGCGAGTAACTACTAACTTGATTTCCAATTATTCAAGCATGTTCCAATCCATTATTAAAGAGTTCATATATGTTAGTAAACTACTTAAACATATTATAACATGTAAATTCATCATGCTTGACATAGAATTTCAAGAAATTCCAAGAATCAAACAAGACATATTTCAAGAACATAATTAGAAATTATACCTCCTTGAGCTTGAATTGAACTTCCTACACACTGAATATGCTTCTACAATTGCTCAGCCACTTGAACTCTTCACTTAGACTTTTTCAGACAACTCTCTTATCAACACAAAACTTAAATTGTAGCTTATATTTATAGAAAAGGCATGGACTAGATCTTGACATTACACAATCTTGGAGTCCATGGTGTAATGGAAGGATACATAGGTTCATGAAGGGTGGTTTAACAACTCCATACCAGCCACTTAGCTAGCAATGATCACCTAGGATTTAGCCTCACTATCTCCAAAGAAGAAATAGTATGACTAAGATAATGCGAAAAAAATTATTGTTAGCTTTCAACAATTGTTAAGCGATAATATACAATAAACATCAAGTTTAAGCTAGCAGTGAGATAAGCAATCCATTAGAAGAGTCAAGTAGAGCATGATATCTACTATCTTATATGATTTAAAAAGGTTTTCATCAACTTTATCATTTGAGACTCGACTTAATAAATAAACTAAATCAGATGGTGCTCCACAAATCTGGGTATCTTCCAACGCATGAGATGGTAAGATACTACATTTCATACAATCATTCCATTGAAATAACAACAAAATGAGTGTAATTACTATCTTTGTATTACATTTGTAATAAATCCTTTCCCAGAGTTCATAGCAAGAATACATTCGTTGTTCTTCATAAGTATATTACATACAAATATACTAGTCTATTACGGAGACGATTAATTGTCCATCTTAGCCTTGCCTTTATCTCTCTTAGAACTCTCGGTTAGATTCGAAACTTTAAGCTGCAAACATATGGTTCAAGCAAAGAATGAGCATAACTAGCTCGGCCAAGTCTTAACAACGAATCATATGAATATCACCTCAACAAATACATGCTTTAATTCTATATTGAACAATTATCTCATTATGAAGCATTTGACTAATACTTCTCATATCATAACAACAATTCCAAAGTATATAAAATAGCTTAGGAATGATGAGCGGTCGATAGACCATGAACATACTCTTTTCATTTTCATACTTGAAAAGGATATCCGACACTAAGGCCATCCACCCGTCTTTACTTACGAGCACTTCTAGGTGATCAGCCTATTGTACTCTATGTTGATCAACACTCTTACGTTAAACGTATTTACGTTCAACATTTGGCAACCTCGCGTGCCCATCGAATAATCGATGAAAAATACTTTTGTTTGTACATAGACAAACTTACCTTTACATCCGTACCAAATACTTGGCATAGGATAGCGTTAACAGTTCTATATCAACAAACTTGTAAACAATTCAATCTATTCTTCAATACTTGTCTAGCCAGGATAAAACAGGCATCGACTCTTTCCTTAATACCATTCATGCATTGTTTATCATGCATCACGTAAAAACTTGGCTAACACGAAGGTTAGGCAAGCGTTAAGAAAGACTTGCCTTCAAGCGTCTTCGAATTTATAATTCAACTATTCTCGGTCTTTCTGGGATCTACATGATACATTCACATAGCACCTTTGTAATTGGTTATCAAATAAACTAACTACACGGTTCTAACCAACTTCTTTTTCTCTTCTATGTTTTATTTGAATTAACCCGTTATTAAAGTCGATTCAACTTTCTATACTTCGTTACATTTCATTAACGTTCTTACGTCCTTAGCAGACATTCGATTATTATTGGTTAACTAACAACGTTGAGCGTCATTCATGGTTCACTTATTACGTCTTTATGTTCTTCGTTTAATTTCTATTAAACCTTACTAGATCTTCTTACATTAACACCTTATAAGTGATTTAAGGTAAGTCTTATCATGTACATTAAGTACCTTCATTGTCTTGCTTTAAGTCTTCATTCAAAATGGAACAAAAACTAACTTGGTCGACATTTTTTCTTTGTCGGTATTTGCGGTGGTGGCATCCTATGTATTCTAGTGTATGGCTGTGGCATCACTCTCGAGAAGTTTTTTGCGGACTTCGTCTTTTGTGCGAGTCCATGTACAAACTCTCGTTTTTGTGGCGCGAGTCTCGAGACGTTTTCATTTTCTCTCGGACCATACATGGCTGCTGCGATGGTATGGCAGAAAAAACTTTGGGTTTGGTGGCTGCTGGCCCCTGAACACATGCACCGATTAGCCAAAAGCAGTTTGGTTTCTAACGAAACTCCGGCTTCCTAATTTGTTCGTTTTACATCGAATTGACCCATTCGAAAGCCTACAAGTCGGGGAATTACATCCTTTACGTGTTTAGTATAAAATTTCATATTTTGAATTAGTTAACTTTCGAATTCACCTTTAAGTTCATTTTTAAGCGTTAGTTTAACGTTTTCGTCCAAAGTCAATACTCGTTTTCTTCGTTTATAAGTTGGAATCGCGATTGATTTGCCAACGACTCTTAATTACCTTATCTCACGTGTTGACATTGAAACCAACGTTTTCAAGTCCACGTCGACTTTTGACCTTTAAACGGGCTTTTCTACGTTTTCGGCGTTTAACGTCTATTTCGTACAATTCGCCATAACCCGTTACTAATGTTCTCTAAGCCAAATCATGGAAAACTCCATTGATTCATCATAGTCACATCTAACAAACAATAGGCACATCCCTTAGCTATAACGGTTTTCAAAACGTTCGTTAATAACTAAGTTAACGTTCAAGACGCTTATGGTTTTTAACTCATGTAAACACTTACGATTTCTATTTGGTCATGACCTATCAATGATTTGATCATTAATAGGCATCCTTATATCTCCTCAATAAACACACTCCACTCATCTACGATTCTTCTACGAGAAAGAAATCAAAAAAGATGAAGATTACGGTTTATAAGAATTTACCTTTGAAGTAATTCACGTTCTTGATAAACGCCTATTGGTTTGCTTGGAAGTAGAAGGATTTAATGTTTCTAGCTCTTTTTCTCTCTCACTATATTTGGACAAGCTTTGTAAAACAACAAAAATCCAACCCTAGCTTTCTATTTATAGAAAACCAAATGAGGGCAAAATGGTCCAATTCTCCACCTCCTTACTTATTTACCACTTTGTCACCAAGTAAAGTACTTGGTGACCAAGTGATATATTTAACTTGCACACCCAGTGGTAGGCCCACCATGCCCATGGGTCATCCCATGGGTTGCCCCCCATGGGTTTTACCCATTCGGTGACCCCCGGTTCGATCCACAGTTCGGTTTTTTTCTTGCATTGGGCTTAACTTGATCTAATATTGGGCCTTGACTTGGGCTTATTACTTAATCCCTTGGGCTTGCTCATTCAATTGATTAGACTAAACATAATCAACCCAAATGAATTAACATTAAGTCTTAACTAAATTCTAGAATACAACTCGTATTCCCTACATTATAATTCACGTATTCTTTCAGTATAATACTAGTAAGATAATCGTATTGTACTCAAGTATTAACTCATCATATTATACATAGATACTAAATAGTATCTTAATTGTATAACACATTACCTTAACCCTAACGCAATTACTTCCACGCGTTTCATTTCCTTCTCGAAAATCAATATACTCGACCCTTAGGTTTTAAGTCGCATGAAAACTTCGTTTGCCATAGCTTGAATTATTATTGAATATTCCATACTATCTTCGTATTCTATCATTACGCGTTTCTTAGAATCTCAAACCCTAGCTCGAGCGAAATCGGATGAATAGTGTTTTTACTGAAACATTCTCGAAAACCTTCGTTTTCGTCTTGATAATTCACAACAATTAATTCTAGCACAAAGCCATAATACTAACCACACACTCACATTCTAGGTCATAAAAGCGACCTTGAACATCTTACTCACATAATTACTCAATTAAATTCATTTAATCCACATAATCAAATAAAAATTTAATTCATTGAAAAATTCGAAATTCTCGGGCGTTACATTATTCCCTCCTTATAAGGATTATGTCCCCAGAATCTCATTATTCTTACATAAACAAATGAGGAAACTTTTCCTTCATTTTACTTTCGAGCTCCCGTTGCTTCTTGACATCGTGGTTACTCCAAATTACCTTTCTTGAAGGTATTACTTTATTTCTCAAGACTTGTTCCTTCTATCAATAATCAGAATGGAATCTCTTCATAAGTTAAGTCTTTTCTACATGAATAGATTCATATTCTATTACGTGCTTGTAGTCAGGTTTATAAGGGCCTTAACCTGGAGAACGTGAAACACATTGTGTATTCTTTCCATTTACGGAGGTAAGGCTACTTCATAAGCTACTTCCCTATCCTTCTTAAAATCTCAAAAGGTCCTACAAACCTTGGACTTAACTTCCCTTTCTTTCCAAAAGCGTATCTTCCCTTTCCAAGGCGATACTTTTAGAAAAACATATGAACCTACTTCAAACTCCTCTTCTCTCGATGAGGATCGCATACTTTCATTGTTGTCTATCTTGAGCCGCTAGTAATCGAGCTCTTATCAACTTTACCATATCTGCCGTTTGTTGTACCATCTCGGGTCCCAACATTCGGCGTTCACCTACTTCATCCCAACAAAGTGGTGTTACGCACTTCCTTCCATACAACCTTCATAGGCGGCATACTATACTAGCGTGTGAAAACTATTGTTATGGCGAATTCTACAAAGGTAGATGCTCGTCCCAACTCCCCTTGAAATCCATGCTTGAAGATCTTAACATATCTTCTAGCGTTTGAATTGTCCGATTCGCTTTGTCCATCCATACATGGATGATACGCGTACTCGATCTCAAATGCGTTCCCATTTGCTCTTGCAAACTCCTCCAAAAGTTCGGCGTGAATCGTGGATCACGATCGGACACAATCGAAACAGGTACTCCATATGCGGAAATGATTTCCTTAACATAAAGCTTAGCTTAAGCTTGCTCTAGGTTATACCTAACTCCTATTGGTAGAAAATGAGCCGATTTAGTTAAGCAGATCCACTATTACCCAAATAACATCGTATCCTTTTTTTCAAATCGTTGGAAGTCCCACCACAAAGTCCATGGTGATATGCTCCCATTTCCACTCCAGGAATCTCCGGTGGTTGTATCGATCCACTCGGTCTTTGGTGTTTTAGCCTTAACTTTACGACAAGTTAAACACTTACTAACATATTACGCAATCTCTCCTCTTCGTATTTCGGCCACAAAAGTTACGCGAAGGTCTTGATACATCTTAGTACTACCGGGATGTATCGAGTACCTCGAACTATGGGCCTCGTACATAATCTCTTCTTTCAACTCGAAATTATTTGGAACCCAAATTCTTCCTTCAAAACGAAGTAAACCTTCCTTATCAAGGTTATACTTAGTCTTCACATCATCCTTCAATATCTTTTTCACACGATCGCATTCTTCAGTACTTATATGTACCTCCTTAACCCGTTCTACTATCGTTGGTCGAGTCTCTATTGAGAATAACATCTCTCTTTATTTCACTTGGGAACTTAACTTCTAATTCCATCACGGCCATCTCTATTATCAACTCATTACGAGTCGTTAACATTGTGACTTTTCTCTACCCTTCGACTTAACAGCGTCGGCTACTACATTCGCCTTCCCGGATGATATAAGATATCACAATCATAATCTTTTTATCAATTCTAACCACCTTCTACGCCTCTCTATTCAACTCATACATGTGAAGATATATTTGAGACTTTTGTGGTCGTGTGTATATCTCACACTTCTCCCGTATAAATAATGTCTCCATATTTTTAACCTGAAACACTACATTTGCCGGTTCTAGGTCATGAGTAGGATAGACCTTCTCATAATCCTTTAAGCGGCGTGGCGCATATCATGATGACCTTGCCATCTTTGCTGCGTAAGCAAGCATAACCTAGTCCTCTATCTGAAGCATCGCTATAAACTACAAATTCCCCGTATCATCTGGTAAAGATAATCTGGTGCCTCACTCAACCTCCTTTTAGTTCTTGAAAACTACGCTCACACTTTTTACGTCCACTCGTACTTCACCGACTTCCTTGTCGATTTGTCAGCGGAGTAGCTAATTTAGAAAAGTCTGAATGAACCTTCTATAGTATCCCGTAACCCTTGAAAACTCCTAACCTCGGTTGGCATTTTTTGGTTGCTCCCACTCATTCACCGCTTCCACTTTCATTTGGATCTACGGATATGCCATCTTTATACATAACATGTCCTAGAAGCTTGCACTCGTTCGAGCCAAAATTCACACTTAGTGAATTTCGCATACAACTTCTCCCTCGTAGTGTTTCCAACACTATTCTTAGATATTGACATGATCTTACGGCGTCTTAGAATAGACTAGAATATCATCGATGAACACTACGATGAACTTGTCCAAATCTTTGTTTGAACACTCTGTTCATCATATCCATGAATGAATTTTTGGCGCGTTCGTCGACCAAACGACATAACCAAAAACTTCGTAATGCCCATAGCGAGTTACGAGCGCCGTCTTAGGTATATCTTCCTTCCTCACTTTTCGGTTGATGATACCACAATGCTGCAAATCTATTTTAGAAAAATACTTTGCCCTTTTAAGCGATCAAATAGATCATCGATCACAGGCAATGGGTATTTATTCTTAATCGTTAACTTGTTCGACTCTCGATAGTCGATAAAAAGTCGTAACGATCCAGTCCTTTTTCCTTACAAACAATCTGGGGTGCTCCCCACGGAGACACACTCGGTTGAATGTACTTCTATCTAACAGTTCACATAAGCTGAACCATTAGCTCCTTCATCTCATTTGGCGCCATCCTATATGGTGCCTTTGAAAGCAGTGCCGTGCCGGCAACAAATCAATCACAAACTCTACATCCCTATCCGGCGGAATATCGGGTAACTCTTCAGGAAACACATCCGCGAATTCTTGAACCACTGCTATCTGTTCGATGATGTTCCCACTCTTTGGGTATCCACCACATGACACGAGATAACCTTACACACACCTTCTTGACATCTTCTAGCTTGTGTCGTGGTTGAGACAACAAGAACGTCCGGTGATTTATTTCCATAAAACACCACCTCGGGTTTCTTAGGAAGCCTTAGGTTTACACTCTTTCTATGACAATCTATTATCGCTCTATGGTTAATTAACCAATCCATCTAAGAATCACATGAATTCTCTTAACCTTATCGGTAAAAGATCTCTAGATAATCTATTACCCACGATATCTCTGAAACAATTCCTATGAATATGTTGATGGGAATTATCTCCTCGTTGCTACCTTAACGTCTAAAGGTATTTCTAACTTTTCAGGATTTAATCCCAATTGTTGAGCAAATCCACATCTTTATATAAAGAACAAGTTTTACGAGTCAAAGTCGAATATGCGTAAGCATTTATTTTAGATTATTTGGAATGATACACGCTACTACATCAGTTGATCTGTTGCATCTTGGACCGTCATATTAAATGTTTGGTGAGGGTACACTTGATGATGGTGTTGGTCGATAATGACTAAATTACCACTACGAACCCTTACTACCCTCGCCCCTTTCTTTGGGCAATTTCTTGCCATGTGGTCCGCAAACCCACAAACAAAACATCCCGACTTTTCTTAGGATTAGGGGCGGTTGGGAGATATATGACCCTCGCTTACTGATTATAACAACCGGTCTTCCCCTTGAGATAGACTCCCGGATGAGTCTTCTGCGCATGTCTTACATGCCTCCATCCTCGTTTAGGATCCCCTTGTTTTGCCCAGATATTCCCGGGGTTAAAATTCTTGGTTTAGGCATATTGCCACTACCACTGCAGCAACCTACGCCTTATTTCCTCCTCTCTCCTTACCCTTATTCTTTCTATCTTTGTGGTATTGGGTTGGCGCCTCACTACTACCACCCTCTCTAATATCGCCTTCTCGAGAATGGTCCGTAGGAAGCACACTCGAAAAACCGATATCCTACTTATAGAGCCGGGGTTTTAGACCCTGCTCAAACCTCTGAGCCTTCCTCTCCTCCGTGTCCACTTGGTGTGGAACAAACCTTGCCAATTCATTGAATTTGGCGCGTATTGGGGAGCAGTCATGTCCCCACCAGCTTAAGTTCTAAGAACTTAATCTCCATTCTTCCTTGCATGCTAGTAGGAAATAGTTCTCGAAGAATACCTTCTTAGCTTTGTTCCCATGTAATGACTTAACTCTCGGCCCCACCACTGGTGAGCCTCCCACCGATGGTTGGCTTCCCCTTCATCATATAGGTCACAAAAGAAGTCTTTTTTGCCTCGAGATCGTTTGTAATAACAAAGCGCCTTCTCTATTTCCTTGACCCGTATGCGGGCCTCCATTGGGTCCGTTGTTCCTTAAATTTGGGTGGACCTACACTCTTAAATTCCTTAAAAGTAGTCGTTTGGGCTACCCCTAGGTCCTCTGGTGCTCTACCCCGACTTGGTTAAATCACGGTAGTTAATAAATTAACGAACTCTTGCATTGGGTTATTAGGACCCCCTCGTTCTCATTATGCGATTTCGCCTCTTGGTTACGTTTCCTTCTTCTTGGCGGCATTTCAGATTAGATAAATAAAGTTCTGTTATTACTTATTTACTTACTTCTTTATTAGTCGTCAAATAACTGAACAATAACTCATACACAGCACAAGAATTTAAAATAAAAACTTCTTTATATTAAAATGCTTCTTTATAGTTCAAAACTATTTACAAGTTGCTTTCCATAGCCCAAAAGCTATACATATACATCCATGATTGACTTCTACAAAATTGGGATTTAAAAAGACTACCCTTTAATTATACAAAAGAGGGTTTTTCGTCACTACACAAAAGTATTTACCATACTACTCCTAGTCTTGCTTAATGACATTCTCATGCTTACGGTTTTGCGAGAATCGACACAATATCTCGACTTATAGTATGTCGAGTGCATCCGACTCGATAGAATAACAAGCTATCTTAAGCTTGAAATCCTCGTCTTGCCTTGTCATTTATATATGACATTCGTGCTATCTACGGTCTTTTTCAACAAGTTTTTCTTACGAAGTTCTATGACCTCGTTCTTATAGTCACGGGCCTTGTCGGTCATGAGCACTTTCTCATCATACTCTATCTCGTAGTCGACTCTGCGAGACTCTTTTGCCCCATAGAGATCTTGATCTCTTCCTTACAGTCTTTGCACCATATTATGCGGTTACACGTTCTGGACAAGCTTTGAGAGGTACATTGCCCTCATAGTCTCTGTAGGTGTCGACTCTAGGGCGAGGCATCCAAGTGATGTCGATGTCACCTCCATGTCATCCTCCACATCAATCATCATATTCAAATATGATGTTATCCCCATGGTCTCCTCGAATAGTCCTCCTCAAGAGTAATATTCCTCGGGCTCGACTCCTCTAGAATCACTACGGTATATACTGCTATGAAGCACACAGTCTTTGTCTCAACTCGGTTCACGGACTCTCGTGATCACATGTATATCCCTATACATCAAGCTATCAGCCCGACATCTCTGATAACACATAACAAATTGATTAGTACATAATACCACGATAATATAAGCACAAATCACATTTAATCCATTTAGGGTTACTTTCCATCTTTTAAATCTTTTGGTATTGAGTTTCCTCAATACCTTATTAACTCAATTGACTCGAGTTAACTTTCCTCGGACTCTTCCATTCCTACGAGGTTATCAGCCTAAGGTTCTTTCCCCCCTTAAGTTTTATAACCTAATGCTTTGATACCAACTTTGTGGCGCCCCAAATCAGGGTATCTTCAACCAGAAGCAGATGGTGCTCCACGATACTACATTTCATACAATCATTCCATTGAAATAACAACAAAATGAGTGTAATTACTATCTTTGTATTACATTTATAATAAATCCTTTCCCAGGTTCATAACCGAATACATTCGTTGTTCTTCATAAGTATATTACATACAAATATACTAGTCTATTACAGGACGATTAATTGTCCATCTTAGCCTTGCCTTTATCTCTCTTAGAACTCTCAGTTCGTTCGACTTTAGCTGCAAACATATGGTTCAAGCAAGAATGAGCATAACTAGCTCAGCAAGTCTTAACAACGAATCATATGAATATCACCTCAACAAATACATGCTTTAATTCTATATCGAACAATTATCTATGAGCATTATGAACTAATTTGACTCATCTTCTCATAACAACCATTCCAAAGTATATAAAATAGCTTAGGAATGATGAACCGGTCAATAGACCATGAACATACTCTTTTCGTTTTCATACTTGAAAAGGATATCCGGCACTAAGGCCATCCACCCGTCTTTACTTACGAGCACTTCTAGGTGATCAGCCTATTGTACTCTATGTTGATCAACACTCTTACGTTAAACGTATTTACGTTCAACATTTGGCAACCTCGCGTGCCCATCGAATAATCGATGAAAAATACTTTTGTTTGTACATAGACAAACTTACCTTTACATCCGTACCAAATACTTGGCATAGGATAGCTTTAATAGTTCTATATCAACAAACTTGTAAACAATTCAATCTATTCTTCAATACTTGTCTAGCCAGGATAAAACAGGCATCGACTCTTTCCTTAATACCATTCATGCATTGTTTATCATGCATCACGTAAAAACTTGGCTAACACGAAGGTTAGGCAAGCGTTAAGAAAGACTTGCCTTCAAGCGTCTTCGAATTTATAATTCAACTATTCTCAGTCTTTACAGGATCTACATGATACATTCACATAGCACACTTGTAATTAGTTATCAAATAAAACTAACTACGGTTCTAACCAACTTCTTTCTCTTCTATGTTTTATTTGAATTAACCCGTTATTAAAGTCGATTCAACTTTCTATACTTCGTTACATTTCATTAACGTTCTTACGTCCTTAGCGACATTCGATTATTATTGGTTAACTAACAACGTTGAACGTCATTCATGGTTCACTTATTACGTCTTTATGTTCTTCGTTTAATTTATATTAAACCTTACTAGATCTTCTTACATTAACACCTTATAAGTGATTTAAGGTAAGTCTTATCATGTACATTAAGTACCTTCATTGTCTTGCTTTAAGTCTTCATTCAAAATGGAACAAAAACTAACTTGGTGACATTTTTTCTCTGTCTTGCATTTGTATGTGACGCGACATCTATATATTCTAGTGGCGTTGCGGCGTCTCTCTCGGAGAGTTTTGCGGACTCGGTCGTTTTGTGGCCTTGAGTCCATGTACAAACTCTCATGACTGCTGATGCTTTGAGTCTCGAACGTTTTCATTTTCTCTCATCCATACATGGCTTTGGTATGGCGAGAAAACACTAGGGTTTGTGTTTTGCGGTGCCGAAACTGTACACGAGTTGGCCAAAAGCAGTTTGGTTTCTAACGAAACTCGGCTTCCTAATTTGTTCGTTTTACATCGAATTGACCCATTTGAAAGCCTACAAGTCGGGAATTACATCCTTTCGTGTGTTAGTATAAAATTTCATATTTTCGAATTCGTTAATTTTCGAAATTCACCTTTAAGTTCATTTTAAGCGTTAGTTTAACGTTTTCGTCGAGTCGATACTCGTTTTCTTCGTTATAAGTCGGAATCGACGATTCTTTTTCGCCAACGACTCTTAATTACCTTATCTCACGTGTTGACATTTGAAACCAACGTTTTCAAGTCCACGTCGACTTTTGACCTTTAATCAGGGCTTTTTACATTTTTCGACGTTTAACGTCTATTTCGTACAATTCGCCGTAACCCGTTACTAATGTTCTCTAAGCCAAATCACATGGAAAACTCCATTGATTCATCATAGTCATCCTAACCAAACAATAGGCACATCCCTTAGCTATAACGGTTTTCAAAGCGTTCATTTAATAACTAAGTTAACGTTCAAGGCGCTTATGGTTTTTAACTTCATGTAAACACTTACGATTTCTATTTGGTCATGACCTATCAATGATTTGATCATTAATAGGCATCCTTATATCTCCTCAATAAACACACTCCACTCATCTACGATTCTTCTACGAGAAAGAAATCGAAAAAAGATGAAGATTACGGTTTATAAATTTACCTTTGAAGTAATTCACGTTCTTGATAAGCGCCTATTGGTTTGCTTGGAAGTAGAAGGATTTAATGTTTCTAGCTCTTCTCTCTCTATATATATTTGGACAAGCTTTGTAAAACAACAAAAATCAACTCTAGCTTTCTATTTATAGAAAACCAAATGAGGCAAAATGGTCCAATTCTCCACCTCCTTACTTATTTACCACTTTGTCACCAAGTAAAGTACTTGGTGACCAAGTGATATCTTAGCTTGCACCAAGTGGCGGCCCACCATGCCCATGGGTTTTCCCCATGGGTTGCCCCATGGGTTTTACCCATTCGGTGACCCAGGGTTCGATCGCAGTTCGGATTTTTTCTTGCATTGGGCTTACCTTGATCTAATATTGGGCCTTGACTTGGGCTTATCACTTAATCCTTGGGCTTGCTCATTCAATTGATTAGACTAAACATAATCCAACCTAAATGAATTAACATTAAGTCTTAACTAAATTCTAGAATCTGACTTCGTATTCCTACATGTATAATTCACGTATTCTTTCCGTATAATACTAGTAAGATAATCGTATTGTACTCAAGTATTAACTCATCATATTATACATAGATACTAAATAGTATCTTAATTGTATAACACATGCCTTAACCCTAATGTAATTACTTCCACGCGTTTCATTTCCTTCTCGAAAATCAATATACTCGACCCTTAGGTTTTTAAGTCCATGAGGTGAAAACTTCGTTTGCCATAAGCGGAATTATTATTGAATATTCCATACTATCTTCGTATTCTATCATTACGCGTCGTAATTCTCGAGAATCTCAAACCCTACGCAAACATTCTCGAAAACCTTCGAAATCGGATGATTCACAACAATTTTTTAGCAAAAAGCCATAATGAACATTCTCTAGGGAAAACCTTGAACCTTTACTCGTCTTGATAATTCACAAAAATTAATTCATTGAAAAGCACAAATTCATGTAATCATCAATGGTCATGATTACTAAATACATCACGTCATAACATTCTAGGTCCATCAAAGCAACTGAGCCTTGAGGATTTTTACATCTTGAAACTCACATAATTAACTCAATTAAATTCATTTAATCCACATAATCAAATAAAAATTTAATTCAATTTACTCGTGAATAGTACTTGAGAATAGTACCGAAGTGAATAGTACTTTGTGAATAGTATTCGTGAATAGTACTTTGTAAATAGTATCCCATGAATAGTACTTTGTGAATAGTACCGTAAAAATGAACACTACTCATGGACAGTACTCCAGTATGAAAAGCTTAAAATTTAACAAGAATGTGTAGAAAATATCCTTGTGAAACGATACTAGATTAAGCGCAAATTCCAAGGATATTCTACTAATTTCATGGAGTATAGAATCAATACTTTAACAAAATGAGGGTATAATCAGGAATACGAGACGAAATAATATTACTCACATACTACAGAGTATGGAAGAAAATGTTATTCCTATGAATACTAAACAAAATAATATCTCTTACCTCAGAAGAAGACTGGATACTAGAATAGTGAGGTAACAGATTTCTCCTCTTATTTCTCTCTATAGCTTCTCTCTCTATAATTGCTCTTGTGAGTCTTAGTGAATTGGTGAGAATAAAAGAAGAATGAGCTTCTATTTATAGGAAAACATAGTTTCGATAATTGCACATTTTGGGGCTCGAAATATTACAATATAATACCTTCATCTTTTCCTTCATTTTTAATTTAGTCCTGCAAGTATTATAAAACTTGTACCACCTCCCCTAATAGTACATCATGTGAATCAATAGTTATAAGCATGTGAATTAATAGCAATTAATTGCTCATTTATCCAATTAATTATCCGGTTGGTCAATATAACCTCCAGACATCAATTATTATCGAAATAGATGTCGATTTCCATTAACACTAATAATCCCAACACAATGAAAATATCAATTTCATCTTTAATCAATATGAACTTATTCATCATTAATATTATAACTCACAATATTTAACAACCAGATCATTCCCAGGAAAGAAGGGGCTTTCCGATAAGGATATCTCCCTATTGGCGCGCAATTAGGTGACCAAACATCTCCTTGACAGAACTTTCTTGACATTGTCAATATTGCAAATAATAATATGAATAACTTTGTCGTCTCAATTATTGATTTAATAATAATAAATATTATGCAGATGATACTGTGACAATACTTGAATCAATAATATGTGAGATATTATGCAGTAATTACTGTAGCTATAATTGAGTATAACTGAGTGACTTCTCATGTAAACATCAATAATCAATACCGTGTGTTACTATGCAACCACGCGTATTTTTTACCACAGGGTAGTTCAACTGTTTAACGGTAAAACTTTCGTCATTCTTTTTATAAAAAGATAATTCTGTCGTTTTCTAACTACGATAATACTTCTGTTGTGGGGTCGACCAATGATTGTACCATCGTATGAATATTCCCTGTTAACACGAATATTCCCCGACCAATCGAATATTATATAACCATTTGCTTATTTTGATAAATTTATAAATAATACCCACAACTATAACATTATATCAAATCCACACCATAATATTCAAAAATATATTTCGAGAAAAATTAATCTTTATTCATAAAAGTTCGGGTCTTACAACCTCCCTTCTTATGAAATTTCATCCTCGAAATTAGGGTGCGTACCTAGTATGTCGAAAAGGTGGGGATACCTTGACTTCATTTCAGATTCTAACTCCCAAGTCATTTCCTCAACATCGTGATTTCTCCTCAAAACTTTGACTTGAGGTATAACCTTGGAGCGTAGAATATGATCATTTTTATCCAAGATTTTAACAGGTACCTCCTCATACGTTAAATCTTCCGCTATCTCGTCCGATTCTAATTCAATAATGTGGTTCGGGTCTTTCACATATTTACGTAACATAGATATGTGAAAAATGTTATGAATATGAGACATACTTGGCGGTAAGGCGAGTTTATAGGCCACAGTTCCTACTCGATCGAGGATTAAAAATGGGCCATTGAATCGAGGATTGAGCTTTCCTCTCTGTCCAAATTGCATAACTCTTTTCCATGGAGCAACACATAACAACACATGATCTCCAATATTGAATTCCACTTCCTTTCGATGAAGACCAGCATAACTATTTTGTTGATCTTGTGAGGTTTTATACGTTATCGAATCGTTTGAATGTTTTTCGTAGTCATACGTACCAACTCCGGTCCCAACAACGTTGCTTCACCCACCTCATCCGAGCATACTGGAGAACAACACTTTCTTCCATACAACGCCTCAAATGGAGCCATGTCAATACTTGCTTGATAACTACTGTTGTAGGAAAACTCCACCAATGGTAAGAACATGTCCCAACTTCCTTTGAAGTCAAGGAGTTTTAATAGTTCTCTCCGACTGCCCATCCGTTTGAGGATGATATGCTAAACTAAATCGTAAATCCGTGCCCATAGCTTTTTGTAAACTAACCCAAAATCTTGAAGTGAATCTTAGGTAACATAGGTCTTAGGTCTCGATCAGAAACTATGGATACTGGCATGCCATGAAATCTTACAATCTCGTTTATGTACATACGAGCAAGACGTTTAAGTGTATAAGTTTCTCGTATCGATAAGAAATGAGTAGACTTGGTCAATCTATCAAAAATGACCCAAATCACATCTATGCCTTGAGAAACCTTGGGAAGACCAGTAACGAAAACCATGGTAATGTGATCCCACTTCCATTCTAGAATTTCAAGTGGTTGAAATAGACCTTTTGGCACTTGATGCTCTTCCTTGACTCATTGACAAGTTAGACACTTTGAGATAAACCCCGATATCTCTCTCTTTATATTGCTCCACCAAAATGTATGTCGAAGATCAAGATACATTTTGGTACTCCCAGGATGGATTGCGAACGGTGTGTTGTGTGCCTCGATCATGATTTTATACTTCAAGTCAGAATCGTTAGGAACACAAAGTCTGGAGTTGACTCAAAGTATTCCTTCTTCATCGATTCTTGCTTCCAGAATATCACCTTCTTGCACTTTCTTCCTCATACATAATGACTCCAGTGCGTAGCTTGAGCGATTTTTAACTTTATCGATTAAAGTCGGTTCTACTCGTATATTCTCCATCATCACATGTGTCCCTGGAGTCTTTAACTCTATCTCCATCCTTAGTAAGTCATACAAAATGGGCCTTTGCATTGACAATATCGCACTCATACTCGCATATGATCTTCTACTCAATGCGTCAACTACTACGTTCACTTTTCCAGTATGGTATTGAATCGTATTATCGTAATCTTCAATAGCTCGAGCCAACGTCTTTGGCGCATGATACGTTCATTTTGGGTGAAGAAATATTTGAGGGTTTTGTATCGGGTTCAAGGTTGATACAAAATTTGATTTCACGCTCTGGGGTAGGCTAGGAAGTTATTCAGGGAATACGTCAGGAAATTTATTAACAATAGAAATATCATTCAAATCTGATGTATTTTTGTTTAAATCCGTGACATGGGCTAAGAAAGCTTGACATCCATTTTTCAATAAATGAATAGCTTTATGGCTTGATATGACAGTGATTGACTTTAGTTGTTTGGTTGCTTGAATTCGCATAATAGGTTGGTTAGGAATATGAAAGCTAACAACCTTACGACAACAATCGATTTTAGCATGATGAGTATTTAACTAATCAATCCCTAAAATCACATCAAATGCAAGTATTTTCAAAGAGATAAGATCGATAGTTAACGTGAGGGTGCCAATTTGAATCAAACGGGATTTATAAATAGTGGATGTAACGAAGGTTTCTCCTAATGGAGTTTCAACCGATAAGTCAAAGTCTATTTTCTCAAGAGTCAAATTTAAACGTTGAGCGCAAGTAGGAGAAATAAAAGAGTGGGTAGAACCGACTTCAAATAAGGTATAGACTTCGCTAGAGTTTATAATTAACTTACCCGTGATAACTTCGTTCGGGTTACTCATTTTTTGAGAAGTCACAAAAAATGCTCTTCCTGAAACCACCGACTTTGTTTTGTCTGTATCCGCCTTTGGTGCCACTGTCCCAGCTGGACTTGATTTCTCTACAGGGCAAAATCGAGTTATGTCACCGTCTTTCCCATAACTAAAACATACCTTGGAAGACTGTGAACAGTTTGGACTTATGTGTCCCTCCTCTCCGCATCTATAGCATCTAACTGGCGGTCGTTCTCCTCCCCTAGAATTTGTTACTGGCACTGGTGCTGCTACTAACGTCTTCCCATCATCGTTAAATATTCTCTTCTTGAATTTTCCACTTGATTCATTTCTTCTATTATCTTGGCCATGATTACCACCAAAGTGGTTACCATTTTTGGCATGATAATTTCCTCCACGATGGTTATCATTATTCCGATGATCGTTGCCACCTATACGATTATTATCGTGTTGTTGCTTGTTATTTTTGGTTGCGCTGGCTCATTATCTCGCTCCAATAACTGAGCCATATTCACTACATCTGAATACAAACACAATTTATGAGAAATGAGGTATTGACGTATTTCGGGTCTCAAACCTCGCAGAAACATTCGCGTCATTCTCTCCTCATTATCAACCAAATGGGATGCGAACCGGGACAACTCGACAAACTTAGCCTCGTACTACGACATGGACATATTATTTTGCTCCAACTTGACGAACTATACCTCCTTTATGTGACGAATACTTTCGGGAAAGTACTTGTCGTTGAACAACTCTTGGAACTTCTCCCAAGATATTTTGAGTGTGGCAGGCTGAGTACGTTTTACTGATTCCCACCAATAATCTGCCTCTCCTCTTAACATGAAGGTGGCAAAGGGAACCTTTTGCTCCTCGGAACATCCCAAGACATCAAATATCTTGGTGATCTACTTTATCCACGTCTCCGCTTTAAGTGGTTTTGGCTCTCCCAAAATCTTCGGTGGTCCCAGCTCCTTGAACTGCTTAGCGGTGACCATCCGAGATTTGCCAGTGTTTCCACCTATATTTTGAACAGGAGTCTCTCTCGCCTGATGTTGCATTAATTGCATAAATCTTCTGAACAACCCATCGTTCATCATCTGATCGGTGTTGTTGGTTACCTGAGGATTATTTTCTTCTTGTTGCACATTATCTTGGGTATTGATCATTGGTGACTCAACGGTCTCATGTGCTTCATTGCTGATCTCAACATTTTCAGATGCCATTTCCAAACACTGTCACAAAACAAGGGTTAATTGACATGCCACATATTATCCCTATATTTTGACCGACCAATTAAATACTAAATAAACGTAGGTAGGCCATACTAGCGAAGGAATTAAGTGTCTCTCCCTTCCTAGTTCTAGTCTCACATCTCAGCCAGGGATCATATCCCTAAGCTTTGATACCAACTGTGACGCCCCCAAAATAGGTATACATCACCCATTCTAAGTCATCAAATACATGGTACATAAATGAAATACAAACTTCTTTTATACAATACAACAAAAGCGTAGCTTAGAGTTTTTACACAAATATTGTCTCATAGACAGTACTCAAACTCAAATGAAGTCCTCATTACATTTATTATCACACTATTTCATAAAATAATGAGGACTACTATAGCCACCATCTCGGACCATCACTCTGTTCCCCGACTAGTCCTGGATACGTTCTCATTTCCTGAAGAGAACAATGAATGAAAAAGGGTAAGCTCAACTAGCCCAGTAAGAAATATTATGAGTAAGATAATGCAGAATAAATTATCGTTAGCCTTCAACAGTGTTAAACTGATAAAATACAATAAACATCAAGTTTAACTACAGCGGAACAAGAAACCCATTAGAAGAGTTAAGTAGAGCATGATATCTACTATCTTCTATGATTTAAAAGGTTTTCATCAACTTTAGCTCTGAGACTCAGCTTAATAAATAAACCACATCATCAAATCATCCCTGCACTATGGGCCAAGGATATTCATGTAATCATCAATGGTTATTATTATACTGAATAATCCCTGGTCATAATCATACCAAGTCCATCTATGCACGTAAGCCAAAGAGGATTTTACCACATCATCACTGCACTACAGGCCAATGAGGATTTTTACCACATCATTTATAACATTACGGTCATGATTATACCGAATAATCCTTGGTCATAATCATACCAATCAATAGTACATCTATGCACGTAAGCCACAAATGACTTTGATCACAATATAAGCATGAGGATAATGAATTCAATTAAAAGAATGCAAAGGATAAATTTTTATGGATTTACAACTTAATTTATCCATAATTCAATAATGTCCAAATTGTCAACATGATACTGCTTTGTGGAGTAAAATTCAAGAATAATATTGTATCAAAAATGATTTGGACAGAAAAGAAATCAATTTTTGTTATGAATAATTCCCCGGGTGAATAGTACCCGAGTGAATAGTACTTTGGGAATAGTACCCCGTGAATAGTACTTTGTGAATAGTACCCATGAATAGTACTTTGTGAATAGTACCCCGTGAATAGTACTTTATGAATAGTACCGTAAAAATGAACACTACTCATGGACAGTACTCCGGCATGAAAAGCTTAAAATTTAACAAGAATGTGCAAAATATATCCTTGTGAAACGATACTGGATGAAGCGCAAATTTCAAGGATATTCTACTAATTTCACGGAGTATAGAATCAATACTTTAACAAAATGAGGGTGTTAGTTCCCAGTAGGCACAATAGATCTAGAAGGGGGGGTTGAATAGATCCTTTTTAATTTCAAATACTTTTCTCTTTTATTTTGTATTGCTATTAAATTAGCATATGACAAACATAAGAATCTTTTCAAGCACATCGGAATAAGTAAAAGATCCCCTTCATTGATATATTCATAATCATGATTACATTATTCGTAGATTTAGTTCGATTGTAAGCAGTTAGAACATACATAGCAGTTATAGCAGTTAATAGACATAATGTAAATGACTTAAAGTAAAATACACAAGGGGTTTTAAGTGGTTCAGAGACTCAAGCTCCTAATCCACTCTTCTGCTTTCAATTAGAAGGATTTCCACTAAGGAAGGGCAGAACCCTGAATCACTAAGATTCCTTCAAGGCCAGCAGCCTTGGGACTTTAGTTCACAAAGAACTCTTCAAGACCAGCAGCCTTGGAACTTCTCTAGTTCCTAGGAGACTCTTCAAGCCCAAAGCTTGAGCTTGGAACTTCATTTAGTCCCTCCATGACAAGGATCTCCCTCGTGCCCTGATGGACTTGCTTAAGGCTTCTTGTTGAGTTGTTTGTTTGTTGGAGTTGGCCATAGTTTTAAGCAATGCTTTTAGTATAATGATGATGCTAAGATGTCTTTATGCTTTGAACATCTGATCTCGTGATCATTTGTGTGGAGACACTACTTAGTGCCTATTAGAGAATAAGACTTGGCGTGATCATCCACCAAAGGGATTGAAGTGCGGTTGAGTGTTGCATGATGCTCAGAAAGGAGTTTCTAATTTGCTTCTTTGGGACAGTTACTATCAGTAGAATAAATATTATTTATTTAAATAAATTAATTGTTTAATTTATTTATTTAAATAAGATTAGAATTGTTCTAATTGATTTAACTCGCTTAATATTTATTATTTAATATTTTAGAAATATTAAATATAAATTAATTGATGATCCCTTGATGAATGCAGGAAGCTCGATCGCATAAAGGGTGATCCTGAAGATCATTCCTCTTGATCAGATATATATATATATATATATATATATATACCGTAACTAATATATATATATTATTATATATACGGTTATATATATATATATATATATATTATTCTCTATAATTTTATAATTAAAATAAAAGGTTTATTTTAATTTTAAATAAAAGGTTTATTTTAATTTTAAAATAATAGTTTTATTTTAATTTTAAAATTAAATTTCATGCTAACTAATTAGAGTTGGAATTGGATTCCATGATAACTAATTGGAGTTGAAATTGGATTTTATTTTTCCGTGATGATTTTATACTAACTAAATTTGCCCATTAAATGTTGCGCCAATAATGGTTCACTTGGTGGCTCTAGTGAACCAAACTAGAATAAAAGTCCATAATCAATCCGAGTAGAATATAGTATTCTATATGTGCATGCTATACTATATATATATTATATATTATGCAAACATGCTTCATGTTAATTAATATATCGCGTATTTTATATATATATGTGCATGCCACAAAACAAGATGAGACAAATTAATAACAAACCCTCAAATTTTATATTAAGTCCTAAGCGTTCAAAGATATTGGAATATATAAGCATTCAGCCTTCTAGCATGATAAAATTAATAGAGTATTAAATATTTAATATGAGTTTGTTGTGTCACCACAAGGCAAGTATTAAGTATTTAAGATGTTAATTTATCACATTTGATGCTTATAAAGAAAATTGAACAATATTGTTTTGTTGTGTCACCACAAGGATGATATTTTCTTTTTTTGAATATATGGAGTGCTAGGTTGGACTTAACTTGGATAATTTTGATTTGGATGAGCCACCACTTGATCAAAATAATCTAAGAGACAAAATAAAAGGAGTTTCATAGTTGATGTAATTGACAAAAGTTGTCTACCTATTTATTTATATATAGTTTGTTTGTGTCACCACAAGGCTATATACATTTGAAATGGGATCCTTATTCTCACACTAGCAAATCTTTAATTAGATTTTGCTTAGAACTATATAAGTGAGGGTAATATAGTTTGAAGAAGAAAATAGTGGGAGATACCAATTTAAAACAAGACCTAAATTATTTTGGTAATTAATAAAAGAATGTATGTTAAAATGTTATTAATTACAAATTCTTTTACGAGAATTTTACAATGTCTAAATTACTATCACCGCAAAGCATATTAGATGCTAAGTTAATCGAATAATTAAAGCGGATTGGTTAAGAAAATTGAGAAAAGATAATGCCTCCGAGGAAGAGATTGCTACTTTTAGAAAGTGGCAAGATGATGCACGGGATTGCTCGATGCATCATCTTGCTCCATCCATGAGTGGGTTGGCACTAGTAGCATGAAGACAAAAATTCTTAACATAATCAATTTGATTGATCGATTAGGACAACTGGTTTTGTCATGGATGGAGAGTTGAGCCAAGATTTGATCTTGCACTCACTCGGGACTCCTTTCACAATTGTTGTGAATTTTTCATATGAACAAGCTAGATATCGACCTCATTGATTTGCTTAACATGTTGAAAAATGTTGAGAGTCACTTTCCAACCAAGAAAGACCAAGTCTTCTTTGGTAGGGGCCAAAGGATCTTCGAAAAGAAGAACCATTCAAAGAAGGTAAATAGAAAGGCATAAACAAAGGATAATAAGAACAAAAGCGATATGGATAAGTAGTGCATATCTACGAAAATGGTAACCTCAAAAATCTAGGCCCCAAGACTCCATAAAAGTTATGGATTGTGGAGGATTCTAATCTTAAGTATGTTAAGATAAGGGGTTCCAACTTATGTGAAAAGGTTTCAAAAGGATAAGTTTGGGACAATTTGACAAGTGTCGGTTGTGGGACATCCTAAAGTAAGTTTAGGGTATATGTTCTATAATTCTACTTAGCAAAAGGTGTTTGTTCTGAACATGCGCTCCCTTCTAAGATAAAGGTGTTTATCATTCAAGGGGCTAGGAGGATAATAGATCTTGAAGAGTTCAAGAACCACAAAACACTATAAGTCGAATAAGAGGAACCTATAGATAGACTGTTATTGTACCACAACCGAGATCGTAAATCGGAATAGTATGCGAAGATACCTAGGAGGTATGGATTCATCATGGATGATGATGATGAGGTACACATCATAGAAGATGATGATCCGAGTTACATTCGATGAGGTAAACTTCGAGAGTGTCTGAAAGGGACGAGTGGGAGCGTGTGACATTCCTAATATTATATGTTGATATACTACGGATAAGGAATGACATACCAATGCTACAATCGGTAATGATAAAGTTGTCTAAACATTCCTCCATGAATGGTTTGGGAAGAGTATCTTAATTGGGAATAAAATCTATATAGATAGATTCAAGAGGATGCTCGACTTAACTTAAGGAACGATATATTCATTTGATGCTAAAGTCGTTTAGCATGGCAAACTCCAAGAGATGTCTCATGTCGATGAGCTATGGAGTGTATCTCTTAATAGTCCCCACAGACTCCACGAAAAGAGGAGGTCGCCCAGGACAATCATGTATGCAATGAAATGTACGAGACTTTGATGTCGATCAACCATATTATGGAGAAGTTCACTATGAGTCGCTGAAAATATCTGAAATGATGTGATCATATTCATGGTGGGTCTAAATTAAAACTAGAGGGAGCACCAAGTTTTTCACTGTACTAATCTAGTGAAAAATCCACTCTTAAGGTAAAGGGTGCAATTGAAGTGCAAATGAATTGAAAGGTTCCAAACAAAGAAGAGATGGGTTTAGTGATAAAGACAAAGCATATAGCTATAAATGAAGTCGTAAGTTGATTGTTTGATTAAAAGTTCATTACGTAACAAGGAATAGTTCCTAAATCTCATCTCGGATCTAAACATGTGTTGTGGCACTTTCATTTGATTATTTAATCATCGAAGATGGGAAATCACAGAGATAGTGGACTCTCATGAACAACATTACATATCCATTAACTCAAAGCTTATAAGGATAATCATACACTTAGAGAAGAAGGTAGTATAAGATACCATGACGATCGGGCTTTAGTAAAGTGGAGATTGGAAAGTAGTATGCACACAAGACAATCATGTTTGATGATAAAGCATATACTTTGTAACAATCTTATTCATTTATTAATAAAAAGTATTAATTTATTAAAGGCTTTTAATTATCTACATGATCTTTGTTTTATAATATGTGATAAACCCATAGTTTTAAGCAATTTTTTAGAATAATGATGACGATCATTCTAATGAGATCTAAATTCTTAGAAAGCTTTAAAAACTAAAATAGTTCCCCAATCATTGGATTATTAAATTGGGGATTAGTGAATGGGATAGATTGGAAATTGGATGAGATGATTGATCTCATGATCTCAGGTTGGAGACACTAAAGGTTGCTTATTGAGAATGTTCACCGAGCGTGGCAAGCTATGGAATCATTTAATGGAGTTTTATTTATTCTCGTCATTAGGGATTCCCATAGTGATAGTAATCAAGTAACTGGACTTGAGATCATCATAGTATCTTATGTATGATAAACTGATTGACTTATTCCTTAAGACCATCAGGTATATCAAAGGTACGTGGGTATAATAACATGGAGATAATGTATGATAAGAATGATGCATATCATATGCCGAAGTGGATGAGTAAAGCTAAACAAATATGATCCTATACGCGGAAAATGTCTGCTGATTACCATAGAAACTTATAATTTAACAATGCCTACTAGGCAAACTATTAAGTCAAGTAAGTATGATTCCGCCTTGTTAAAATATTATTGCCATTTTAGAGAATGAAAGTTTATAATTAAGAACGTGGCTATTTATAATAATCGTATGAACTCGAATACTTAATATTTTGGAGTTTTATTTGCACAAATTAGTATAAGAAAAGGAGGATTCTGTGTATTTGCTGTAATTATAGTTCAAAGAATCTGATCTGAAACAAATTGGCAAAGTATTAAGAAGTAATCAAGGGATAAATACTGCAATAACTCAGATCATCTCATAGTATCATTTATGATTGATGATGAAAATCAATTTGGACATGTCCTTTGACTTATTCCTTAAGACCCTTATGTGGTCGGTATATCAAAGGGTGGATTGTGGAGGATTGCTTGCTTATGTTAAGTATAATAAGTTTCAAAAGGATAAGTTTGGGAGATAAGTGTTCCATTTGTATATAATTCTAAGAGTTTCTAACTTTAGATAAAGGTGTTTAATCAAGGCTAGAGGAATGTGGAGTTATTCAAGAACTGTGATCAAATAAGAGGAACCTATAGATAAATGCATTCACAACCCAGAATCGAATAGTACTCAAGTCCTAGAGGTGGTTCATCGCCGTGAATGAAATTACATCATAAAGGAGTAGTTACATTTAATTTTGCATTATTTGGAGCGCCGCGATTGCTGCATATATAATTATACCAATGCTAGCAATCAAGAATGATAAATACATATAATTAAAAATAAAATCTAAGATTTCAAGAGGATGTAATTCCACGTCTTATATTTAATTGGGACATTGTATGGTGAAAAGAAGGATGAGTGAATTGTATGCAATGTAACTATTTACTCAAAGGTTATGAGTCAAAGGAAAAATTTTATGATTAATGTTGAAATCTATATTATACGGAAAGTCAAGTTTTTGATCGCTAGAGGCTTATCGAAAGGTTCCACATTAGAATAAATATTATTTATTTAAATAAATTGATTGTTTAATTTATTTAGTTTAAAATCATCTCTCGGATCTAAACATTGAATGGCACTTTCATTTAATTGATTTATAGATAGTGGACTCTCATGAACAACATTAGAATAAATTAAATAGCTTTATCCCCAATTATTATTATTTAATATTTTAGAAATATTAAATATAAATTAATAAGAGGAGTCTTATTAATATTATTACAATTATTATTATTTTAATTTCTAAAGAGTTTAGGAATTAATTTAATATAAGTACGATAAAGAATCTCTCATTTATTCCTAATTGGATTAGGAAGGAAAATTAGTTAAAGGAGTTTAATTAATTATCCTAATAAGATTAGTGGGAGCTTAATTAATTAAAGAATTTAATTAATTAAATAAAACCCAATTCCTTAATTGTTAAGATGGGTTGCCCACATCAATAAATAAGAGGAGTCTTATTATGGGTGGTGGGGGTTGTTGACTTTTTAAATATAAATTAATGTCTTATTAATATTATTAATATCAATTTGTTGGAGAGTACCATTTATCTATAGAGATAGAAAACTAGGGTTTGAGCCATAAACACCCATCTTCTTGAATTTTCTTCTTCGACATAATATCAATTTGTGGATCACCTCTAGGGAGGCCAAACACATCACCTCTAGAGGCCAAAACACGTGGGTGGCTAACATTGATCAAAGGAAGGAACCAAACCCGGTGGATTCAAGTTGAGCGAAAAGGATTGAGGTGAACTTGTACACGAGGAAGCTCGATCTTCAAGGGTATGATTTTATTCTTTATCTTTTCGTTTAATTAATAATTATGCATAAAGGGTGATCAAGGGTATATGGTTTGTAAATTTTAAACTCGATTTTTATCTCTAAGCAAGTTTTGCAATTTGATTGCGTTCATGAATATTACAAACCTAACAGACTATGAGCTCTTCTCTATAGTACTTAGAGTCTTCCCATGATGGACATCAAGATGACATGATTCTTTTCTTTCTCTCGGCAGTTCAGAACACTCTTCATATAGTAGAACTCTCACTTCTACATTGTAGAACTCTCACTTTTACTAATTTCTTTGTCTGACTCTAAGTGTTCTTGGTGGATCGTAGAGTGAGGCTTCAGACTCACTGTCTCACATGGTTTAGAACAGTCCACCTTTTCTCCAAACACAACAACTCCAGCAACCCTTGATCTTTGAAGCTCTTGCTGATTTATATTCCTTCCCAATCCTTCCGTTGGAAAGTAGCCTGTCAAGAATAAGCATGTGAATAATATTCCTGATTACATATGATTTGATTATGATATATATATATATATATAAATGAATAATATGCAAGTATGCTTGTATGCTTGTATTAAGAAAAGTTGTAACGTCCTTTGATAGATAATAGAAATATGTATACAAGGACTTAAAATGAATTGATCAAGTATGTTAGGTTGATCCTACATAAGCAAAATAGCTTTGTAAAGTCCTTAAAAAGAAATGATGTACATGGACTATAAATATAGAAAGATCAAGCATGTTAGGTTGATCTTATGATGTAATAGATAGACTTGTCTGATCGTCAAGTACTGCACCAGAGATCGTAGTATGCCAAGAGAGTCAAGGATAACTCGAGAGCTATCGAGGCAGAATCGTAGTCTGCAAGATAGTAGATCTCAAAGTTCATAGACTGCCAGGAGAAATTATAAAGGATTGTGGTATATCGAGAAGAGCTTCCTCGGGATCGTAGTGTGTTGAGGAAGTCATGTTCAGAATCGTAGAGACAGCCTGCCTACGAGCCGACCGAATATCTGCCAAAGCCAAGTCAGAAACGTATATTACACTCAGAGTCGTAGAGTCTACCGATGCCAAAGGAAAGTCAAGGATCATAGACTACAATCGAGATCGTAGAGTCTACTGATGCCGAAGCCATGTCAAGGATCGTAGACTACACTCTGAGTTCGTAGAGTCTATTGATTACATGCAGAGATCGTAGTCGAGCAAGATCAGATGAAGACAACAAGCGCAAGGTAAAAACCGTAGAGTGTCAAGATCTGATCTCAGGATCGTAGTGTATGCACAGCCGAAGCTGAATCATAGAGTGCAGAACTACGACCTCAACAGAAGTGCTCACAATGCATAGGCAGAATCGTAGAGCAAGTATGATTCTCGACTAATGAGCACTCCCAAAATATCCAAAGGAACAATGACTCTAGTTGGCAATGCAAAGATACATCCTACCTGAAGGGAACCAGAGAGCACTCAATGAATGGCATGCAAGCAAGCAGAAGATCTAAGAATACTTCATCAAGAAGAATCGACTAAGGAAGATGAAGTCTTCCACAAGTGCGAAGAAGACTTTCAGAATCGATCAAGGAAAGTGAGAAGAAGACAACGATCTTGGAAACAATCGAGATCGTAGTGTTTGCCAAACAAAGAAAGAACTGATGGAAAGTTAGTCTTTGAAGAAAAAGGCTAAAGTGATTAAGCGTAGGGTCAGTCCATTGATGATAAGTGAATGGGAGATCACAAGGAGAAAGCGAGCTGGACCCGCCACAAATCTGAAGTGTCTTGCTATTCAGAGGGGACTAGAACAAGGAGTTAGACCATCAGTCTCTGAGAACAGTCGAAGAAAACAGAAGTGCTGAAGCACTGCACAATGAAAGGAAGAGGTGTACTACATTGGAGATCCAATCAATACTCTTCAAGATCATAGTGTTAACTCTACCAATCAATGAACAACACTCAACATGACACTGCGATCAGGTCCAAGAAGACAAGCATCAGAATCGTAGAGTTCGAACACCCAAAGATTGAAGCATTGACAACGATTCAAACTGAAGGATGGTATTCGGACAAAAGCTTATTGAGAGCATCGATGCAAAAGGACAACCTCAGATCTAGAAATCAGAAGGAGATAATAAAGTCTTCAACCTGCCCAAGACATTAAAGTGACATCTCTGTTGGGTAGGTGAAACAGTAGACTACAATGTCAGATAAAGTATGACATGTCACATCAGCAGTCTACCTCTGTCAACTCGAGATCTGTGAAGATATTTGAATAGCCTTCAACGGCTATTTTCCAATGGAAGGATTGGGAAGGAGTATAAATCAGGAAGATCTTCAAAGATCTAGGGTTATTAGAGTTACCGAGTTTGGAGAGAAAATGGACTGTTGAAACCAACGTAAGATAGTGAGTCCGAAGGCTTACTCTACGATCCACCAAGAACACTCAGAAACATACAAAGGAAGAAGTAGAAGTGAGAGTTCTACTATGTAGAAGTGAGAGTTCTACTACAAGAAGAGTGTTCTGAACTGCCGAGAGAAAGAAGAGCATCATGTCATCTTGGTGTCCATCATGGGAAGACTCTTAGTACAATAGAGAAGAGCTTACAGTCATCTTAGCAAATCCATCATGAGAAGACATCAAGTATCAAGAAGGGAGATCGCAAACGTCATCATGGTGGCAAGCATGAGAAAGTTTCTAAGTACCAAGAAGAAGAACTTACAGTCATCTTGGAAACCTATCATGTGCAGTCATCATGTATCAAGAGGAAAGATCTTCAAGGCAGTCATCAAGGGATTATTCGAAGTGGTTGAGTAACTGAAGAAGCAGAACATCATGCAACACTCAACTACGCTTCAAGGATGATCACGCCAAGCTGCTAAGTATAGAAGATGTTCAGAGCATGAAGACATCTTAGTAGCTCAGCACCAACTCCAACAAACCAACAAATAAATAACAGAAGCCAGGGCCTGAGGGGTCCTTCTTCGAAGGGACTAAATGAAGCTAGGGCCAGAAGGGTCCTTGTCCGGAGGGACTAAACGGAGTTCCAAGCCTAATGGGCTTGAAGTGTTCCTAGGGAACTAGAGGAGTCCCAAGGCTACTGGCCTTGAAGAGTTCTTAGTGAACTGAAGTCCCAAGGTTGCTGGCCTTGAAGGAATCTTAGTGATTCAAGGTGTCGCCCTTCCTTAGTGAAAACTCGCTAGTTGAAAGCAGAAGAGTGGATTAGGAGCTTGAGTCTCTGAACCACTTAAAACCCATTGTGTCTTTTACATTATATCATTTACATTATATACTATAACCGCTATAATCATATGTATGTTTTTAACTGCCATAACTAAACTTACTCTACTTAACAATTATGTATGATTATGAATATATCAATGAAGGGATCTTTTACTTATTCATTGTGCTTGAAAAGATTCTTTATTTTGTCATATGCTAATTTAATAGCTATACAAAATAATAAGAGAAAAGTATTTGAAATAAAAAGGATCTATTCAACCCCCCCTTCTAGATCTATCAGGCTCATGGGAACTAACAATTGGTATCAGAGAAGGTTCTCATGCTATATTCAAAAGCTAATCGCTTTGAGTTTGATCCCAGACACAAACATTGTTCTAAACTTAGTTTCGTAGTAAGTAACTTGTTATATGCAGATGAGCTCACACGTTGGAAATATTATGTATAGGTAAATGTGTATATACACCTGAAGCTGCTCAGATTGGTCCATGTTCTCAATTACTACATAAACAAGACCAATCCTAGTCTGCAGTCAATCTTGTAGTCTGAAGACCAGATGAGAGAGCTCAAGAGACATCAATGACAAAGAGTCAAACATCCACTAGTCTGAAAGATGAAGAGGCCATACATGCTAAGAAATGCTTATCAAGAGAAAGAAAGAAGATCTTCTCAAAACTTATGTCTGGCCAACCAGCAGCTTGGTGCAAACTTTGTAAACTAAAGGATGTCAAAGATCTTAGTGTTGAGATTCTCTTGGCCTACATCTTCAAGACCATGACTGATTGATTAAAGGTCAACACGAGCAACAAGCTGTCAGGAGCAAATGTGAAGCTATGGACATCAATGCCTAAACTCAGTATATCTAAGATAAATGACTGATAAGAGACTGACAGTAAAAAGGTAAGGTTCCTCACTATTACATGTGTTTATCATAAAAGCACCTTCTTATGAACCATAACAGTAATCTGTCAAGAAGTCATAATCTACCTAAAAAGGTGAAGAGAGAAAGTACTCTAAGGATGGAAACTCAAATGTCTATAAACTTTCTCTCCATCCAAGTTTTAGGATTAAAATGACATCTTGAAGGAAATCTGAAATGGGTCATAAGAGCATCACAGGTCAAATTAATTTTATGTGAAGTAATCTTTGCTGGTGGGTTAGTATGTATGTACAAATCCTTGTTCTAAGTGTTTGATAACACATATAGTACGATTAGTTTTACAAGAGTATCTTGATGATGTGTAGAAACTGATCACCTCCATGAATCAACTAGATACTCTTAATCGTAGAGTTGATTCTCACTCTGTGAACACTTAAACATTGTAAACATAACCCAGCAAATAATGAAACCATCAAAGATAAAGAGTGTGTTATTAAATGTCAAATCTTACACACACTCACCTTCATGCATATCAAAGTGTATTATCTAAAACTAGTCTTATGCATAAATATGATGCTGGTGATAAATGTGATGATTATCCAAATAAGAGGAATAGGGGTTTAGAAAACTAACCTAGCAGGACCCATTTAATTATGGGTACCAAAAATAGAAATATACTTAAACCTGCAGGTACTTGGTCAGTCTGACCACACTAAGGAATGATGAAGCAGAAGACTTCAGTCAAGAAGATTCAACCAGCAGAAGGCTAAGGACTGTTCAGAGATGATTCTGATAAAGTTCATATTTGTCTAAGCATGTCCTTGAAGACCCTCTGAGCTAATCAGAATGGAGCTCACATGGCTGCTAATCTATATATGGAAGCAGGCCATTCAACCAAAGGTGAAAAGAGTCCTATATGCTCAAATCAATTATAACAGAGGATCATCGAGCATTAGTCAAGAGGAACTCATAGTAGAAGCAGAACTTCATAAACACAAGACTGTCAAAGGAGACTACGATTGTAGTGATGTCAAAAGATCATAGAGTGATCAGTCCTGAAGATACCCATGCCTACGATACAAGGAGATTTATGGTATAATGATGATTCCAGTCAGAAGGAGATATGCAGGGCTGCCCTCAAATGAGTCTAAAGCAAAGGGAATCACATCTATCTGGGAAGACAACTTCAACCATGGGGAGCAATGATCTGTTGAGAAACAACAGCACTGAGTTATACTATGAGGAAATGTACCAGCTACAAAGTCCCAAAACTTTGTGGTTGATGAACCAAATGAAGATCCATAGTCAGTAGGAACGTCTCAAAACGTACTACTGATAACCCTTCAGCCACCCAACTCAAAATTGTGGAGTGCCTACAATCAAACATCTGATCGCAGTGTAGAAGAAGGAGGACACCACGATTACAGCAAATGCAATTGTCCAAAGTTGGTAGAGGACCTCCCCATTAGAAAAGGTCGAATGAGATGTCATTGCAAATCACTTCTATAACATTTCATCTGGAAAGTGCCTCAGGGACAAACCTGACCCTTAGCTCACTCTAAGAGGTTGGCCCTTCCTGAGTTACCTTATCCCAGAAGAATTACTTGATTAAATTCATCTCAAGGACCAAGTCAGTCAACGATCGTAGAGTCAAGATTGAAGAGAAATCCACGATCGCAGTGCAACCTCAACGATCGTAGAAGACAACTCGACGATCATAGTTCTACCAAAGGGTACTCCAGTTCACAAGGAGCTTGGAAAATGAGACAATTGCTCAATCATTCAAAATGAGGAAATAAGTTCGAGTATATCAGTAATCAAGCTATGCTGCATCAAAATGAGGATAAAAGTCAAAGCCATCCACTGTATCATCTCTCAAAAGTTGATCGTTGAGTCAACAATGGAAATCGTAGAGTCCATAGCTGCCTTACCATGCTACTCTACGAATCAAAAGGTCAACGGTCAAAGCCACGTCGTCCAAACGTCTACTCTTCTAAAATGAAATATCTAACTAAAAAGTTATGGGGAGTTACAGCTCATTACTGGGTATCGTGCAACCAATGGTCGGTTGACACATCACTGGTTATGTAGAGTTAGAAGGAACTGCCATAAAAATAATTTCAAATCTGCAGACAGTTATCAAAAGCTATCAAACCTTTCTCCCTCCTATTTTCAAACCCTAAAATCTTCTCAAGAACCAGAACAGATTAACACTCCAGAGCTCTATCAACTCACAATCAGCCATCTCTTATAAACCTCTCCGAATCAAGTACCCACATTCTTCGAACTGCTCAAATGGAAAATTGGTGAGTAATCAGTGGCATTCAGCTCGGAACCAAGTCGTTCGAGAAATCCAAAAAGAAGTTCAGAGATATTCTCGAACTTATGAGGAAAGATGGATTCTCATAATGTCTTGAGGCTAGCACTCGAGTATACGTAGACCTAGTAAAAGAGTTCTACTCAATCGCCTCCAAAAAACTCCGGAACCCTCTCTACCAAGGTCAAAGGTCAGTATCTAAAGTTGAAATCTTCTGACCTCAATCAATGCCTAGGTTTTCCTAACCAAGGGCTGAAGAACCTTGATGATGTCAATACTGAACAAGCAAAGGAGGTCATGGGGTACCAAAGAAATCCTAGTCTGAAAGATATGAAGAAGAAGGAGTTTCCTGAAGAGTACGAGTTCCTTGCTGAAATAGTTGGAAAATGCATATTGTGTAAGGACACTGCACATAACACAGTGCTTGACCAACAGCTGAGGATAATGTCAGCAATAGTTCTGAAGAAACAAATCAACTTTGGAGCTATCTTGTTCGATCAAATCTCCAAGTGGGTAGAAAAAGCTGAGATGAAGAAGTCCACTGAAAAACCCCTGACTAAGGTGTTTCATGGTAGACTGTTGAGTATTTTGATGAAGAAGAAGCTAGGTGGGAAGATCAAGGATGATGAGTCTCGCCTTTGAATGTTCACAAAGTGATGTCTCCACAATTATTTGTGAATTGAAAGAAGAACCCTAAGGAGAACAGAAGGCTGACTACTGCAGGCAGCAGCAGGGGCTCTGCAAAGAAGAGAAAAACATAAGAGGTAGGAAGTTCTGAGTCTGATGACTCTGTGCTAACATCAACCACACCAGCCAGAAAGAAATCTAGAGGTGTGAAGAAAGCTGATGTTGTGAAGAAAGCTCAGACCCCACCAAGGAGTATTTCCATCAAAGATAAGATTGAAGAAGAAAGAGCCCTAACTGCTGAAACAACAAAGAGGGGAAGTGTGATGCCCCCAAAATTAGGTATACATCACCTATTCTGAGTCGTCACTTACATGGTACATAAATTCAAATACAACTTAATAATACAACTGTCGTGGACAATACGACAAAACATAAACTGTGAGTTTGAATACAAATATTGTCTACTAAAGATTATACAAACTCAAAAGGAGTCCTTATTACAATTATTATTACACTATTTCACAGAATAGTGAGAACTACTAATGCTATCATCTGGTCCATCACTCCGTTCCCCGACTAGTCCCTGCTACGTTCTCATTTCCTGAAGAGAACAATAAAAGTAAAAGGGTGAGCTCAACTAGCCCAGTGAGAAATATTATGACTAAGATAATGCAGAATATATTATCGTTAGCCTTCAACAGTGTTAAACTGATACAATATAACAACCATCAAGTTTAATTGCAGCGGAACAAGCAATCCATTAAAAGAGTCAAGTAGAGAATAAAATCTGCGATCTTTTATGATTTAGATGGTTTTTCATCACTTTTATCATTGGGACTCGACTTAATAAATAATCCACATCATCGAATCACCCCGCTGACTACTGCCAAGTATATTCTTTAGTATCACGACCACAATTATCCACGCACTACGGCCAAGAATATTTGTGTATTCAACAATGGTCATGATCATGCCAACAATCTGTCCATCAATGCACTACGGGCCAATGAGGACTTTTACCACATCATTTGTAACATTACTACCATGATTACAAAGAATAATCCCTCATTATAATTATACCAAGTCCATACATGCACTATAGGCCGAGATGACTTTCAATAAAATATAAACATGAGGATGATGACAATGATATAAGAATTCAATAAAACAAGTTCAAGAATTATTTTATCCGGGAACTAATAACGTCCAAATTGTCAACATGATCTTTGCTTTGTAGAGTAAAAATTCAAGAATGCTCGGAAGAATATTTCCATGAAAAGATCTTTGGATGAAGTGCAAATATCAAGGATATTCCACTAATTTCATGGAGTATAAGTCAAAACTTTAACCAACCGAGTATAATAAGGAATGGAATAACAAAAGAAATCACCAAACATGCGACGATAGACCGCATGAAAAAGTTATTCCAATAGAATAATAAATAACGGAATCAGTCGTAAAATAAAATGCACAGGATATTCCATAGAATAATAAACACTAATAATAAAAAGGATATTCCAATGAGAATAATAAAGACGGAGAAGTCGAGCGTAGAACGCACAAACCGGATATTCAAATGAATAATAAAGGCGGAATCAGTGCGGCGTAAAACACATGCATGAGGATATTCCAACATAATAATAAAGACGGAACCAGTCCCGCTTTAGAACGCATGTATGACAAGATGTTCCAAGCAGAATGATAAAGAATGGAACAATGTAAGAATTTCACCAAGTATAAGGTAGCCAGCGCAGATACAAAAGTTATTCCAAATGTAATAATAAAGAATGGAATAATAGAAGTTCTCTTAATAGATAAGAAAGAAATAATACTCCCTACGAGTACAACAAATAATATTCCCTACCTTGGAAAAAAGCTGGATCTTTGGAATAATGAGGTAGTGATTTCTTCTTCTTTCTCTCTATAATTTCTCTCTATAATAAACGCCTAAAGCTTTTGTGAATTGGTGAGAAATGAAGGAAGAATGAGCTTCTATTTATAGGAAAATATAGTTTCGATAATTAGACGCGTTTGGGGCTCGAAAATTACAAAGACAATACCTCCAACTTTTCTTTCATTTATAATTTAGTCCTGCAAGTATTATCAATCTTGCACCTACTCCCCTAATAGTAAATAATGTGAATCAATAGTTCAATCATGTGAATCAATAGTACAATCATGTGAAAAATACGAATTTCAGTATAGTACCTCCATCTATACCTCCATTTTTAATTTAGTCATGCAAGTATTATCAATCTTGCACCAACTCCCCTAATAGTAAATAATGTGATTCAATAGTACACATATGTGAACAAATAGTTATGTAAGCATGTGAATTAGTAGCAATTAATTGCTCATTTATCCGATAAATTACCCGATTTATCAATATAACCCCTAGACATTAATTATCATCGGAATAAATGTCGTTTTCACTAACACAAACAATTCCAACATAATGAAACTATTTTTATCAAAATATAAATTTTGAAATTTCAAAGTTTGATTTTTTCCCAAAAAAGTCAACTGTTGAATTTTTTGACCAAATAGTGAATCCCGAGAAAATTTTGTGTTTATAGACTATTTTACTAATTTCATCGTCGTTAGGACTCAAATATGATCACGTCGCGTCTCCAAATTCAACTCCGAACAACATTCATTATTAATATTATAACTCACAATATTTATCAACCAGTCGTTCCCAGGAAGAGGGGCTTTCAATAAGGATTTCTCCTATTATGGGCGCCGTAAATTAGGTGACCAAACCTCTCGATGCCAGAACTTCTAGACATTGTAAATATTGCAATTTATAATATGAATAACTTTGTCATCTCAAGTATTGATTTAATAAAACCATTTTATGCGAATGATAATTGTGATAATAATTGAATCAATAATATGATAGATATGATGCAAATAATTATTGTAGCAATAATTGAGTATAAGCGAAAGTGACTTCTCACGCTAAGCATCAATAATCAATCGTGTGTGCTACTATGCAACCACGCCAGACATCGTACTTTTAACTTAGGTTGTTTCAACAGTTAACGGTAAAACTTCCGTTGTTATTTTCATAAAGTATTTTTGTCGTTTTCTTAATCCGATAATAATTCCGTTGTGGTGGTCCACCAACGATTGTGCCGTTATACGAATATTCCCTATTAAAACGAATATTCCCCAACCAATCGAATATTATGTAACAACTTGCGTACTTTGCAAAATTTGTAAATATTACCCACAACTATAACATTATTTCAAATCCACACCATAATATTCAAAAATATATTTCGAGAAAATTTAATCTTTATTCAAAAAATCTGGGGTCTCACAAGAAACAACAGGCTGCTTCAAGGGCCATTCAGCAAGAAAGCTAAGGTGGAAAACAAACCAGTCTCAGCTTCCCAAAACAGCACATCTGCTGAAGAAAAGGTCGTAGTGTCAGCAGAAGAAAAGGAGACTGATGTCAAGGCTGAGTCCTCTCAAACCAAATCTAGCTAGTGAAGGTGATGGTTCAGCATCTGCTGATAAAGAAGAAGAATGCTCAAGCCCCATGGCTAATTCTCAGAGTAGTCACTCTGCAAATGAAGAAGAGATTCAAGATGATCAAACTCAATCCCTAAATGCAACTGCCCCAACAAGCCCGGATAATGGGCCAGACAATGTTATCTCAAAAGAAGAAGAAAATACCCCTGCCCTTGCTAAACCTGAAGGAAGTTCTTCTGATAAACCAAAGGCTTCCAAGTCTGAAGAAGAAGAGGAGTCTGACTCTCCCATAGCTAAACCTTCAAGAAGAAGGAAGAGCTACAGACTGCAAGCCAAGTTTGCCTCTAGAAGGAGTAGTGATCACTCCAATACTATCATTAAACTGAGTGATAATGAGTTTGTATCAAAGGATGAAAGTGCTGAGGAAAGGACAAGCAATGAAGAAGATGAATCAGAGGAAAATCTTGCTAAATAAAGCTCTGAGAATGAAATGCAGCAAGAAGGATTCTCTACTGGAAATGATCAAGATGGTTCAGGCTCTAGAGAGAGAAGAAATTGAAAAAGAGTCTGGTTCTACACCACAGGAAGCAGAAGATCAAGAGGACTATCCAGTTCTCTCCCCTGCATGATTTAACCAAAGAATAGTGGTGGAAGTCTCAAATGAACTACCAGATGCTCCACCAGAGAGATGGGTTAACTATGGAAATGAGCAGCTCAAGGTAGTAAGAATGACTACCTTTGACATAGCTAAAAACTAGAACAACATGGAGCTAGACTGCTCCACCATTCTCTACAATCCTGACGACTTGCTGATGAGATGGTTCTTCCAGTGGATACCATGGCTAAAGGCCCATACCGAAGGAGATGGAAGTTATCTCAGCTGGTGCTTCTCTCACTTCCCAAGCATGCAGTTGGTGGCTCAGAACTTCCCAAGGGTGAAGAAGTTCGCAACCAAAACGATCAAAGACCAGCCACACTTCAAAGTCTATCGACAGTCTGGCAATTACTATATCCCCTACGATTGTAGAGTGGACTCAGAAGGAAGAAGGAACATGATCAAGGAGCTAATCGTAGAGTCTGGTCACTCTACTACTGAGACTGTTAAAATTCAACATCGGAAGCTTTCAACTGCCCAATCACTGATCTCTGACATTCTCTCATCCTCAACCAGTAATTGATACTCAACGATTGTTCAGATTCTCCAAGCTTTCAAAAATCTGTCCAATAATGAAAATAGTAGAGTCCAATCCAATGCTCAACCTGAAGCCGCCCAACAAGGGGATCAAACGATTCTGGAGCAGGAACTACTGAAGAGTTCTAATGAATTAAGTGAGAAGATATCTCCACTCACTGAAGAGTCACAGAAGCTGACAGCAAAAGGAGATAATTCACTTCAGAACAAACTTCAAGCTACTATGGCTGATGTATCTCTCAAACTCTAAGAGAGAGATAACATCTATCAGAAGGCCATACAAGATCAAAAGGAAAAAACTCTACGAGTTTAGAAGGCAAATGAAGAGCAGATCCAAGCCCTCTCTGACAAGATTGACGACCTGAAGCAGTCTTTCTCAGTGCAACTTGAGCTAGGCCAACAAGAACTCAAGTTTGAAGTTATCAACTCCTCCTACCTAATGGAGCAGCTTATGTCCAACATGGAGCAGCTCTCACAAATGATTAATGACAAAAAGGGGGAGAAAAAGAGACATAGAAAGAGGAAGAGCAAGAGGAGCAAGAGACACTCAAAGAAGAGTAGAGGGATAGGAGTGAAGAAGTCAAAGAAGAAAACAGCAGCTGCAGCAGAAAAAGAATCATCATCTGAGGGAGAGCCAGAAGATGATGATAACATGATCGCAGAGTCTGAGGGGGAGCATGTTCAGAAAGATGCTGAAGAGGAGCTAGATGTTAAAGGGGAGCTAAGCAAAGACAGAAGGTCATCTGCCCAGGGGGAGCAAGAGCAAGAAGAACAAACATATGAGTAGCTGATCAATAGACATCCTGGAAATATACTTAGAGCTAAATAGGTACATCTCTAACTAGTTAGGTATTTTCTGGATCCAGGATGTAAAGTGTGTTAATGTATAATTTGCCATATCTTTATAAATGACATTCATGATTATCTGTTTTAGAAATACAGCTGCTCAATATATATAAGATTAATTCATAACATGCATATGCACTTATTGTTTTTGTCATAATCAAATAGGGGGAGATTGTCAAGAATAAGCATGTGAATGATATTCCTGATTACATATGATTTGATTATGATATATATATATATATATGAATGAATAATATGCAAGTATGCTTGTATTAAGAAAAGTTGTAAAGTCCTTCGATAGATAATAGAAATATGTATACAAGGACTTAGAATGAATTGATCAAGTATGTTAGGTTGATCCTATATAAGCAAAACAGCTTTATAAAGTCCTTAAAAAATGATGTACAAGGACTATAAATATAGAAAGATCAAGCATTTTGGTTAATCTTATGATGTAATAGATAGACTTGTCTGATCGTCGAGTACTGCACTAGAGATCGTAGTCTGCCAGGAGAGTCAAGGATAACTCGAGAGCTATCGAGGCAGAATCGTAGTCTGTAAGATAATAGATCTCAGAGTTTGTAGACTTCCGGGAGAAACGATGAAGGATCATGGTATATCGAGAGGAGCTTCCTTGGGATCGTAGTGTGCTGAGGAAGTCATGTTTAGAATCGTAGAGTCTACCGATGTTGAAGCCAAGTCAAGGATTGTAGACTACAATTGAGATCGTAGAGTCTACTGATGCCGAAGCCAAGGATCATACACTACACTCTGAGTTTGTAGAGTCTAGTGATTACATGTAGAGATCGTAGTCAAGCAAGATTAGATGAAGATAACAAGCGCAAGGCAAAAACCGTAGAGTGTCAAGATCTGATCTCAGGATCGTAGTGTCTGCACAGCCGAAGCTGAATCGTAGAGTGCATAACTATGAGCTCATCAGAAGTGCTCACAATGCATAGGCAAAATCATATAGCAAGTATGATTCTCAACTAATGAGCACTCCTAGAATATCCAAAGGAACAAAGCCTCTGGTTGGAAATGCAAAGATACATCCTACCCGAAGGGAACGAAAGAGCACTCAACGAATGGCATGTAAGCTAACAGAAGATCTAAGCACCAACCCAATTAGCATTAAGATTGAGTTATAAAGCCATTCAAGATGAAGTCTTCCACAAGATGATCATAAGAAGACTTTAGTAACTGACTAAGGAAAGTCAGCAAGTGCAGTAGCTGTCAAGTGAACAGAAGACAACGATCTTGGAAGCAACCGAGATTGTAGTGTTTGCCAAACAAAGAAAGAACTGATGGAAAATGAACCGAGATACTGGTTAGTCTCTGAAGAACAAGGCTAAAGTGATTAAGCATAGGGTCAGTCCATTGATGATAAGTGAACGGGAGATCACAAGGAAAAAGCGACCTGGACGCGCCATTAATCTGAAATATCTTGCTATTCAGAGGGGACCAGAGCAAGGAGTTAGGCCATCAGTCTCTGAGAACAGTCGAAGCAAACAGAAGTGTTGAAGCACTACACAATGAAAGGAAGAGGTGTACTACATTGGAGATCCAATCAACACTCTTCAAGATCGTAGTGTTAACTCTACCAATCAATGTGCAACACTTAACATGACACTGCGATCAGGTCCAAGAAGACAAGCATCAGAATCGTAGAGTTCGAACACCCGAAGATTGAAGCATTGACAACGGTTCAAACTGAAGGATGGTATTCGGACAAAAGCTTATTGAGAGCATCGATGCAAAAGGACAACCTCTGATCGAGAAATCAGAAGGAGATAATAAAGTCTTCAACCTGCCCAAGACATTAAAGTGACATCTCTGATGGGTAGGTGAAACAGTAGACTGCAATGTCAGATAAAGTATGACATGTCACATCAGTAGTCTACCTCTGTCAACTCGAGATCTGTGAAGATATTTGAATAACCTTCAATGGCTACTTTCCAACAGAAGGATTGGGAAGGAGTATAAATCAGGAAGAGCTTCAAGGCTCACTCTACGATCCACCAAGAACACTCAGAAACATACAAAGGAAGAAGTAGAAGTGAGAGTTCTACTATGTAGAAGTGAGATTTCTACTATAAGAAGAGTGTTCTGAACTGCCGAGAGAAAGAAGAGCATCAAGTCATCTAGGCTTGAAGAGTTCCAAGCCTGGGCCTGAGGGGTCCTTATTCGAAGGGACTAAATAAAGCCAGGGCCAGAAGGGTCCTTGTCTGGAGGGGCTAAACGGAGTTCCAAGCCTGCTGGGCTTGAAAAGTTCTCCAAGGCTGCTGGCCTTGAAGTAATCTTAGTGATTCAGGGTGCTGCTCTTCCTTAGTGGAAATCCTGTTAGTTGAAAGCAGAAGAGTGGATTAGGAGCTTGAGTCTCTGAACCACTTAAAACCCCTTGTGTCTTTTACATTATGTCATTTACATTATGTACTATAAGCGTTATGTATGTTTTAACTGCTTACAACTAAACTTACTCTACGAACAATGTATGTATGATTATGAATATATCAATGAAGGGGATCTTTTACTTATTTCCCTGTGCTTGAAAAGATTTTTATGTTTGTCATATGCTAATTTAATAGCTATACAAAATAATAGAGAAAAGTATTTGAAATAAAAAGGATCTATTCAACCCCCCCCCCCTTCTAGATCTATTGTGCCTACTGGGAACTAACATAGCCGTTAAAAGCTATTCAAAAATCTTCATAGATCTCGAGTTGACTGAGGTATTTTGTTGATATGATATGTCATACTTTTATGACACTACAGTCTACTATTTCACCTACCCCGTCAGAGATGTGACTTTAATGTCTTGGGCAGATCGAAGACTTTATTTTCTCCTTCTGATTTCTTGATCAGAGGTTGTCCTTTTTCATCGATGCTCTCAATAAGCTCTTGTCCGAATGTTATCCTTCAGATTGAACCGTTGCCAATGCTTTAGTCTTCAGCTATTCGAACTCTACTATTCTAATGCATGTCTTCAAGGACCTGATCGTAGTGTCATGTTGACTAGTAGAGACAACACTATGATCTTGAAGAGTGTTGATTGGATCTTCAATGTAGAACACCTCTTTCTTCTTTTATGTAGTGCTTCAATACTTACATTTGCCTCAGCGTGCTCTCGACATCTTGATGACTTGACTTCTTTGTTCGCCTTTTACGAATAGTAAGACACTTGATTTGTGGCGTGTCCAAATTTCGCTTTCTCCTTGTGATCTCCCGTTCACTTATCATCAATGGACTGACCCAATGCTTAATCACTTTAGCCTTGTTCTTCAGAAGCTGTCCAGTATCTCTGTATGCACTTCATCAGTTCTTTCTTTGTTTGGAAAACACTACGATCCTGGTTGCTTCTAAGATCATTGTCTTCTGTCTGCTTGACACCTACTGCACTTGCTGACTTTCCTTCGTTAGTTACTGAAGTCTTCTTCTGATCTCCTTGTGGAAGACTTCATCTCGAATGGCTTCACAACTCAATCTTGATGTTGATTGGGTTGGTGCTTAGATCTTCTAGCTTTGCATGCCATTCATTGAGTGTTCTCTAGTTTCCTTTAGATGGGATGTATCTTTGCAATGCCAACCAGAGACTTCATTCCTTTGGATATTCTGGGAGTGCTCATTTGTTGAGAATCATATTTGCTCTACGATTCTTCCTTGGAATTTTGAGCACAGTGGTTGAGGTCGTAGTTCTGCTCTCTACGATTCAGCTTCGGCTGTGCATACATTACGATTCCGAGATCAGAACTTTACACTCTACGATTTTGGTCTTTGTGCTCGAGGTCTTTATCTGATCTTGCTCGACTACGATCTCTGCCTTTGATATGATCAGTAGACTCTACGATCCTGAGTGTAGTCTACGATCTCTGACTTGGCTTCGGCAGATAGTCGTTCAGCTCGTAAGCAGGCTATCTCTACGATTCTGAACATGACTTCCTCAGTAGACTACGGCCCTGAGAAAGTTCTCCTTGACACTGCGATCCTCTCCTCGTCTCTCCTGGCAGTGTACGAACTCCAAGACTACTATCTTGCAGACTACGATTCTACCTTGATAGCTCTCGAGTTTCCTTGACTCTCCTGGCAGACTACGATTTTTGGTGTAGTGCTCAACGATCAGACAAGCCTTTCTATTACATCATAAGATCAACCTAACATGCTTGATCTTTCTATGTTTATAGTCCTTGTACATCATTTCTTTTTAAGGACTTTACAAAGCTATTTTGCTTATGTAGGATCAACCTAACATATTTTATCAATTCATTTTAAGTCCTTGTACATATGTTTCTATTATCTATCAAAGGACTTTACAGCTTTTCTTAATGCAAGCATACTTTCATATTCATTCATATATATCATAATCAAATCATATGTAAATAGGAATAACATTCACATGCTTATTCCAGACAATCTCCCCCTATTTGATTATGACAAAAATAATAAGTGCATATGTATGTTATGAATGAATCTTATATACAGTGAGCAGCTGTATTTCTAAAACAGATAATCATGAATGTCATTTATAATGATGTGGAATATTGATACACTGACATTTTACATCCTGGATCCAGAACATACCTAACTAGTTAGAGATGTACCTCTTTTGGCTCCATGTATGTTTTCAGGATGTCTGTTGATCAACTATTCATCTGTTTGTCCTAGATGTGTGCTTCTCTTCTTTTTCTGGCTCCCCCTACCTTCGGCATACATAGGCTCATCAATCCTTGGCTCCCCCTCAGATGATGACTCTGCCTCTTCTTCTGCTATCTTCTTATTTGATTTCTTCTCTCCTTTCCTTCTGCTCTTCTTGCCCTTCTTTGAATGCATCTTGCTCTGACTCTTTTTGTGCCTCTTTTTCTCCCCCTTTTTGTCATTAATCATTTGGGAGAGCTGGTCCATGTTGGACATAAGTTGCTCCATCAGGTAGGAGAAGTTAGCAACTTTAAACTTGAGTTCATGTTGGCCTAACTCAAGTTGCACTGAGAAAGACTGCTTCATGTTGTCAATCTTGTCAGAGAGGACTTGGATCTGCTCTTCACTGGCCTTCTTCGCTTGTAATGCATCTTCCTTCTGATCATTCATGACCTTCAGATAGATCTTATCTCTCTCTTTGAGTTTGAGAGATACATCAGTCATAGTAGCTTGAAGTCTGTTATGGAATGAATTATCTCCTGCTGCTGTTAGCTTCTTTGACTCTTCAATGAATAGAGATATTTTCTCAATCAGTTCATCAAAAATTTTCATCAGCTCCTTCTCCACAGATACTTGATCATCTGGTTGAGCAGTCTCCTGTCGAGCATCAGATTAAATTCTATGATCTGCATTCTTGGACAGATTTTCGAAGGTGTTGAGAATCTGAAGAATCGTTGAGTTCCAATCACTGGTTGAGGATGAAGGAATGTCTGTCAGTAGAGCTTAAGCAGATGGAGGCTTCTGGTATTGAACTTGAACACCATCAGTAGTAGAGTGAACAGACTCTACGATCATCTCCTTGGTCATGATCCTTCTTCCTTGAGAGTCCACTCTACGATCATAGGGGATATAGTGATTGCCGACATGTCTATAGACCTTGTAGTGAGGCTGGTTTGTGATCAATTTGGTGGCAAACTTCTTCACCCTTGGGAATTTTTGTGCTACCAGCTCCATACTTGGAAAGTGAGAGTAGCACCAGCTGAAGTAACTTGCATCCTTTTCAGTATGTGCTTTTAGCCAAGGCATCCACTGGAAAAACCATCTCATAAGCAGATCATCAGGATTGTAGAGGATGGTCATGCAGTCTAGCTCCATGTTGTTCCAGTTTTTAACTATATCAAAGGTAGTCATCCTTACCACCTTGAGTTGTTCATCTCCATAGTTCACCCATCTTTCTGGTGATGTTTCTGGTGGTTCATTTGAGACTTCTACCACTATTCTCCTGGTGAATTTTGTTGGAGAGAGGATAGGATAAAATTCTAGTTCCTGTGATTCCTGATTTTCAGAATTGGAATCATTCTCCGTTTCTTCTCTTTCGGAGCCTGAACCATCTTGATTATTTCCAACAGCGAATCCTTTTTGTTGTATTTCATTTCCAGAACCTTCTTCAGCAAGATCTTCTTCTGATTCATCTTCTTCACTACTGGTTCTATCTTCAGCACTTTCATCCTTTGATATAGACTCGTCATCACTTAGTTCAATGACAACATTAGAGTGATCACTACTACTTTTGGAAGCAAATTTGGCAAGTAATCTATGGATCTTTCTTCTTGTTGGAAGTTCAGCTATGAGAGAGTCAGATTCTTCTTCCTCTTCAAATTCTGAAGTCTTTGGATCATCAGACAAACTTCCTTGAGGCTCAGCACTGATAGGGGCAGACCCTTCTTCTTTGGACTCATCACCTTTTGAGTCGTCATGGGGGCTTTCAGGATTGGAAGGGGCATGTTCTTCTTCTTTAGAAACAGCATCATTTGACTATCATCTAGGCTTGTTGGGGCAGTTGCATTTGGGTATTGAGTTTGGTCATCTTGAATATCTTCTTCATCAGCAGAGTGACTGCTCTGAGGATTAGCCACAAGGCTTGAGCATTCTTCTTCATCAGTAGATGCTGCATTTTCATTCATTAATCTAGCTTCACCTTTACTACTGGATTTGGTATATGAGGACTCAGCCTTGAGATTGTCAGTTGCCTTTTCTTCTTCTGATTCTACATCATCCTCTTCATCAGATGTACTATCTTGGGAAACTGAGGCTAGTTTGATTATCACCTTAGCTTTCTTGCTGGATGGCCCTTGAAGTAATCTGTTACTTCTCCTCTTTGTGGTTTCAGCAGTTAGGACTTTTTCTTCTTCATTCTTATCTTTGGAGGAGAGACTTCTACTTCTTGATGGGGCCTTGGTCTTCTTCACACCTCTAAATTTCTTTATGGCTGGTGTGGTTGTTGTTAGTACAGAGTCATCAGACTCAGAGCTTTCTACCTCTTCTGCCTTCCTCTATGTCTACTTCTTCCAAGTTTATCAAACCTTGGTTGAGAAACCCTTGGCATAGATTGATGTCTGAAGCTCTTATCTTCAGACTTAATCCTTTCACCTTCGTGGTCAGAAGCCCGGGACTTTATCGAAGCATTCGAGTAGAACTGTTTTACTAGCTCTGTGTAGACTAGAGTGTCTGCCTCCAAACACTCAGAGAATCCAGCCTTCTTGAGCTCAAGTATGTCCTTAAACTTCGTTTCTGATTCTTTGAACTTTTTGAAGCCGAGTTGAATTCCTGTTATAACTCATCATTCTGCCATTTGAAGAGTTTAAAGTATGTGGGTATTTGATTCAGAGGAGTTATGAGATATGGTTGTGATTTGGGTAGGACTTTGGAGAGTTAACTGATTTTGGCTCTAGGGTTTGAAAATGGGAGGGAGAAAGGTTCGATGTTTTCTGATACCTGGTTTCAGGTTTTGAATTTGTCTTAATGGCAGTTCCATCTAACTCTGCAAAATTAGTGATGTGTCAACCAACCATTGGTTGCACGATGTCCAGTAATGAGCTGTAACCCTCCATAACTTTTCAGTTAGATATTTCTTTCAGAAGAGTAGACATTTAATTGACGTGGATTGACCGTTGACCTCTTTGGTTCGTAGAGTAGCACGGTAAGGTAGCTATGGACTCTACATTTTCCTTTGTTGACTCAACGATCAAATTTTGAGAGATGTTGTAGTGGATGGTTTTGACATTAGTCCTCATTTTGAAACTTCATAGCTTTACCACTGATATACCCCAACCCAGTTTGGGCACTTAAGAGTTGATGTGTGTTTGCACAATATCTTTCCCACCTGTATTTGAACATCTCTACTCTTCATCTGAAAGGTTGAGCAATTGTTCAGTTTTTCAGAGCTCCTCATGAGCTGGATTATCCTCTGGTAGGGTTGTGATCGTCGAGTCTTCTTCTACGATCGCTGAGGTTGCACTATAATCATGGAGTTCTCTTTAACTTTGACTCTACGATCGTTGACTGACTTGGTCCTTGAGATGAACTTTACTTAGCATTCCTTCTGGGTCAAGGTAGCTCAGGAAGGGCCAACCTCTTAGAGTGAGCTAAGGGTCAGCTTTGTCCCTGAGGCGCTTTCCAGATGAAATACTTTAGAAGTGATTTTCAATGATATCTCATTTGACCTTTTCTGGTGGAGAGGTCCTCTACCAACTTTGGACAATTGCATTTGCTGTAATCGTGGTGTCCTCTTGCTCTTACACTACGATCGGATGTTTGATAGTGAGCACTCCATAATTTTAAGTTGGGTGGCTGATAGGTTATCAGTAGTACATTTTGAGACGTTCCTACTGACTATGGATCTTCATTTGGTTCATCAGTCACAAAGTTTTGGGACTCTGTAACTGGTACATTACTTCATAGTATATCTCAGTGTTGTTGTTCCTTAACAGATCACTGCTCCCCATGGTTGATGGTGTCTTCCCAAATAGATGTGATTCCCTTTACTTTAGGTTCACTTGAAGGCAGCCTTACATAAATTTTGCTGACTAGAATCATAATTATCACTTAGATCTCCTTGTAACGTAGGCATGGATATTTTCAGGACTGATCACTATACGATCATTTGACAGCACTACGAACGTAGTCTTCTTTGACAGTCTTGTGTGTGTGAAGTTCTGCTCCCGTAATGAGTTCCTCTTGACTGATGCTCAATGATCCTCTTATGTGAGCTTCTTTGAGGATTCTTCTCATATAGCATGCTTTGCCTGATTTGAGTATATAAGACCCTTTTCATCTTTGGTTGCAAGGCCTGCTTCCATATACAGATTAGCAGCCATGTGAGCTTCATTCAGGTTAGCTCAGCGGGTCTTCAAGGATAGGCTTGGACATATAGGAATTTTATCAGAACCATTTCTGAACATTCCTTAGCCTTCTGCTGGTTGAGTCTTCTTGACTGAAGTCTTCTGCTTCAGCATTCCTTAGTGTGGTCAGACAGACCAAGTACCTACAGGTTAAATTCATTTCTATTTTTGGTACCCACAATTAAATGGGTCCTGCTAGGTTAGTTTTCTAAACCCCTATTCTTCATATTTAAATAATCATCACATTTATCACCAACAGTCATATTCATGCATGCAGCTAGTTTTAGATAATACATTTTGAGATGCATGATGGTGAGTGTGTAAGATTCATCATTTTAAGAAACACACTCTTTTTCTTTGATGGTTTCATCATTTGCAGGGTTATGTTCACAAGGTTTAAGTGTTCACAGAGTGAGAATCAACTCTACGATTTAGGAGTATCTAGTTGATTCATGGAGGTGATCAGTTTCTACACATCATCAAGATACTCTTGTAGAACTGATCATATTCTGTGTGTTGTCAAACACTTAGAACATAGGTTTGTACATACATACTAACCCACCAGCAAAGATTACTTCACATAGAATTAATTTGGACTTTGATGCTCTTATGACCCATTTCACATTTCCTTCAAGATGTCATCTTCAACCTAAAACTTGGATGGAGAGAAAGTTTATAGGCATTTGAGTTTCCATCCTCAAGGTACTTTCTCTCTTCACCTTTTTAGGTAGATTATGACTCCTTGACAGAGTACTGTTATAGTTCATAAGAAGGTGCATTTATGATGTACACATTTATAATAGTGAGGAACCGTACCTTTTTACTGTCAGTTTCTTAACAGTCATTTATCTTTAATATAATGAGTTTAGACATTGATGTGCATAGCTTCACATTTGCTCCTGACAGTTTATTGCTCTTGTTGGCCTTCAATCAATCAGTCGTAGTCTTGAAGATGCAGCTTGAGAATCTCAGCATCTTTAGTTCTTTGACATCCTTCAGTTCACAAAGTTTGCACCCAATTTCTTTGGTTGGCGGACACATGTTTGAGAAGAACTTCTTTCTTCTCTGGATAAGCATTTCTTAGCATGTATGACCTTTTCATCTTTCAAGCTGGTGGATGCTTGACTCTGTGTTGTTGATGTCTCTTGGGCTATCTCGTCTGGTCTTCAGACTAAAAGATTGGCTGCAGGAAAGGATTGGTCTTGTTGATATAATACTCGAGAATATGGACCAATCTGAGCAGCTTCAGGTGTATATACACATTTACCTGTACATAATATTTCCAACGTGTGAGCTCATCTGCATATAACAAGTGACTTACTACTAAACTAAGTTTAGAACAATGTTAGTGCCTGGGATCAGACTCAAAGCGATTAGCTTTAGAATATAGCATGAGAACCTGCTCTGATACCAATTGTTAGTTCCCAGTAGGCACAATAGATCTAGAAGGGGGGGTTGAATAGATCCTTTTTAATTTCAAATACTTTTCTCTTTTATTTTGTATTGCTATTAAATTAGCATATGACAAACATAAGAATCTTTTCAAGCACAGTGGAATAAGTAAAAGAACCCCTTCATTGATATATTCATAATCATACATGCATTGTTTGTAGAGTTAGTTCGGTTATAAGCAGTTAGAACATAAATAGCAGTTATAGCAGTTAATAGACATAATGTAAATGACTTCAAGTAAAAGACACAAGGGGATTTAAGTGGTTCAGAGACTCAAGCTCCTAATCCACTCTTCTACTTTCAACTAGCATGATTTCCACTAAGGAAGGGTAGCACCCTGAATCACTAAGATTCCTTCAAGGCCAGCAACCTTGGGACTTCAGTTCACTAAGAACTCTTCAAGAACAGCAGCCTTGAAATTTCTCTAGTTCCCTAGGAACTCTTCAAGCCCAGCAGGCTTGGAACTTCATTTAGTCCCTTAGGACAAGGACCCCTCAAGCCCTGGCTTCTTGTTGAGTTGTTTGTTTGTTTGTTGGAGTTGGTGCTGAGCTGCTAAGATGTCTTTATGCTTTGAACATCTTCTGTACTTAGCAGCTTAGCGTGATCATCCTTGAAGTGCAATTGAGTGTTGCATGATGCTCAGCTTCTTCAGTTACTCAACCTCCTCGGATGATCCCTTGATGAACTACCTTGAAGATCATTCCTCTTGATACGTGATGGTTGTACATGATGGTTTCTAAGATGACTGTAAGCTCTTCTGCTAGGTACTTAGAAACTTTCTCATGCTTGCCACCATGATGACATTTGTGATCTCCTTTCTTGATACTTAATGCCTTCTCATGATGGACTTTCTAAGATGACTGTGAGCTCTTCTCTATGGTACTTAGAGTCTTCCTATGATGGACATCAAGATGACATGACGCTCTTCTTTCTCTCGGCAATTCAGAACACTCTTCATGTAGTAGAACTCTCACTTCTACTTCTTTCTTTATCTGACTCTAAGTGTTCTTGGTGGATCGTAGAGTGAGCCTTCGGACTCACTGTCTCACATGGTTTAGAACAGTCCACCTTTTCTCCAAACATGACAACTCCAGCAACCCTTGATCTTTGAAGCTCTTGCTGATTTATATTCCTTCCCAATCCTTCCGTTTGAAAGTAGCCGTTAAAAGCTATTCAAAAATCTTCACAGATCTTGAGTTGACTGAGGTGGACTGCTGATGTGATATGTCATACTTTTCTGACACTGCAGTCTACTATTTCACCTACCCCATCAGAGATGTCACTTTAATGTCTTGGGCAGATCGAAGACTTTATTTCCTCCTTCTGATTTCTCGATCAGAGGTTGTCCTTTTGCATCGATGCTCTCAATAAACTCTTGTTTGAATGTTATCCTTCAGATTGAACCGTTGTCAATGCTTCATTCTTAGCTATTCGAACTCTACTATTCTGATGCATATCTTCAAGGACCTGATCATAGTGTCATGTAGACTGGTAGAGACAACACTACGATCTTGAAGAGTGTTGATTGGATCTTCAATGTAGAACACCTCTTTCTTCTTTTATGCAGTGCTTCGACACTTCTATTTGCCTCAACAACTCTCAGATACTGATGACTTGAGTTCTTTGTTCTGGCCCCTTCTGAATAGTAAGACACTTCAGATTTGTGGCGTGTCCAGCTCGCTTTCTCCTTGTGATCTCCCGTTCACTTATCATCAATGGACTGACCCAATGGTTAATCACTTTAGCCCTTGTTCTTCAGAAGCTGTCTAGTATCTCTGTATATGCACTTCATCAGTTCTTTCTTTGTTTGGCAAACACTACGATCCTGGTTGCTTCTAAGATCGTTGTCTTCTTCCATCTTGGATACCTCTCGCACTTTGCCGACTTTCCTTCGCGTCGATTCTTGAAGTCTTCTTCTGATCTCCTTGTGGAAGACTTCATCTCGAATGGCTTCACAACTCAATCTTGATGTTGATTGGGTTGGTGCTTAGATCTTTTGTTAGCTTGCATGTCATTCATTAAGTGCTCTCTAGTTTCCTTTAGATGGGATGTATCTTTGTAGTGCCAACCAGAGACTTCATTCCTTTGGATATTCTGGGAGTGCTCATTTGTTGAGAATCGTATTTGCTCTACGATTCAGCCTTGGCATTTGAGAAACAACTGTTGAGGTCGTAGTTACGCTCTCTACGATTGACTTAATTACATGCGAACACTCACGACTCGAGATCGAGATCTTGACATTCAATGATTTTTGTCTTTGTGCTCGAGGTCTTTATCTTATCTTGCTCGACTACGATCTCTGCCTTTGATATGATCAGTAGACTCTACGATCCTGAGTGTAGTCTATAATCTCTAACTTGGCTTCGGCAGATACTCGTTCGGCTCGTAGGGAAGCTATCTCTACGATTCTGAACATGACTTCCTCAGCAGACTACGGCCCTAAGGAAGTTATACTCGACACACTGCGATCCTCTCCTCGTCTCTCCTGGTAGTCTACAAACTCCAAGACTACTATCTTGCAGACTACGATTCTACCTTGATAGCTCTCGAGTTTCCTTGACTCTCCTGGCAGACTATGATTTTTGGTGCAGTGCTCGACGATCAGACAAGCCTATCTATTACATCATAAGATCAACCTAACATGCTTGATCTTTCTATGTTTATAGTCCTTGTACATCATTTCTTTTTAAGGACTTTACAAAGTTATTTTGCTTATGTAGGATCAACCTAACATATTTGATCAATTCATTCTAAGTCCTTATACATATGGTTCTATTATCTATCAAAGGACTTTACATCTTTTCTTAATGCAAGCATACTTGCATATTCATTCATATATATCATAATCAAATCATATGTAAAAAGGAATAACATTCAAATGCTTATTCCTGACAGAGGGTATAATCAAGAATACGAGACGAAATAATATTACTCACATACTACAGAGTATGGAAGAAAATATTATTCCTATGAATACTAAACAAAATAATATCCCTTATCTCAGAAGAAGACTGGATACTGGAATAATGAGGTAGCAGATTTCTCCTCTTCTTTCTCTCTATAGCTTCTCTCTCTATAATTGCTCTTGTGAGTCTTAGTGAATTGGTGAGAATGAAAGAAGAATGAGCTTCTATTTATAGGAAAACATAGTTTCAATAATTGCACGTTTTGGGGCTCGAAATATTACAGTATAATACCTTCATTTTTTCCTTCATTTTTAATTTAGTCCTGCAAGTATTATCAAACTTGCACCACCTCCCTAATAGTACATCATGTGAATCAATAGTACATTCATGTGAATCAATAGCTATAAGCATGTGAATTAATAGCAATTAATTGCTCATTTATCCGATTAATTATGCAATTGGTCAATATAACCTCCAGACATCAATTATTATCGAAATAGATGTCGATTTCCATTAACAGTAATAATCCCATCACAATGAAAATATTAATTTCATCTTTAATCAATACGAACTTATTCATCATTAATATTATAACTCACAATATTTAACAACCAGATCATTTCCAGGAAAGAGGGGGCTTTCCGATAAGGATTTCTCCCTATTGGCGCACAATTAGGTGATTAAACCTCTCCTTGACAGAACTTTCTAGACATTGTTAATATTGCAAATAATAATACAAATAACATTGTCGTCTCAATTATTGATTTAATAATAATAAATATTATGCAGATGATACTGTGACAATACTTGAATCAATAATATGAGAGATATTATACAGCAATTACTGTAGCAATAATTGAGTATAACTGAGTGACTTCTCACATAAGCATCAATAATCAGTACTGTGTGCTACTATACAACCACGCGTATTACTGTACTTTTACCACCGAGTAGTTCAATAGTTTAACGGTAAAACTTTCGCCGTTCTTTTTATAAAAAGATAATTATGTCACTTTCTAACTACGATAATACTTCTGTTGTGGGGTCCACCGATGATTGTGTCATCGTACAAATATTCCCTGTTAAAATGAATATTCCCCGACCAATCGAATATTATATAACCACTTGCTTACTTTGCAAAATTTGTAAATAATACCCACAACTAAAACATTATATCAAATTCACACCATAATATTCAAAAATATATTTTGAGAAAAATTAATATGTATTCATAAAAGTTGGGATCTTACAATTTATGCATTACAAATTCATATGAAGTCATGGTACTACTAGGTACCTCATTTCATTGCAATATATTCATATCATATGGTTTTATTTATGTCACACATATAACATTAATGTCCCAATTCAGTGCTACAGTAGAAAATAACTAACTCCAATCGATCACTAAGCAGCAATTTGTGGCGATTTATCTTCTTCGGGATAATGGTAATTGCTTATACCTCGACAACGATCTAAGACTTGTTTAGCTTCAAGCCAGTGTCAACCTCCATCGCCAAACTCATTTTACACGACATGAATTAATGTCCACAAGAGTGATATTGCCAATCCAAGAGCGTATTGATTACTTGTATGAAATCACATGATCATACACGATTAATCTTCCTAATTCCCGTTTTAACTTGTTTAGTGAATTTCCTCATTTCACATTATGCCACACAAGGCATTTCATAATTCTTATTGTCAATTCACACTTCTCAATACGCATTGATCTAATACGAATCAATTGAATTAAACAACTAACAAAACATTAACACTTATATTCACATAAATATTATTTTTATTAATATATTTATTTAATAATACACGAAAATTCTTGGGTATTACAATTAGTCTAGCCGAGTTAAATCTGGCATCAACCCTTTCGTAAAATAATTCATGCATCTCATAACATGAATCACAAAGAACTTGGCTAACACGGAGGTTAGACAAGCGTTAAGAAAACTTGCCTACAAGCGTCTTTAAATAAATATTCAATAGTTCTTAGTCTTTACAGTATCTACATGATATATTCACATAGCACACTGAAATTAGTTACCAAACAATCTAATCACATTATTTTTACCAACTTCTTTCTCTTCTATAACTTAACTGAATTTATTTCATTAATACAACTCGTTTCGAGTTAATTATCCTTCTACACGGCTTATTACCGTTCTTACGTTACTAAACTCATACTTAACAATCATTGTTTAAGTATCATCGTATTTGACTACGGGTTAACTTCTTACACTTTACGTTCTTCATTCAATTACCCATTAAACAACATTAAAATCCTAAAGTCATCACTATTCATGTGTTTTAAGAATAGTCTTACCACTTTCTTTAAGTATATACATGTCCCATACATGTCTTGCAAATACTTGGGTTCACAATCAACTTGGTCCAACATTCTTCCTTACTTGGCGTTGCGGCGCTAATGTCTAGTACAACAGTGGCGCTGTGGAGTGACTCTGTAGTGGCCATTCCCTCGCCCCAAGACTTTTAACGCTTGGTGTTATGTGCTTTAAGCGGCACTGCCTCACCCTTTATAAGAAATTTCTAATTTTTTTCTAATTTGATTCTTTCTGGACTCGTAACTTGGTCGTTATAAATCAGAATTGGCTCGTTCAAAAGCCATTATCTTACATATCTCATATACTTTGATTTAATCTGGACAAAAGTAATTTTTAACTCTGTTAACGATGAATTCATTTTTCAACGTCCCATTACGCGTTCATTTAACGTTCATGAGCATTCATAGCTCATTTTCTTCGTTCTAAGTCAGATTTCAACGATTCTTGAGTCCACGACTCTCAAATACGTTATTCTACGATACACCATCGAAAACCAAGGTTTCCGAGTTAAGCGGTGACTTTTGACTACTAATCCGAAAATTCTACGATTTCGACGTTTAATGTCTAATCTCGTAAATTCCGCCACAACTTCGTTACTCGAGTTTTATATGACAAATCAAATGGAACAACTCCATTGATTCATCATCTACAACCTAACCAAACAATATGTACATACCCTATGATGGTTTTCAATTTGTCCATCAACAACAAAATAAACGGTTATCGGCTTTCTTCGCGTAAAATTAATTTCTTAAACGCTTATGACTCTTACTTGTTCATGGCTTAGCAATGTTTTAATCTATTAATAGCCATCCTAATTACTCCAGAAGAGACATGCTCTGTGATGCCTCCAAAATAGGTATACATCACCCATCTTGAGTCACCAAATACATGGTACACAAAATTCAAATACAATTTCATTCAGACGAGATACAAAAATTGTACATTTAATACGTCATATTTTAATGATAAAAGCATATACTTTGTAATAATCTTATTCATTTATTAATAAAAAAAAATACGACTAAACATTATCTTTGTGAGTTTTAATACAAATATTGTCATCTAGACAATATACAAAATCAATGGGGTCCTCATTACATTTATTATCACACCAAACTAGAATAAAAGTCCATAATCAATGGGGTAGAATATAGTATTCATATGTGCATGCTTATACTATATATATTATATATTATACAAACATGCTTCGCATGTTCTTTAATACGACGTATTTTATATATATATACGCAATGCTACGTAAACAAGATGAGACAAATTAATAACAAACCCTCAATTTTTATATTAAGTCCTAAGCGTTCAAAGATATTTGGAATATCGAACGTCATTTCTAGCATGATAAAATTAAATAGGTATTAAATATTTAATATGAGTTTTGTTGTGTCACCACAAGGCAAGTATTTTCTTATAAAGAAAATTGAACAATATTGTTTTGTTGTGTCACCACAAGAATGATATTTTTCTTTTTTGAAATATATAGAAGTAGGACTTAACTTGGATAATTTTGATTTGGACGTGCCACCACTTGATCAAAATAATCTAAGAGGCAAAATACAAGGAGTGACAAAAAAGTTGTCACCTATTTATTTATATATAGTTTGTTGTGTCACCAAAGGCTATATACATTTTAAATGGGAATATTCTCGCTAGCAAATCTTTATTTGATTTTTCTTAACTATATAAGTGAGGTAATATAGTTTGAAGAAAATAGTAGGAGATGCCAATTTAAAACAAGACCTAAATTATTTTGGTAATTAATAAAAGAATGTATGTTAAAATGTTGTTAATTACAAATTCATTTACGAAATTTTACAATGTCTAAAATTATTATTGCTGAAGCATATTAGATGCTAAGTTAATTAATTAAACATGGATTCACAGGAAATTGAGAAAAGTTCTCACAATAAAAGCTATCTTATGGCTAGAGTGAGGACTACTAATATGGACTATGGATGCTCCTACTATATTCTCGCCATCAGATATCCGGAGCGATCTAGAATGGCCCCATGCGACTAGTAGGACCCTGCTACGTTCTCATTTTCCTAAATGAGAACAATAAAAGCAAAAGGTGAGCTCAACTAGCCCAAAACAAGAGAAAATATTATGACTAAGATAATGCAAAATAAATTATCATTATCTTCTTAAGTCAAGGTTCTTGATATAAATCTTTGAGTATTATAATTAAGAACAATTGTTGTTCTATTTATAATAATAATGTTTTGTATAGAATCGGATTTATAATAGTTTGTATATGACTTCACGTGAAAAATATATTTTGCCAAATTGAACAAACTAGTATAAGAAAAGGAGATGATCATTCAAAGAGTTGAATGTGTGTATTTCTTTGAAATACAAGTGTGAATTATTTGAAAGGTTCAAAGAATTGAAGTGAAACAAATTGACAAAGTATTAAGATTCTTGACACCAAGGAATAAATACTTGAGCAATAAGTTTTAGAATCATCTCAAATAGTTTTTCATAAAACAACATTACATGTATCCATTAACTAAAAGCTTATCCAGGATCATGTCCTAGAAACTGGGGATAATGCGTCACTTAGAGAAGAGGATTCCTAATCTTAAGTATAAGATACCAAAGGATAATGGGACAAGATTTTATAAGTGTCGATTGGCTTTATGTTCTATAATCCTACTTGCAAAGTGGGAGATTGAGTGGGAGGAAAATAGTATACACAGGATAATCGTCACTAGAGCAGAGAAGAAGAGTATAAGATACCATGACGATTGGCTTTGATGCAAGTGGGAAATAAAGATGCACACAAGCCAATCATGTTTGATGATAAAGCATATACTTTTGTAACAATCTTATTCATTTATTAATAAAAAGTATTAATTTATTAAAGGCTTTTAATTATCTACATGATCTTTGTTTTTTAAAATATGTGATAAACCCATAGTTTTAAGCAATGCTTTTAGAATAATGATGATGATCATTCTAATGAGATCTAAATTCTAGAAAGCTTAAAACTAAAATAGTTCCAATCATTGGATTACTAAATTGGGGATTAGTGAATCAGGATAGATTGGAGTACATATGTTGCTTGCTCATTGGATGAGGATGATTGATCTCATGATCATTTGTGTGGAGACACTAAAAAGTATGTAGGTGCTTATTAGAGAATAAGTTCCTTGAGCATTGGCTCGCTAAGGAATACCTAATGGAGTTTTATTTGCTGTCAATAGGAATTTCAGTAGTGATAGTAGTACAAGTGATCCTTGGACTTGAGATCATCATAGTATCTTGTGTATGATGAGTTATACTTTGACTTATTCCTTAAGACCTTTAGGGTATATCAAAGGTATGCTTGGGTATAATAAGTTGTACATGGAGATAATGTATGATCAATAAAGAATCTACCACTTCTAATAAAAGAAGAGAAATGTCCTATGTGATTCGATAAATGACAAACCGATGAGTCCTTGGGTTGAAAGCGAGAATGAAATTAGAAAGGAGTTTCTAATTTGCATTATTTGGAGTTGTGCATTTAAGAGTCGAAATACATATAATTAAATAGAATAAGACTTGACAAGTAATTCCATGTCTTATATTTAATTGGGACATTGTATGGTGGAAGGATTGAATTGTTTGGTAACTATTTACTCAAAGGTACTTTAATGATTAATGTTGAAATCTATATTATACGGAAAGTCGTTGATCATTGGGGAGGCTTATCGCATTATAGAATAAATATTATTTAAATAAATTAATTGTTTAATTTATTTATTTAAATAAGATTAGAATTGTTCTAATTGATTTATTCACAATAGGTTTAATATGGAGAACCTAAAGTTTCACACCGTAAAAGGAAGATTAATTATTTAAGAAGTAAATGGCATAATCGTAATAATATATTATGTATATTTAATTTAATCTATGGTGATAGAATAAATTAAATAGCTTAATATTATTATTTAATATTTTAGAAATATTAAATATAAATTAATAAGAGAGTCTTATTAATATTATTACAATTATTATTATTTTAATTTCTAAAAGAGTTTAGGAATTAATTTAATATAAGTACTCTCATTTATTCCTAATAGGATTAGGAGGAAAATTAGTTAAAGGAGTTTAATTAATTATCCCTAATAAGATTAGGGAGCTTAATTAATTAAAAGAATTTAATTAATTAAATAAAACCCAATTCCTTAATTGTTAAGATGGGTTCCCACATCTATAAATAAGAGAGTCTTATTATAGGTGGGGGGGTTATTGACTTTTCAACATACTGACATAATTCCAATTGTTGGAGAGTACACCTCTTCTATAGAGATAGAAAAACTAGGGTTTGAGCGATACCCCTTCTTCTTGAATTTTCTTCTTCCTTGGTGGATCACCTCAGAGGCCAAACATATGGGTGGCTAACGTTGATCAAAGGAAGGAACAAAACCCGGTGGATTCAAGTTGAACGCGAAAGGATTTGGAGGTGAACTTGTACGAGGAAGCTCGATCTTCAAGGGTATGATTTTATTCTTTATCTTTTCGTTTAATTAATAATTGTGCATAAAAGGTGATCCGGGTATATGGTTTGTAAATTTTTAAACTCTGATTTTTACACGCTTCCGCATTATTTTGCAATTTGATTGCGCACATGAATATTACAAACCTAACAACTATTTCACAGAATAGTGAGGACTACTAATGCTATCATCTGGACCGTCACTCCGTTCCCCGACTAGTCCCTCCTACGTTCTCATTTCCTAAAGAGAACAATAAAAGCAAAAGGGTGAGCTCAACTAGCCCAGTAAGAAATATTATGACTAAGATAATGCAAAATAAATTATCATTATCCTTCAATAGTGTTAAACTAATAAAATATAACAAACATCAAGTTTAACTGCAGCGGAACAAGTAATCAATTAGAAGAGTCAAATAGAGAATAAAATCTACTATCTTCTATGATCTAAAATGTTTTTCATTACTTTTATCGCTGAGACTCAACTTAATAAATAATCGTCGCTATCGATCTTATAGCGTCTGACACACAGTTGATATATATAAGTATATATATATATATATATATATATATAGAAAAGCAAGTAAGCGCTCGCATCAAGTTCAGGCTCAATCGAGGCATAACTCGATAATGTTAATCAATATATATATATATATATATATATATATAATATATATATATACTGATTGTTATGAAACCCACGACCAGAATTAGGGCAAAAGCAAGCAACACGACTCTCAGCGTGTAGAAGGGTATGTGCAAAGATGAAGAAAGACTCTACAAAGTGTGTGAGAAGGCTTACGGTGGCGCTAAAAAGGGCTTCTATATCTTTAGAGTGGGTAAACACTAGGCTTTTGTGGATACAAAAAGAGGCTATATATGAGCTCACGCATGTGTGTTTAAAAGTGGGAAAATATCTTTGTATAAGCGAGTGCGAGCAAATTGTGCGAGGGTTTCCGTCTTTTTTTCCTTAAAAATCAGCACCCCAAGCCCTCTATTTATAAGCAATATAGAGCAGTGTGCAGAGGCGATGGTCGGGTCGGCCCGCTTTTGTCGGGTTGGGTCGTCTCGAAGTACGTGCACTCAGGCACTGTAATGTCCACTTGGATTTTTAGAAGTGCAATTTGGGCATCCGTTTGAGGTATTCAGGACCTATTTCGGACCATGGTTGTCGAGAGTTGACGATGGCATGGGATTAGAGTTTGTCTGAAGTCATTGAAGATGGGGACGATGCCCTCCGGTCTTGAGCTTCAACTTTCATCCGTTACCCGCATAATAGTCACTTCGAGTTGGTTAGCCATATGGGACATCGTTGCATAGAGGCGTGGCGTGGCATCATTTTGGGACGAGATAGCGATGTTGCCCTCACATGGGGTGTTATCACGGATTGGCCGATAAAGTAAACGATGCTCGGACTTCACGAGATTGGACTCTGCGATTGTTGAAGGTCCTCCTTTGTCATCTTTGCGGTGTGCTGTTTTCCCGATGTTATTGTCGGGTTGTACGGTGTATCTCTTTTGTAGTCTGAGAGACCTGGCCGATGGCATTTGAAACTAGCATTTTCGGGGTTATCTCCAAAACTGCATTCCTTGGGGTTATCACCAAGGTTGGTGGCTATTCTCATAGTTGGGACTGAGACTGGATACCTCAGGGTTATTTTTGAGATTAATCGGTCTTCTCCGGTGTGTGTTCCGGTATTATATCTGCAGGTCTCGGGGTTAGATCCGAGGTTGAAATTGTTACTCCCAGATTGCGATCCGAGGTTGATGATGCACTTCCGGTAGTATCCGGTATGGATTTGGATTGTCTTTCAGGGTTTTCTCTTAAAAGACGAATCTGTCCTCCTGCAATGTTAGCTTAGCGAAAAGAGAGAAAATTTTGAGTGTCTACTGCGCCACGGATATGATATTCCAACAAAATAATAAACAATGGAACCGGTCGTGCAGAACGCACAAGCGAGGATATTCAGCGAATAATAATTAGCGGAACGGATCATGCAGTAAAAGCACAGATAGGATGTTCTAAAAGAATAATAAAAATGGAATAACAGAAGAATTTCACCAAGTATAGGGTTGCCCGCATATACAGGTTATTCCAACAGAATGATAAATAATGGAATAACAGAAGTTCTCTTCATGAATAAGAAAGGAAGAATACCCCTTACGAGTACAACAAATAATATCCCTTACCGTAAAAAAATAGTATTCCGACTGGTAGGGCGAGGATATTCTTAAAGAAAACTTACACTACGCTCAAAGCTTCTTAAAACTCTAAAGAAATACGCTCAAGATTATAGAAGAATTCTCTGAACTTCTGGTGTGGTTTTCAATTCTAACTAAGCATCCTATTTATAGGAAAATAGAAAGGATACTATGTTGCACTATGCAATAAAATATAATATATTCTATATATATATATATATTATTTAAAATCTAATAAAACAAATAACTTTACAAAAGTATTCTGTTTTATATAAAAAGATTTTACTATGCAAAACACTATGCATAATAGAATATTATAAATTCTATTTATAGTCTAATAAAATGAATAATTTTATAAAAGTATTATGTTTTATATACAAAGCTTTTCTATTTTATTACATTAATAATACTAATAAAATAAAACTCATCATCATTATTATAATTCACAATATTAATCGGTAAATGTCGTTCCCTATGAAAGAGGGGCTTTCAATAAGGATTTCTCCCCATTGGCGTGCAATTAGGTGACCATACCTCTCCTTGACAGAACTTCTAGACATCGTTAATATTTCAAATAATAATATTAATAACTTTGTCATCTCAATAATTGATTATATAAAATATTGACAATAATTGAATCAAATAACGTGAGATACTATGCAGCAATAATTGAACAAAACTGAGTGACTTCTCACGTAAGCATCAATAATCAATATCGTGTGCTATTGTGCAACTACGCGTATTACTGTACTTTTAACATCGGGTGTTTTAACAGTTAACGGTAAAACTTCCGTCGTTATTTTCATAAAGTATTTTTGTCATTTTCTCAATCAAACAATAATTCCGTTGTAGGGTCCACCAATGATTGTCTTGGTTATGCGAATATTCCATGTTAAAATGAATATTCCCCGACCAATCGAATATTATATAACAACTTGCGTACTTTGCAAAATTTATAAATATTACCCACAACTATAACATTATATCAAATTCATTCCATAATATTCAAAAATGATATTTATAGAAAATTCATTTTTATTTATAAAAGTTGGGGTCTTACAACCTCCCTTCTTATGAAATTTTGCCCTCGAAATTAGGTACGCACGGTATGTCGAAGAGGTAAGGATACCTTGATTTCATTTTAGATTATAACTCCCAGGTCATTTACTCAATATCGTGGTTTCTCCACAAAACTTTGACTTGAGGTATAACCTTGGAGCGTAGAATATGTTCCTTCTTATCCAAGATTTGAATAGGAACCTCTTCATACGTCAAATCTTCCGCTATTTCGTCCGGTTCTAACTCAATAATGTGGTTCGGGTCTTCCACATATTTACGTAACATGGATATATGAAAAACGTTATGAACACGAGACATACTTGGCGGTAAAGCGAGTCTATAGGCCTACGGTTCCTTCTCGATCGAGGATTAAAATGGGTAGATGAATCGAGGATTGAGCTTTCCTCTCTTTCCAAATCTCGTAACTCCTTTCCATGGAGCAACACGTAACAACACATGATCTCCTATATCGAATTCCACGTCCTTTCGATGAAGATCAACATAACTCTTTTGTCGATCTTGTGAGGTTTTTATCGTTGTCGGATCGTTTGAATCTTTCCGTAGTAGTCATGCATTACCAACTCGGTCCCAACAACGTTGCTTCACCCACCTCATCCCAAAGATCTTTGGAGAAGCGGCACTTTCTTCCATACAACGCCTCAAATGGAGCCATGCCAATACTTGCTTGATAGTTGTTGTTGTAGGAAACCTCCACCAATGGTAAGAACTTGTTTCAACTTCCCTTGAAGTCAAGGACACATAGTCTTAATAAATCTTCAAGAGTTTGAATAGTCCTCTCCGACTGCCCGTCCGTATGAGGATGATATGCCGAGCTAAATCATAAATCTGTGCCCATAGCTTTTTGCAAACTAACCCAAAATCGTGAAGTGAATCTTGGGTCTCGATTAGAAACTATGGATACTAGCATACCATGCAATCTTACAACCTCGTTTATGTACATACGAGCAAGACGTTCAAATGAATAAGTTTCTCGTATCGGTAAGAAATGAGCAGACTTGGTCAATCTATCAACAACGACCCAAATCACATCTATACCTTGAGAAACCTTAGGAAGACCGGTAATAAAATCCATGGTAATGTGCTCCCACTTCCATTCTGGATTTTCAAGTGGTTGCAATAGACCTTTTGATACTTGATGCTTTGCCTTAACTCGTTGACAAGTTAGACACCTTGAGATAAACAGCGCTATCTCTCTCTTCATATTGCTCCACCAAAATGTATGACGAAGATCACGATACATTTTGGTACTCCCGAGATGGATTGCAAGCGATTGTGTTGTGCGCCTCCATCATGATTTTATACTTTAAATCAGGGTCATTAGGAACACAAAATCTGGAGTTGACTCGAAGTATTCCTTCTTCATCGATTCTTGCTTCCGGCATAGCACCTGTAACATTCCAGAATTTTAAAATGTAATATTAAATATTTATTAATTTATATAAGTATTTAATGGATATGTTTATTGTTGAATAAATAATTAAATATTAAATATTTATTTGCAATATTAAATATTTATTGAATTATATAAGTATTTAATGGCAATTTGAATGGATGTGATTTAGTTAATTATTTGTTGAATAAATAATTAAGAAGCTAAGAAAATTAATTGTTATGAGGTTATATACTAATTTAATTTAATAATTAAGTTAGGGAGCTAATAATGATTAAATGAATTATAATATTTTAATTGGAATTTGTGATTAAAATAAAGTGTTAGTTAGTTGAATAAAATTATAATTATAAAGAAATTATAGTTTTGTGATAATGATTTATGTGTTAAAGTAATTTAATATATTAATATTTAATTGATTAAATTGATTAATTAATTTAATAGAAGTGTGACAAATAACCTTGCTATAAAGGAGTTATTAAAATAAATTAAAAGAGTTTAATTTAGTTTTTGCCAAACATGTCGTATTGCATAATAAGTCTTTAATCTAATAGTGTTTTATCAAACAAGGTATAAGGATTAATCCATTTGTTTTAGTTAGATTTGTCAAACAAGGTGTAAGGGTTAATGAGTTATTTTCATTAGCTTAACCAAACAAGCCTTATGGCTTTTGATTTTCAAAATTTTATAACTGATGTCAGTTAAAATCCTATACTTAATATCTATATTATTATTATTATCGTTATATGATAATACGTAAACTAGAGTTGGGAGAGAGAAGAAAGAAGAAGAACAGAGAAAATTTGAGAAAACTCTAGAGAGAAAGTGAGTGATTCTAACAGGTTTTTAAGAAAGGAATTAGAGAGAAGAAGCTTGAGAATAACCATCATCTTCTTAATCAAAGGTAGGAGCTTAATCTTTTCTTTAAAAAATTAGTTTTCTTCTTCCAAAAAGTTCTCTATGAAATTTTATAAAAGATAATTGATGGTGTTTATGGTTATATGATAAATTATTGATTATAAGATGATTACATGAGTTTATATATATGATTATAGAGAAACTAGTTCATGTATGTATGTATGTGTTTGTGAAGAAAACCATATTACGTTGTTTACATGAAAATATATATGAATATGGCTTAATTTAAAATAGAAATTAAGGTTTAATTAGTTGTTAAATTGATAAATTGATTATGGAAATTGATAGAGTATGTATAATCGTAACTATGATGTTTTGAAATTTGTTTTGATTGAAAAACAAAATCACAAGTGTTGATTTTCATTAAAAATGTCAACAATGGAGTTTTTGCCAAAAACATTGAAATTGGGTGTTGTAAATTTGATGTTTATGTTATTTTATGAGTAGAAACATGTTAGAAGTCTTCACAATATGTTTATATGAAGTCTATATGTGTATTACATGTTAATTAGTCTATTAGATTCGAGCTTTTAGGCCAACTTGGCTTTTGTTCATCTTGTTCTTAGAGCTTGGTGGCCAGATCTGAGTTTGGCGCCGTGACCACCTTAACAACAATATAAATATGTCTTACATGCAATGTCGGCGTCATGCCATGACACCAACCATTGGCCTATGACTGGCCCAGTCACATGTGGTTGACTCAGCAGCCTTGTATACCAACCATAGTGTAAATCGGTGCTATAGCGCCATTGCAGTTGATGAGTTAAGCGTAATGGTTCGACAAAGTGTACTTTTTGTACATGAAATTTTAAGAAACATTATGTGATGATAGTGGGACGGTAAAATATTGATGTTAGTGTTTCTATACTATGAATAATTATGTTATTAAAGATTAACTTGTGTTATAACTTGATTATGTGATTAAAAATCCAATTTTTAATGATGAACGTACTTAGTTATGTTTGTAAAGTGGTAATGACTAACTATGTCAATATGGCATATGTATAGGGTATTGATTCAAGTTGTAAGGTTTAGCTTGTGCTAAAGTCAAGTTTTCTAACTCTATTTTATGATTGAGCAAGTTCTCTAACTCACAACTTCATTGTGCAAGTTTAAATTCATTTGGTACATTATTGTTTTCAAATTCAATTGCAATTGTTGTAAGTTGCTACCTCTACACTTTCGTAGAGCTAGATTGCCTATTATTGAGTAAATCATTGTATCTAGTTGCTCATGACGATACAAGTATCCCAAATCTTATAGTTTAATCTTGAGCAAGTTTTTTAATATATTATATTGTTAATTCAATTACTATTTTCAATTCGATTACAATATAATGATGTAAGTTATTTGGAGCAAGTTATTCTTGTATTTAACTTGTGGTTTAACATGCACAACTATATATGCTATGCATGCTTATTATTCAATTCTAATTAACCTTGGCTTAGTGTTGTTCAAGCAAGGTATGCTATAGTTATTCAAATTGTATGCTATTAGATTATTCCTAATGCATGACTTTAGTTTACTATGATTGATTCAATCACGATTATTCTATAGTATAGTGTTATTGGTCTTATTCAACTACTCCTTAGTTGATGTTCGTTGAATTCCAAATTATCTTGAAAGCTTATCCAAACCAAACTTACTTTGGTGCGGACTTGTACTCTAAATCTTTGAGATGAACAACTCTTTTAATAGAGGTTTATGCTTAGCGTTGAAATGGTTGTGCACAATACATTTATACGAAGGGTTAATCCCCCAAGTGCATTGGAGTCCTTATAGTCTTATATTTGTTAAAGTTAAAGTTGAAAGATTACTTATAACTGTGGACATGATTCGTGGTCATTAGACCCTCAGTGAATGTTATAATTTTCAGAAAGTTAATAGAATATATTGTTCAGTTCTATTGAGCCTAATATTGGCAATTGATGTAAAAGTTTAAAGATTTATTTATTGTTATTTCAAGTGGGCCTTGTTTGCTCACTCTTGCCTGTAAAATTTCTTACAACTAAAGTTGAAACGGGTAACGTACCTAGCACAAGTAAGGGAAAAGGAAAGATGAATAAATACTGAAGACTTGTAATAGTTTTGGTATTTTACTTTTAGACTTTGGTTTAAAGATTGTAATGAAGATTATTTAAATTTCCGCATTTGAATGATTGTTGTTAAAGGTTAGATAACCTGGGAGATTTTTATTTAAGTTTTATCTTGTATGGGCAGGTTTTTAATAATCAATTTATTATAATTGGGTAGTTAGAAATGAATGTTTTGATTAAGTGAACACCAAATCTTGTGGAAATGAAGTACCAGAATTTGGGGGTGTCACAACACCTTCTTGAACTTTCTTCCTCATACGCATCAGTTCCAGGTCTGTAGCTTGAGCAACTTTAACTTTATCGATTAAAGTTGGTTCTACTCGTCTTTTCGCCATCATCACATGGGTCCCCGGAGTCTGTAACTCTATCTCCATCCTTTGCAAGTCACACAAAATGGGCCTTTGCGTTGACAATATCGCACTCATCATCAGGCATATGATCTTACTCTTAACGCACCATTTACTACGTTCACTTTTCCAGGATGGTATTGGATGGTATGATCATAATCTTTCAACAGTTCAAGACAATGTCATTGTCGCATGTTGAGTTCCTTTTGAGTGAATAAATATTTGAGGCTTTTATGATCCGTAAAGATCTTCACTTTCTCCCCATACAAGTAATGCCTCCAAATTTTAAGTGCGAAGACAACAGCTGCAAACTCTAGATCAAGAGTAGAATAATTCCTCTCATATTCTTTGAGTTGTCGAGAGGCATAGGCTATGACTTTCCCATGTTGCATGAGAACACATCCTAACCATTTGCCCGATGCATCACTATAGATGACAAATTTCTCCGAGCCAGATGGTATTGTCAAAATAGGTGCTGAAATGAGTCTCCTCTTGAGTTCTTGAAAACTCTTCTCACATTCTTCGCTCCAACCGAACTTTGTATCTTTCCGAGTCAGCGAGTTAATGGAGTAGCGATTCGAGAAAACCCTTCCACGAATCTCCGATAATAACCAGCTAATCCGAGAAAACTACATACTTTGGTCACTGATTTAGGTTGCTTCCAGCTTTGAATAGCTTCAATTTTTGTCGGGTCAACAGATATTCCATGACTTGATACTACGTGCCCAAGGAATGCTACTTCCTCAAGCCAAAACTCGCATTTCTTCAACTTGGCATAAAGCTTATTTTCACGAAGCTTTTGGAGTATTAGCCTCAAGTGTTGCTCATGATCTTCACGGCTTTTGGAATATATGAGGATGTCATCAATAAAGACAACCACAAAGTGATCCAAATATTCCTTGAATACTCGGTTCATCATATCCATGAAGGCAGCAGGAGCATTAGTCAATCCAAAAGACATGTCTATGAATTCATAATGCCGTCTTAGGAGTTTTGAAGGCGATCTTTGGAATATCCTCAGTTCTAACCTTCAGCTGATGATATCCAGAACGAAGATCGATCTTTGAAAAGAATTGTGTTCCTTACAACTGGTCAAACAGGTCATCAATGCGAGGCAACGGGTACTTATTTTTTATGGTGACATGATTCAACTCCCGATAATCAATACAAAGTCGCATACTTCCATCTTTCTTCTTCATGAATAAAACAGGAGCACCCCAAAGAGACGTACTAGGATGAATGATACCATTGTCTAACAATTCCTGCAATTGGGTCTTTAACTCCTGAAGTTCAATAGGAACCATTCGATATGGGGCTTTGGAAATGGGTTTTGTAGCGTGTTCAAGGTCGATACAAAATTTAATTTCACGCTCTGGGGATAGGCCAGGAAGTTCTTCAAAAAAAACGTCAGGAAAATTATTAACAATAGAAATATCATTCAAATCTGACGTATTTTGTTAAAATCTGTGACGTGAGCTAAGAAAGCTTGACATCTGTTTTTTAATAAACGAATAACTTTATGGCTTGAGATGACCATGATTGATTTTAATGGTTTAGTCGCTTGAATTCGCATAATAGGTTGATTAGGAATATGAAAGCTAACAACCTTACGAAAATAATCAATTTTAGCATGATGAGTAGTTAACCAATTAATCCCTAGTATCACATCAAATGCAAGTATTTTCAATGAAATAAGATCGACGGGTAATGTGAGGGTACCAATTTGAACCAAACAAGACTTATAAGTAGTGGATGTAATGAAGGCTTCTCCCAACGGAGTTTCCACAGATAAGTCAAAGTCTAATTTCTCCGGAGTCAAATTTAATCGTTGAGCGCAAGTAAGAGAAATAAAAGAATGGGTAGAACCGGTATCAAATAAGGTATAGACTTTGTTAGAGTTTATGATAAGCTTACCCGTGATGACCTCATTCGGGTTCCTTGCTTTACGGGAGGTCACAACAACGCTCTCCCTAGAACTCTTGGTTTTGACTTATGCAGGACGGTATTTTGTGTCACCGTTCCAAGCTGGACTTTTCTTTCTTCGGTGCATGACAAAATCGGGCTAGGTGACATTCTCTTCCATAATTATAACACGCTTTGGATGGCATCATGTGGTTTGGTGATATGTCCCTCCCCTCCGCATTTGAAGCATATGATTGGTGGTCGTTCTCCTTCCTTAACCACGGGTGTTGATGCTGACGTCTTTCTATCATTGTTGAATCTCCTCTTCTTGAAATGTCCATTCTTATTGTCTTGGCCATGATTATCACCAAAGTGGTTACCATTTCTGGCATATTGATTCCCTCCACGTTTGTTGTCACCGCTTCGATGATCGTTACCACTAGTATTTTCATTGTGCCGGTTGCTTTCTCTTGGTTGCGTTGACTCGTTATCACGCTCCAATAACTAAGCCCTATTTACAACATCTGAATAAAAACACAATTTATCATAAATACATGGTACAAAATTCAAATACAACTTAATTGTACAACAGTCATGGAAAATACGACTAAACATATGCTGTGAGTTTTAATACAAATATTGTCATCTAGATAATATACAAACTCAATAAGGTCCTCATTACATTTATTATCACACTATTTCACAGAATAATGAGGACTACTAATGCTATCATCTGGACCGTCACTCCGTTCCTCAACTAGTCCCTACTACGTTCTCATTTCCTGAAGAGAACAATGAAAGCAAAAGGGTGAGCTCAACTAGCCCAATAAGAAATATTATGACTAAGATAATGCCAGAATAAATTATCATTAGCCTTCAAATGATGTTAAGCCCGATAAAATATAACAAACATCAAGTTTAACTACGGTGAACAAGCAATCCATTAAAAAGAGTCAAGTAGAGAATAAAATCTACTATCTTCTATGATCTAAAAGGTTTTTCATTACTTTTATCATTGAGACTCAGCTTAATAAATAATCCACATCATCCACGCACTACGACGATGATATTCATTAGTATCACGACCACAAATTATCCATGCACTACGGGCCAAGGATATTCATGTATTCATCAATGGTCATGATCATGCCAACAACTGTCCTTCAATGCACTATGGCCAATGAGGATTTTTACCGCATCATTTGTAACATTACGGTCATGATTATACCAAATAATCTCTGGTCATAATCATACCAAGTCCATCTATGCACTACAGGCCACTGATGACTTTCAACATATTATAAACATGAGGATGATGACAATTCAATAAAACAAGTTCAAGAATAAATTTTAAAGATTTATAAGTTAATTTATCCTGAACTCAATAACGTCCAAATTGTCAACATGACACTTTTTTGTGGAGTTAAATTCAAGAATGCTCAGAAGAATATTTCCATGAAAAGATACTGGATGAAGTGCAAATATCAAGGATATTCCACTAATTTCATGGAGTATAGAAGTCAAAACTTTAACCAACCGATTATAATAAGGAATGGAATAACAAAAGAAATCACCGTGCATGCGATAGGCCGCATGCATACGAGGTTATTCCAGCGAATAATAAATAACGGAACTAAAGTTATGCGTATACGCTTACGAGACGGGATATTCAGAATAATAAATAATGGAACCGAAGTCGTGCGTAAACGCATACGAACGAGGATATTCCAACAGAATAATAATTAATGGAACCAGGTCATGCGTAAAGCACAGACAGGATGTTCCAACAGTATAATAATAAAAATGGAATAATAGAAGAATTTCACCAAGTATAGGGTAACCCGCGTATACAGGTTATTCCAACAGAATTGTAAGACCCCAACTTATTATAAATGAAATTCAATTTCTCTATGTGGAATATTCTTCCTGTCGGGGAATATTAAATTTACAATGCCTTGACCTTTTTATGGCCCCATGTGAAAAGCGATTGGATGAAGAAATGACAACTATGAGTTTTTATAAATAACGGCGTAGTTATTTAAATTAACTTCTTGTTGGAATACCCGGTGGTTAAAACACAATAATACACATTGTTGCACTGAGAGCACACGGTATTTGTGGCGCCCCAAAACAGTATACATCACCCATCTTGGGTCGCTTGACATCTGGTATGCGAATACAAATACAACTTAATTATACAACGATCGTGTAAAATACGAAAAAACATAGGCTGTGAGTTTTAATACAAATATTGTCATCTAGACAATATTCACACTCAATGGAGTCCTAATTACATTTATTATCACACTATTTCACATAATAGTGAGGACTACTAATGCATTATCTAGGGCCATCACTCTGTTCCCCGACTAGTCCCTGTTATGTTCTCATTTCCTAAAGAGAACAGTGAAAGAAAGGGTGAGCTCAACTAGCCCAGTAAGAAATATTATGACTAAGATAATGCTGAATAAATTATCGTTAGCCTTCAACAGTGTTAAATTGATACAATATAACAAACATCAAGTTTAACTGCAGCGGAACAAATAATCCATTAGAAGAGTCAAGTAGAACATAATGTCTACTATCTCCTCTAGATTTAAAAGTCCATCGTTGATATTTTATTCCTGTAATACTCATCAACAGTTCTTTGTTATACTTAAGACAAGTAGAACTTTCATCACTTGTCTTCACCTGAACCACCAAAGATGCTAGTTAAATTCACAATTCATATTTATAATAATGTGAATTAACAGTTTCTTCTTGCCACAAAGGCTTAATAGAATGTTTACTCAATATCCTTACCCCAAAGGCTGAAGATATTCAAATGTAATAACAATGATCATACTAATCGATTTGTTCATCTTTTGCACTACGGGCCAAAGATATTCAACTATAAAACCAATGGTCATGATCATACCAATCAATTACTGTCAAATTACTACAACCAAAGACATTCAATTTGTTAACTAATGGTCATGATCATGCCAATCACATCATTGAATTATCCATGCACTTCTGACCCGAGGATATTCGTTAGTATCACTAGTGATCATGATCATGTCATACACACCGCCCATCTTCGCACTACTGGTCAAAGCTATCAAAAACAACATATCATCTTTGCACTACATGCCAAAGATATTCAACAACATATCATCTTTGCACTATAGGCCAAAGACATATAAGCTGTAAAACCAATAACCAACAAGTATAATAAAGAATGGAATAATAAAAGAATTTCACCATATATAAAGTGCCAGCATAGACAAAAGTTATTCCAACATAATAATAAAGAATGGAATAATAAAGAATTTCACCATGTATGCGAGTACTTGCGCATGACGAGTTATTCCAACATAATAATAAATAATGGAACCAAGTCCAACAATAGCATAGAGACATGATATTCTACATAATAATAAAGAACAAAACGTGTCAAAGTGAAATTAAGACCGGCGGGATATTCAACAGAATAATAAAAATGGAATAACAACGAAATCACCATGCATGCGATATAGACCGCATGCAGTTATTCCAATAGAATAATAAATAATGGAACGAGTCCGGTACAGAACGCATGAGATGGATATTACAGCGAGAATAATAAATAATGGAACCAGGTCAAGCATAAACGCATTTACGAGGATATTCGGCAGAATAATAAAGAACGGAATATTAGAAGAATTTCACCATGTATGCGGTACTTCGCATAAATAGGTTATTCCAACAGAATAATAAGAATGGAATAACAGAAGAATTTCACCAAGTATAGGGTATCCGCATGATACGAAAGTTATTCAGCAGAATAATAAAGAATGGAATAACTGAAGTTCTCTTCATGAATAAGAAAGAAAGAATACCGCTTATGAGTACAACAAATAATATTCCCTACCTTAGAAAAACTGAATACTGAAGTAGTGAAGTAGCAAAATACTTTTCTTCTTTCTCTCTATAGTTTCTCTCTTTAGAGTTTCAGTGAATTTGTAAGAAATAATGAAGGAATGAGCTTCTATATATAGGAGAATGGACTGAATAGTAACAAATTGAAGAACAGTCCAGATTGATTTACTTTTAAACGGACGGTCCATATTGGTTTACTATTAAAACTTAAAGCAACGGTCCATCTTGATTTACTATTAAAACTTTAAACCAGCGATCCATATTGATTCACTATTATAACTTTCCACCAGCGGTCCATATTGATTTACTATTATATCTTCAACCAACGGTCTGAAAAATTAGCACATCTCCTCATGGAATAATATTGTACCAAAAAATGATTTGGATCGAAAAGAAATATATCTTACGGGTGAATAGTGTTACGCCCCCAAAATTAGGTATACATCACCCATCTTGGGTCGCCAGATACATGGTACAGAATTCAAATACAACTTACTAATACAACTGTTGTGTACAATACGACAAAACATAAACTGTGAGTTTGAATACAATTATTGTCTACTAGAGATTATACTAACTCAAAAGGAATCCTCATTACAATTATTATCGCACTATTTCACAAAAATAGTAAGGACTACTAATGTTATCCTCTGGACCATCACTTCGTTCCGTGACTCGTCCCAGCTATATTCTCATTTCCTGAGGAGAACAGTGAAAGAAAGGGTGAGCTCAACTAGCCCAGTAAAAAATATTATGACTAAGATAATGCAGAATAAATTATCATTAGCCTCCAACAATGTTAAACTGATAAAATACAATAGACATCAAGTTTAGCTGCAATGAACAAAATGATCCATTAAAAGAGTCAAGTAGAGAATAGAATCTACTATCTTTTATGATTTAAAAAGTTTTCATCACTTTTATCATTTGAGACTCATTTCGATAAATAATCCACATCATTAAATCATCCCCGCACTACTGGGCCAATGATATTCTTTAGTATCACGACCACGAATTATCCATGCACTATGGGCCAAAGATAATCGTGTTTTCATCAACGGTCCTGATCATGCCATAAAATAATTCATCTTTGCTCCTTTGCCCGAAGAGAATCCATAGCCATAATCATACCAAAAATTGTCCATCAATGCACTACGGGCTAATGAGGACTTTTAATTTTCACATCATTTGTAACATTACGGTCATAATTATACCGAATAATCCCTAGTCATAATCATACCAAGTCCATCTATGCACTACAGGCCACAGATGACTTTCAACATAACATAAACATGAGGATGATGACAATGATATAAGGATTCAATTAAACAAGTTCAAGAATTAATTTGTCCAGGAACCAATATCGTCCAAATTGTCAACATGATACTACTTTGTAGAGTAAAATTCAAGAATGCTCAGAAGAATATTTCCACGAAAAGATACTGGATGAAGCACAAATATCAAGGATATTCCACTAATTTCATGGAGTATAGAAGTTAAAATTTTAATCAACTAAGTATAATACCGAATGGAATAACAAAAGATATCACCATGCATGCGGTACTTCGCATAGACAGTTATTTCAACAGAATAATAATAACGGAACCAGGTCAGGTGAAATTCACACCGACAGGATGTTCCAACAGAATAATAAATGAGGAATAATAAATGATGGAACCAGGTCTGGCGTATAGCACAGATAGGATATTCTGACAGAATAATAAAGACGGAATAATAAAAATGGAACCGATTACAGATAGCAGACGAGGATATTAAACGAGAATAATAAAAAGGCAGAATAATAGAATAATGTCACCAAGTATAGGGTAACCCGCGTATACAGGTTATTCCAACAGAACAATAAAGAAATGGAATAACAAAAGTTCTCTTCTGGAATACAAAAGAATAACATCCCTTACGAGTACAACAAATAATATTCCCTACCTTAAGAAAAAGAGTACTAGATATATATATATATATATATATATATATATGTGTGTAGTGAAGTAGTAGAATACTTTCTTCTTTCTCTCTATAGTTTATCTCTACAGAGTTTGGTGAATTAAGTAAGAAAATAATGAATGAATGAGCTTATTTAAAGAAAAATGGAATGCATAGTAACTAACTCATGAGCGATCGAGATTGATTTACTTTAATCTAACGGTCCATATTTAAAGCAAAATAAAATATAATATATTCTATTTATAATCTAATAAAACGAATAACTTTATAAAAGATTTTACTATGCAAACACTATGCATAATAAAATATAATATATTCTATTTATAGAATAACTTTATAAAAGTATTACATTTTATATAAAAAGATTTTACGTATTATTATATTAATAATACCAACAAAAGCTGAGTGACTTATCACTTAAGCATCAATAATTAATACACTGTGTGCTACTATGCAACCACGCGTATTCTTTGTACTTTTAACACCAAGGTGTTTCAGCGATTAACGGTAAAACTTCCGCCGTTATTTTCATAAAGTATTTTTTGTCGTTTTCTCAATCCAAACAATAATTCCGTTGTGGAGTCCACCAATGATTGTGCCGTTGTACTAATATTCCCTGTTAAAACGAATATTCCCCGACCAATCGAATATTATATAACAACTTGCGTACTTTGCAAAATTTATAAATATTACCCACAACTATTATATCAATTTCACTCCATAATATTCAAAAATAATATTTATAGAAAATTCATCTTTATTAAAAAAGTTGGGGTTTTACAATCTCCCCTTCTTATGAAATTTCGCCCTCAAAATTAGGGTACGTACCTGGTATGTCGAAGAGGTAAAGATACCTTGATTTCATTTCAGATTCTAACTCCCAAGTCATTTCCTCAACATCGTGGTTTCTCCACAAAACTTTGACTTGAGGTATAACCTTGGTGCGTAGAATATGTTCCTTCTTATCTAAGATTTGAACAGGAACCTCTTCATACGTCAAATCTTCCGCTATTTCTTCTGGTTCCAACTCAATAATGTGGTTCGGGTCTTCCACATATTTACATAACATGGATATGTGAAAAACGTTATGAACACGAGACATACTTGGCGGTAAAGCGAGTCTATAAGCCACAGTTCCTACTCAATCGAGGATTTCAAATGGGCCAATTAAATCGAGGGTTGAGATTTCCTCTCTTCAGCAACTCTTGCTTCTAGAATAACGCCCTCTTGAACCTTCTTCTTCACATTCATCAGATTCGGGTATGTAGCTTGAGCGTCTTTAACTTTGTCGATTAAAGTCAATTTTACTAGTATATTCGTTATCTTCACGTGGGTCCCTAGAGTCTTTAACTCTATCCTCATCATTTGCAAGTTATACGAAATGAGTCTTTGCGTTAACAACATCGCACTTGTAAACGCATACGATCTTCTACTCAACACGTCAGCTACCACGTTCGCTCTTCCACGATGATATTGAATGGTACGATCGTAATCTTCAATAGCTCGAGTCAACGTCTTTGGCGCATTATACGTTCGTTTTAGTTGAAGAAATATTTGAGGGTTTAAGAAATGGGTTTTGTACTGGTGTCAATACAAAATTCGATTTCACGCTCTGGGGTAGGCTAAGAAGTCTTCAGGAATACGTCAAGAGATTTATTAATGATAGAAATATCATTCAAAACTGTTACTCTCATCCAAGACTTGGATAGTACGTCACATTGATACCAACTGTGACTTCTATCCCTTAACCTAGATAGAACCTCACAATGATACCTATCAACTTGTCATCGTCATTCACGACGTCGCCTACAGAAAGTCTGGCTTCGGTTCATTCCACACAAGGAAGTCATCAACAAAAGAATCGGGGCTCTTTACTTATGGTTTGATATGACAATGATTGAATTTAGTGGTTTGGTTGCTTGAATTCGCATAATAGGTTGGTTAGGAATATGAAAGCTAAAAACCTTACGAAAAACATGATGAGTAGTTAACCAATCGTTTCAAAAAAAACACATCAAAGGAAAGTATTTTCAAAGAGATAAGATCGACGAAGTAGCGTGAAAGTGTCGATTTGAATCAAACAAGATTTATAAGCGATTGGAGGTAACGAAGGTTTCTCCCAATGGAGTTTTAATAGATAAATCAAAGTTTAACTTCTCCGGAGTTAAGTATAAACATTGAACACAACTAGGTAAAATAAAAGAGTGAGTAGAATCGGTATCTAACACGGTATAGACTTCGTAAGAGCTTATGATTAACTTACTCGTGATAATTTTATTCAGGTTCCTCGTCACGAGGAAAAAAATGCTCTCTTAAACTACCGATTTTGGCTTGTCTGGGACATCCTTTAGCATCACTATCCCGGTTGGACTTGACTTCACCATATGACAAAATCGAGCTAGGTGACCTTCTCTTCCATAATTAAAACACGCTTTGGATTGTTGCGTACAGTTTGGACGGATGTGTCCCTCTTGTCCGCATTTGAAACATCGGCCAGATGGGCGTTCTTCCTCCTTTGAAAGCGGGTCTTTGGTGTAAGCGTCTTCACATCATTGTTGAACCTTCTCTTCTTAAAATGTCCATTCTTATTATCTTGTCCATGATTACCACCAAAATGGTTACTATTCTTAGCATGATAATATCCCCACGATGGTTATCGTTGTTTAGATGATGAATTGCCACTTGCCGGTATGATTATTATCGTGTTGTTGGTCGTTGCCTTTTGGTTGTCTTGACTCATTATCGTGCTCCAATAAGCGAGCCCTATTCACAACATCGAATATAAACAAAGTTTGTGAGAAATGAGGTATTGGCGTATATCGGGTTTCAAACCTCAAAAACATTCGCGTCATTCGCTCCTCGTTATCAACCAAATGGGATGCTGGCCGGGATAACTCCGCAAACTTAGCTTCCGTCTTTGCGACGACACGGTCATATTGTTTTGCTCCGACTTGATGAATTCTACCTCCTTCATGTGACGAATACTTTCGAGGAAAGTACTTGTCGTTGAATAATTCTTGGAACTTCTCCCAAGACATCTTGAGTGCGTCGAAGTCGGGATACGCTTTTCTGATTCCCACCAATGATCTCCTTCTTCACGCAACATAAAGGTGGCGAATGGAACCTTTAGCTCCTACGAGCATTCCAAGATATCAAATATCTTGGTAATATGCTTTATCCATGTCTCCTTCTTTAAGTGGTTATGGCTTTTCCAAAAACTCCCGGTGGTCGGCTTCTTGAAGCGCTTAGCGGTGACCAGCAGTGTGGGTTACCATTGTTTCCACTGCATTATGGATGAGGAGCTACCTTAGCCGTTGTTGCATGAATTGTTCCTTAAAGCGCTTAGTAGTGACCGTCCGAGAGTTATCGGTATTTCGCATCGTGATTTTGGACATCGCCTTCTACTTTGTTGTTGCATGAATTGCATAAAGTCTCTGACCATCCCATCATTCACCATTTCATCGGTGTTATTGTTTTCATGAAGAGTATTGTCCTCTGGTTGCACATTAACCTGATTATTAATCTGTGGAGACTCAATTGTCTCCTGTGCTCCATTGATAATCTCAACATTCTCAGATGCCATTTTCAAACACTGCCACAAAACAAGGGTTAATTAACATATCACATATTATCCCTATACTTTGACTGATCAATTAAATACCAAATAAACTTAGGTAGGTCATACTAGCGAAGGAATTCCCCGTCTCTCCCCTCCTAGTTCTTATCTCACATCTTAGCTAGGGATCATATCCCTAAGCTTTGATACCAACTATGACGCCCCCAAAATTAGGTATACATCACCCATCTTGGGTCGCATCGGATACACGTAGTGCGAATTCAAATACAACTTATTAATACAATTGTAGGTGTACAATACGACAAAACATATAAGCTGTGAGTTTGAATACAATTATTGTCTACTAGAGATTATACAAACTCAAAAGGAATCCTCATTACAATTATTATCACCTTTATTTCACAAAAATAGTGAGGACTACTAATGTTATCCTACGGACCATCACTCCGTTTTAGTGACTTCATCCTAACTATATTCTCATTTCACGAAGAGAACGGTGAAAGAAAGGGTGAGCTCAACTAGCCCGAGAAAAAATATTATGACTAAGATAATGCGAATAAATTATCATTAGCCTCCAACAATGTTAAGCGATAAAATACAATAGACATCAAGTTTAACCTGCAGCGGAACAAGCAATCCATTAAAAGAGTCAAGTAGAGAATAGAATCTACTATCTTTTATGATTAAAAAGTTTTTCATCACTTTTATCGCTGAGACTCAGCTCAATAAATAATCCACATCATTAAATCATCCCTGCACTACAGGCCAAGGATATTCTTTAGTATCACGACCACGAATTATCCATGCACTACGGGCCAAAGATAATCGTGTTTTTCATCAAGGGTCCGATCATGCCATAAAACAATTCATCTTTGCTCCCTTGGCCGAAGAGAATCCATAGCCATAATCATACCAAAAACTGTCCATCAATGCACTATGGGCCAATGAGGACTTTTAATTTTCACATCATTTGTAACATTACGGTCATGATTATACCGAATAATCCCTGGTCATAATCATACCAAGTCCATCTATGCACTACAGGCCACAGATGACTTTCAACATAATATAAATATGAGGATGATGACAATGATATAAGAATTCAATTAAACAAGTTCAAGAATTAATTTGTCCAGGAACCAATAACGTCCAAATTGTCAACATGATACTGCTTTGTAGAGTAAAATTCAAGAATGCTCAGAAGAATATTTCCACGAAAAGATCTTTGGATGAAGCACAAATATCAAGGATATTCCACTAATTTCATGGAGTATAAAAGTCAAAATTTTAATCAACTAAGTATAATCCGAATGGAATAACAAAAGATATCACCATGCATGCGGTACTCATGCATAGATGGTTATTTCAGCAGAATAATAATAACGGAACCGGTCGGGTGAAATTCACACGCATGAGGATGTTCAACAGAATAATAAATGAGGAATAATTAATGATGGAACCCGTGGTCGGCGTATAGCATGAGACGGATATATTGACGAGAATAATAAAAGGCGGAATAATAAAAAAATGGAACCCGGTCCGGTATATAGCATGCATGGGATATTACGACGAGAATAATAAAAGCGAATAATAGAAGAATGTCACCAAGTATAGGGTAGCTTGCGTGTATCTGAGTTATTCAATAGAACAATAAAGAAATGGAATAATGAAGTTCTCTTACGAATACAAAAGAATAACATCCCTTACGTCACAATAAATAATATTCCCTACCTTAAGAAGAAGAGTCTTTGGATATATATATGTAGTGAAGTAGTAGAATATTTTCTTCTTTCTCTCTATAGTTTATCTCTCTAGAGTTTCAATTGAATTAAGTAAGAAAATAATGAATGAATGAGCTTTATTTATAGAAAAATGGAATGCGTAGTAACTAACTTCATGAGCATTCGAGATTGATTTACTTTAATCGACAAATCCATATTTAAAGTAAAATAAAATATAATATATTCTATTTATAATCTAATAAAATGAATAACTTTATAAAAGATTTTACTATGCAAACACTATGCAGGCACTTATCTGCAACACTATGCATAATAAAATATAATATATTCTATTTATAGAATAACTTTATAAAAGTATACATTTTATATAAAAAGATTTTTTACGTATTATTACATTAATAATACCAACAAAAGCTGAGTGACTTATCACTTAAGCATCAATAATTAATCTGGTGTGCTACTATGCAACCACGCCAGACATCGCATTACTTTTAACAAGGGTGTTTCAACGATTAACGGTAAAACTTCCGCCGTTATTTTCATAAAAAGTTTTTGTCGTTTTCTCAATCAAACAATAATTCCTTTATGGGGTCCACCAATGATTGTGCCGTTGTACTAATATCCCTGTTAAAAGCGAATATTCCCAAACCAATCGAATATTATATAACAACTTGCGTACTTTACAAAATTTACAAATATTACCCATAACTATTATATCAATTTCACTCCATAATATTCAAATATAATATTTATAGAAAATTCATCTTTATTCAAAAAGTTGGGGTTTTACAAATAGTACCCCGTGAATAGTAACTCTTGAATAGTAACTCGTGAATAGTAACCCGTGAATAGTAACTCGTGAATAGTAACTCATGAATAGTAACTCGTGAATAGTACTCTGACATAAAAAGTTTCCCAAATACTCGAGTGAACAATACTAAAGTGAATAATAACCGGGTATTTTATGGCAACTTGTCCCATTTGAAAAATTTTCACATATCACCCTTAACTTTAAACTTTTATCAATTTAACTATTTACCAAAAATAAAAAAATTGAATACTTTTATTTCATAAAATTCGGGGTCTCACAGTATTGCACCAATTATTGATTCTTACGTAAGAAGACACTACTCAATAATTGTTATAGTAATTATTGTTCAATATTTTATTTTATTGATTCAATAATTGCTACGTTGAAATTTTATATTATTGTTGTTTTAATAATTGTCACTACACAATATTTTCCATTATTAGATCAATGATTTATATTATTTTAATAATATTACTAGATAACATTATTGGCAATGTCTAGAAAGTTCTGTCTAAGGAGAGGTTTGATCACCTAATTGCGGCGCCAGTAAGGAGAAATTCTTATGGAAAGCCCTCTTTTCCGGGCGGCACTGGTTGCCGAGATTGTGATTTCGTAATATTATTTGTGAATAATTAATTATTGATTTATATGATAAGTAAAATATTCATTTTATGTGGATATAGATGGAGAAAATTTTAAAGTGACAATTGTTGAAAAATTGATATTTTATTTTTTCTGATAAAATAATTCATTTAAATATATTATTATATTTTATTAATATAATAATGGTGATATTTTACGATGAATGTGGGATATATGAATAAATGAGGAGAAAGAGTATTTTTGTTACAAAAATTGTTTAAAACATGTTATACATGTTTGTGGGCCCGTTTCTTGACTAAAATTTGATTATAGCCTGTAAAATCACCCGTTTGTAGATTTTGGTCAACTTCTGTTTGGAATTTGGAAAAACTTTCTTCTACAAAGTTGTAGAGAATTGAATTTCCTATGGAAGGACATAAGATTCGAATTTTTCTGATAAAAGAGCTATTTATTACGAATTATTGAAGTTCTGAAGTTCCAGAATAATTTATTTTTGAAGTTTTAATTGTTTTATTTAAGAAAAACATTTTTCTTATTTATTGTGGGTGGGTGGCTGATGTTGTGGGCTGGTGGTGTGCGTAGGAAATTTAATAAATTATATTAATATTATATTAAATTTTCTGCTTTGGTGTTCTAAGCATTTTCCTATAAATAGGGTGCTTAGGTTAGAATTGAAAATCACACCAGAAACTAAAGTTTTCTCTCTCTATAATATCGAGCGTATTTTTGTGAGTATTTTGATACTTTGAGTGTTGTTATACGGTGCAAGTTCCTTTCAGCACTATATCCAGTATTCCAGTCAGAAGTAATATCTTTTTGAGGTAAGGGATGTTGTTTTCTTCTTAAATGATATTATTTTCTTCAATATCATTATGCCGAAATATTGGTATGAACTTTTTATCATATTTGGAACTTTTTGTGTTGGGGGTTACTATTCACGATACACAAGACTATTCACGATATCTGCACTATTCATAAAAAATAAAATTTTTTCTTTTTTGTCCAAGATGTCTATTATGGTTACTATCTTTGATTGTATCCATGTGTTGATCTTTATTTTTGAATTCTGCTTCAAAATTGGTTATTATGGAGTATTATTGAACTTGGATAAAAGTGTAATACGAATCTCTAATATTTGTTCTTTTGCTTCACTGGATTCGTTTTCTTTAAAATATTTTTCATCATCCTCAGTCCTAAATGATGATATTACTGAATATCTTTGGCCTGTAGTGCAAAGATGAATGATTTCTGATGAATATCTTTGGCCCGTAGTGCAAAGATAAACAGGTGTTTAGATGAACATGACCAACTGGTGAATATCTTTGGCCTGTAGTGCAAAGATGAATATTTGATTCCAGATATATATATTGATTTATGCTATAGGGATAAAATATTGACGATGGACTTTTAAATTCATAAATAGAAGATAGTAGATTTTATTCTCTACTTAACTCTTCTAATGAATTATTATTTTCCGCTGCGAATATTGATTTAAAACTGGTTGTCTATTGTATTCTATTAGATTTTTCCCTATTGAAGAGTAACGATAATTTATTCTATATTATCTTAGTCATAATGTTCTTTATTGGGCTAGTTGAGCTAACCCTTTTCTTTTTGTTCCATTTTTCTTCTCGGGAGGCGAGAATGTAGCGAGTACTAGTCGGGGTCTTGAATGATGGTTCTAGAAGTTGTTTTAGTAGTCCTCACTATTTTGTAAAATAGTGTATCAATAATTGTAATTAGGACTTATTTGAGTGTGGATATTGTCTAGATGACAATATTTGTATTTAAACTCACAGTTTAAGTGTTGTCGTATTTTGCACGACAGTTGTATTAATAAAGTTGTACTTGTTTCTGTACCATGTATTTGGTGACTCAGAATGGGTATTGTATACCTATTTTGGGGGCGTCACAAGAATGATAAATAATGGAATAACAAAAGTTCTCTTTATGAATAAGAAAGGAAGAATACCCCTTACGAGTACAACAAATAATATCCCTTACCGTAAAAGAATAGTATTCCGACTGGTAGGGAGAGGATATTCTTGAAGTAAACTTACACTACGCTCAAAGCTTCTTAAAACTCTAAAGAAATATGCTCAAGATTATAGAAGAATTCTCTGAACTTCTAGTGTGGTTTTCAATTCTAACTAAGCATCCTATTTATAGTAAAATAGAAAGGATACTATGTTGTACTATGTAATAAAAGATAATATATTCTAAATATATATATATATATATATATATATTATTTAAAATCTAATAAAATAAATAACTTTATAAAAGTATTCTGTTTTATATAAAAAGATTTTATTATGCAAAACACTATGCATAATAGAATATTATATATTCTATTTATAGTCTAATAAAGCGAATAACTTTATAAAAGTATTATGTTTTATATACAAAGCTTTTACATTTTATTACATTAATAATACTAATAAACAAAATTCATCATCATTATTATAATTCACAATATTAATCGACTGTGTCGCTCCCGTGAAAGAGGGGCTTTCCAATAAGGATTTCTCCCCCATTGGCGCGCAATTGGGTGACCAAACCTCTCCTTAACAGAACTTCTAGACATCGTTAATATTGCAAATAATAATATTAATAACTTTGTCATCTCAACTATTGATTATATAAAATATTGAAAATAATTGAATCAAATAACGTGAGATACTATGCAGCAATAATTGAACAAAACTGAGTGACTTCTCACGTAAGCATCAATAATCAATACAAGGTGCTTCTTACGCAACGTAACCACGCGTAGACATCGTATTTTTTAACACCGGGTGTTTCAACAGTTAACGGTAAACCTTCCACCGTTATTTTCATAAAGTATTTTTGTCGTTTTCTCAATCCGACAATAATTCTGTTGTGGGGTCCACCAATGATTTTGCCGTTGAACGAATATTCCCCGACCAATCGAAATATTATATAACAACTTGCGTACTTTGCAAAATTTATAAATATTACCCACAACTATAACATTATATCAAATTCATTCCATAATATTCAAAAATGATATTTATAGAAAATTCATTTTTATTTATAAAAGTTGGGGTCTTACATGCTCCACCAATTCATACTTTTCTACGAAAAAGAAATAGAAAAGGATCAAAGACTAGGGTTTATGTATTATTACCTTCACGTCCTTCGCGTTCTTGATAAAGCTTGTATGTTTTGCTCTTAACTCCTCTTGATTACTTGTTATAACTCTCTTTCTCTCTCTCAATATATTATCTAGAGTTGGTGAAATTAATAAAATGACCAACCTAGTTTCTCTTATATAGGAAAACCAAATGGAGGGTAAAATGGTCAAAATGCTAACCTCCTTACTATTCACATCCTTACTATTCATTTGTGTAACCACTAAGTAATTTCACTTTACTTGGCCACCAAGTGGCCGGCCCACCTAGCTTCTTGGGTTGCCCATGGGTTGCCCCGTGGGTTTTAATTATCCCGTGACCCATCGGTTCGATCTACGATTTAGTTTCTTAATTTGGGCCTTTGCATAAATTATATTGGGCCTACCTTAATATCTTATTGTGCTTAGCTTTCATAACTTTGGGCTTGCCATAATCCAAGTTCAATTGGATTTTACAAAGTCCAATAACTAAAGTCCATTAAGGACTATTCGCATTCTACTCGTACAATTCCCGTATTCTCTTCGTATATTATTCGTACGATATTCGTATTATACGTCATAATAATCTTCATACTATACTCCATATAATAACTAGTATCATACTCGTATTTCTCACGTATAATAACCCTAATCATTATACTTAATCATTTAATTCTCGAAACTCACTTTTCTCAACCCTTAGGTTTTAAGTCCGCAGGCAAAAACTTCGTTTGCCATAACTAAAATATTATTGGGTATTCCATTACGTCTTAGAATTCTATCATTACACGTTTCTCAGACATTCAAAATTAATCTCCGAGCAGAAATGGATGAATAGTGTTTTTACGAAAACTTCTCAGAAAACTTCCATTTTCATCTTGAAAATTCATAACAATTAATCCTAGCACAAAGCCATAATCCTTACCACATCCGCACATTCTAGGTCATAGAACGACCTTTAAACAGCTTACTCACTTAATTAAACAATTAAATTCATTTAATTCAAATAATCAAATAAAAATTTAATTCACATAAAAATCCGATTTTCTCGGGCGTTACATGTATGGTAGAAGATGTCACAGACAACTATGTATTGTTGTATGATAAGTCGATAATGAATCTCACAAAAAAACTATGAACAATTCAGGAGTCCTCAAATAACTAAAAGGAGAATAATCTCACAAGTTTATTTATCAAAAGATGTAACCCTTATTTATACTAATAATAAGAAATCATAATTCTATAAGGAATAAGACATCAAAACCCTAATTCTTATAAGTAATAAGAATTTGAATGGAAATAGAAATCTTAGCTAACAAATCTGTTAGTTCCTAGTTGGCACAATAGTTATCTAGAAGGGGGGGGTTGAATAGATATTTAAAAATCTTTTCGTTTTAAACTTGTTCTTTGATAATGATTAAAACTTAGCGGAATAAATGTTTGTTTTAATCTTCTTTACCAAGCAATGGAGTAATGAGGGTGAGGCGATTATGGCGGTTATAATGTATATAGCGAGAGAATGAATGTAAATGAAAAGTGGTTCGAGAGAACTTAAAGTCTAGTCCACTCTTCACTCAACGAGTAGGATATCCACTAAGGATGTCGATTACAACTTTTGAATCATTGATTCATTCCTTCTGACCAATGCCAGCCTAGAAACTTCTTAGTTCACTCTTGAACCCTTCAAGTCCAGCAGACTTGGCTTTCTTACAGTTCGCTACGAACTCTTCAAGTCCAACAGACTTGGTACTCTTCTTCAGTTGGTTGATAATGTTGTGTTCTTAATGGTTGCTACTCAGTTGCTGTGTAACCACTTGTTCTAAAGAGCTGAGTAGCTGAGCAAGCTTTGCAATATCTCAGATCGTAGAGTTGAGCTTGAGAGAGATGTTCACGTTGTTTGTTCAATGCTTGCTTGGTTCTATCTCATCTGTCTGATCTGCATATATGTGATCTTGAAAACTATCCGTTGGATTCATCCATTGACGCATTAAATGCATTTGACTTTTTTGATCTTTGAAGGAGGCATTTCTGCACATCTTTTGAAACTGCATTCTGATCCACTGACACAGCAGATTGCTTTCTCACCTAACACCTGAAAAGGTGTTTTGTCCCTCTTACCCATGGTACTATCCTTAGCTTCTTCAATACGCTTCTTTGTTGCATACTAAGGATATTCATATACTCTGGGACTGATGAGTACTGCAGCATCTAGAATCCATTCCTCATATGTTGAAATCTACCTTTACACAAATCATGAGGCTCGACGTTTTCTGACATAAGACAAATGCTCTACAATTCAGATCATGATACTCTACGATTCAAATCGTAGTGACTTGTTGCCTTGGTGCTTGATCTGATGCTATCAGTTAGAGAGCACTATGATTTCTCTTAAACCCTTGTACACTACGATCTTTACTTGCTCGTGTTGTTGACTCTACATTCCCGAGAGCACACTACGATCATTGACTTGTAAACTCCATGTTTCCTTCAGCACACTACGATCGTGGAGTTGGCTCGGCAAACGTTGGGACCACTCTACGATTTCCGAAGAGTCCCTTCAAGGCAGCACACTATGATCTTTGAAGCTCTACGTTTCTGCCTTGACTTCAGCAATGTTGATCAGATGATACACTATGAATTCTTCGAACCCTATCTATTGTTAGATTTGTAATATTCAAGAACGCAATCAAATTGCATAAATTAGCGGAAACGTGTAAAAATCAGAGTTTAAAATTTTACAAACCATATACCCGGATCACCCTTTATCCATAAATATTAATTAAACGAAAAGATAAAGAATAAAATCATAAACTTGAAGATCGAGCTTCCTCAGGTACAAGTTCACCTCTAAATCCTTTCGCATTCAACTTGAATTCACCGGGTTTGGTTCCTTCTTTTGATCAACGTTAGCCACCCAAGTGTTTGGCCTCTAGAGGTGATCCACCAAGGAAGAAGAAGAATTCAAGAAGATGGGTGGTTGGCTAAACCCTAGTTTTTTCTATCTCTATAGAAAAGGCGTACTCTCCCAATTATTGGAATTATAACGTATTCTAGATATCTGATATAAGACTCTTCTTATAAAGATATCAAGTAACCCTATTAAAATAAGGTATTATTTAATTAAACCCTTTTAATTAAAGGGGCTCCCTAATCTTATTAGGGATAATTAATTAAACTCCTTTAACTAATTTCCTTCCTAATCCAATTAGGAATAAATGAGAGTACTTATATTAAATTAATTCCTAAACTATTTTAGAAATTAAAATAATAATAATAATTGTAATAATATTAATAAGACTCCTCTTATTAATTTATATTTAATATTTTTAAAATATTAAATAATAAATATTAAGCTATTTAATTTATTCTATCACCATAGATTAAATTAAATATACATAACATATTATTACGATTATGCCATTAACTTCTTAAATAATTATTCTTTCTTTTATGGTGTGACCCTTTATGTTCTCCATATTAACCCGGTTGTGAATAAATCAATTAGAACAATTCTAATCTTATTTAAATAAATAAATTAAATAATTAATTTATTTAAATAAATAATATTTATTCTACAATAGGGATAAGCCTCCCTAGCGATCGGCGAATTTCCGGATAATATAGATTTCAACATTAATCATAAAAGAACCTTTGAGTAAATAGTTTAATGCATAATTCAATCCTTCCACCATACAATGTCCCAATTAAATATAAGACATGGAATTCTCTGTCAAGTCTTATTTTATTTAATTATATGTATTTCGATCCTTAAATGCACAACTCAAATAATGCAAATTAGAAACTCCTTTCTAATTTCATTACGCGCCGCCAAGGACTCTTTGGGTTGTCATTTATCGAATCACATAGGACATTTCTCTTCTTTTATTAGAAGCGGTAGATTCTTTATTGATCATATATTATCTCCATGTACAACTTGTTATACCCAAGCATACCCTTTGATATACACTAAGGGTCTTAAGGAATAAGTCAAAGTATAACTCATCATACACAAGATACTATGATGATCTCAAGTCCAAGGATTACTTGACTTACTATCACTACTGAGGAATTCCTATTGACAGCAAGTAAAACTCCATTAGGTATTCCTTAGCAAGCCACGTTAGGTGAACTTATTCTCTAATAAGCACCTACATACTTGCTTTAGTGTCTCCACACAAATGATCATGAGATCAATCATCCTCATCCAATGAGCAAGTTAACGTATGTATTAATCTATCCCGGATTCACTAATCCCCAATTTAGTAATCCAATGATTGGGAACTATTTTAGTTTTAAGCTTTCTAAGAATTTAGATCTCATTAGAATGATCATCATCATTATTCTAAAAGCATTGCTTAAAACTATGGGTTTATCACATATTATAAAACAGCATCATGTAGATAATTAAAAGCCTTTAATAAATTAATATTTTTTATTAATAAATGAGTAAGATTGTTACAAAGTATATGCTTTATCATCAAACATGATTGGCTTGTGTGCATATTACTTTCATCTATTACATCTCAAGATCAACCTAACAGCTTTGATCTTTCTATCTATACATTCTATTACAGAATGATATACGTTAAGATGTTAGATCAACCTAACAAATTTGATCTATCACTAAGTCCTTGTACATATATTCATTGAAGGACTTTACAAATAATCATTAGCATATACATTAAAACATCAAATCATAATATGCATTCTCCCAACAAAATCAATATGGAAATCAAATCATATCTAACAAAAATCCTAGATACATTAGAATTATGGAAAGATATGAAAGATCTCCTAAAAATATGAAAAGAAATTTAGTCAAATAGTCAAAACTGTGTTACCTCGAAAAATGTGCCCAAAATCTATCAAGCACGGGGCCCACCGTCACTAACGCGGGCCGTGCTACCCTGGCAGAAACTCAGCTAAAACTTTGTCGCCCTGGCGCAGGGCGCGTCGGTCAATCAGAACCTTTTCTTTGGCCACTTTTGACGTGTTTAAATCACAAACTTGATCTTTAGTCCATCCTTTAATCCATCCATCAAACTGTAACCTTTGTATGAGCCAAACATGTGAACTAAGAACCATATTCCACAATGAATGCTTTGACGAATGCTTGGAGGGTTCCCTTACATTGGACTTCACAATAAATATTCTCGAGTAGTTTTTAGTCTAATCACTTTGTTGGGAGAATGCATATTATGATTTGATGTTTTAATGTATATGCTCATGATTATTTGTAAAGTCCTTCAAGTAAGATATGTACAAGGACTTAGTGATAGATCAAATTTGTTAGGTTGATCTAAGCTCTTAACGTGTATCATTCTTTAATAGAATGTATAGATAGAAAGATCAAAGATGTTAGGTTGATCTTGAGATGTAATAGATAGGCTTCGAAGAAATCAGAGTGTATAAATCTGATCAACATTGCAGAAGTCAAGGCAGAAACGTAGAGCTTCAAAGATCATAGTGTGCCTGCCTTGAAGGGCCTCTTCAAAAATCGAAGAGTGGTCCCAACGTTTACCGAGCCAACTCAACGATCGAAGTGTGCTAAAGGAAACGTAGAGTTTACAAGTCAACGATCGTAGAGTGCCACGAGAGTTTACAACTCAAGCAAGCAAAGATCGAGTGTACAAAGACTTAAGAGAAATTAGAGTGTCTCGGCCGATAATTTATTAGGTTTGTAATATTCAAGAACGCAATCAAATTGCAAAAATAAGTAAACGTGTAAAATCGAAGTTTAAAATTTTTACAAACCATAAAGGATCACCCTTTATGCACAATTATTAATTAAGCGAAAAAGATGAATAAGAAACATACCCTTGAAGATCCGAGCTTCCTCAGTACAAGTTCACCTCCAATCCTTTCCGCGTTCAACTTGAATCTACAAGGGTTTGGTTCCTTCCTTTCGATCAATGTTAAAGTGTTTGGCCTCTCAGGGTGATCCACCAAGAAATAATAAAGATTCAAGAAAATGGGTGGTCAATTTAAACCCTAGTTTTTCTATCTCTATAGAAAAAAAGCGTACTCTCCAACTCTTGGAATAACATTATATCGATATCCGATATAACACTCATCTTATAAAGATATCAAGTAACCCTATTAAAAAAATAAGGTATTTTAATTAAACTCCTTTAATTAAACGGGCTCCCTAATCTTATTAGGATAATTAATTAAACTCCTTTAATTAATTTTCCTCTCCTAATATATTAGGAATAAATGAGAGTACTTATATAAACCCATAATATTAATAAGACTCCTCTTATTAATTTATATTTAATATTTCTAAAATATTAAATAATAAATATTAAGCTATTTAATTTATTTTATCACCATGATTAAATTAAATATACTTAACATATTATTACGATTATGCCATTAACTCTTAAATAATTATTCTTCCTTTTATAAGCCAATCATGTGATGATGATAAAGCATATACTTTGTAATAATCTAATTCATTTATTAATAAAAATATTAATTTATTAAAGGCTTTTAATTATCTACACGATGTTTTTATAATAATGATAAACCCATAGTTTTAAGCAATGCTTTTAGAATAATGATGATGATCATTCTAATGAGATCTAAATTCTTAGAAAGCTTAAAACTAAAATAGTTCCCAATCATTGGATTACTAAATTGGGGATTAGTGAATCCGGGTAGATTGGTACATACATTGCTTGCTCATTGGATGAGGATGATTGATCTCATGATCATTTGTGTGGAGACACTAAAGCAAGTATGTAGGTGCTTATTAGAGAATAAGTTCACTGAACGTGGCTCGCTAAGGAATACCTAATGGAGTTTTACTTACATGTCAATAGGAATTCTTGTAGTGATAGTAGTACAAGTAATCCTTGGACTTGAGATCATCATAGTATCGTGTGTATGATGAGTTATACTTTGACTTATTCCTTAAGACCCTTAGGGTATATCAAAGGGTATGCTTGGGTATAATAAGTTGTACATGGAGATAATGTATGATCAATAAAGAATCTACCACTTCTAATAAAAGAAGAGAAATGTCCTATGTGATTCGATAAATGACAACCCAAAGAGTCCTTGGTTAAGGCGTAATGAAATTAGAAAGGAGTTTCTAATTTGCATTATTTGGAGTCATGCATTTAAGGATCGAAATACATATAATTAAATAAAATAAGACTGGACAAGAATTCCATGTCTTATATTTAATTGGGACATTGTATGGTGGAAGGATTGAATTATACAGAACTATTTACTCAAAGGTTCTTTTTATGATTAATGTTGAAATCTATATTATCCGGAAAGTCGTTGATCGCTTGGGGAGGCTTATCCCTATTGTAGAATAAATATTATTTATTTAAATAAATTAATTGTTTAATTTATTTATTTAAATAAGATTAGAATTGTTCTAATTGATTTATTCACAACCTAGGCTTAATATGGAGAACCTAAAGGGTCACACCATAAAAGGAAGAATAATTATTTAAGAAGTTAATACATAATCGTAATAATATGTTATGTATATTTAATTTAATCTATGGTGATAGAATAAATTAAATAGCTTAATATTTATTATTTAATATTTTAGAAATATTAAATATAAATAATAAGAGGAGTCTTATTAATATTATTACAATTATTATTATTTTAATTTCTAAAAGAGTTTAGGAATTAATTTAATATAAGTATTTCATTTATTCCTAATTGGATTAGGAAGGAAAATTAGTTAAAGGAGTTTAATTAATTATCCCTAATAAGATTAGGGAGCTTAATTAATTAAAAGAATTTAATTAATTAAATAAATCCCAATTCCTTAATTGTTAAGGTGGGTTGCCCACATCTATAAATAAGAGGAGTCTTATTATGGGTGATGTGGTTGTTGACTTTTACAACATACGTAATTCCAATAGTTGGGAGAGTACACCCTTTTCTATCTCATGAGATAGAAAAACTAGGTTCGAGCCAATACCTTCTTCTTTGAAAATTCTTTTTCCTTGGTGGATCACCTCAGAGGCCAAACATTTGGGTGGCTAACGTTGATCAAAGGAAGGAACCAAATCCGGTGGATTCAAGTTGAACGTGAAAAGGATGGAGGTGAACTTGTACCGAGGAAGCTCGAATCTTCAAGGGTATGATTCTTGTTCTTCATATCTTTTCGCTTAATTAATAATTGTGCATAAAGGGTGATCCCGTATATGGTTTGTAAAATTTTTAAACTCGATTTTTCACGCTTCCGCTTATTTTGCAATTTGATTGCGTTTAGAATATTACAAACCTAATAAATGGCATCGAGCCAAACCTTTATGCTAATTATTAATTGTTTTAATTTGATATTATATTGATATGTGTTTAGAACAATTTAATTGGGCATAATTTTGTTGTATAAAATTTAAAAAAACAAAAAAAAAACGTGGTGATCAATTTATGCGAAACATTTTTTTTTTTACCGAATTCACGTGGGTCGGTTTTATTTTTTTTCAAAAAGTTGATTTCGTGCCACATATATATATTAAATATATATATGTAATATGTAAACATGGTTGCACGTGAGACAAACTGATTCAAAGGGTTATCTTAGTCATACCAACGTGCCACGGTTTTGAAAAAGTTAGAAGGCAGCCATCTTAACGTGTTATATATATATCATGTTAATTATATATATATATATATATATATATAATAATAATGGCCACGTGAATATAATATATATATATTATATATTATATTAGGAAGGTACGTATATAATATTGGTGTGGCTGCTGGGATTCGAGCCCAGGTCTCCACGGCCACAACGTGGAATATTCGGTTATTTTATATATATATATATATATATAATATATTATTCTCAATAATTTTATAATTAAAATAAAAGGTTTATATTAATTTTAAAATAAAAGGTTTATTTTAATTTTAAAATAATAGGTTTATTTTAATTTTAAAATTAAATTTCATGCTAACTAATTAGAGTTGGAATTGGATTCCATGATAACTAATTAGAGTTGAAATTGGATTCCATGTTTCCTTAAATAAAGGAGTTTATTTAAATATGAAATAAGATTTCATATTATTCAAAATAAAAGAGTTTATTTGTGAATAGAAAGAGAATCCTAATTTCCTTAAATAAAGGAGTTTATTTAGATATGGAATAAGATTTCATATTATTCAAAAATAAAAGAGTTTATTTGTGAATAGGAAAGAGAATATGTGTTTCATTAAATAAAAGAGTTTATTTAGATATGAAATAAGATTTCATATTACCCAAAAATAAAGGAGTTTATTTTGACTTGGAATTGGATTCCATAATTAATTAAAATAAAGGAGTTTATTTTGATTAAAGATTTTGATTAAAATAAAATAGTTTATTTTATTCAAAATTGGATAAATTAAAATAAAATAGTTTTATTTTGATTTAAATTTGGATTAAAATAAAGGAGTTTATTTTGATTCAAAATAGATTTTATACTAACTAAATTTGCCCATTAAATGATATCAATATATATATTAAATGTTTATTATTCATAAGATGAATGTTATTTATCGATGATACATATGGTGATGTGTATGATAATAAATGGGATTGATTATGGACTATTGACCAATGTGATTGGATTTTATTTTAGTTGGATGCATGAATGTATGGGTTTTATTAAATGGGGTTTTGCATACCTCGTCTTCTCTTCTAAATTTTCTTAATGTAAATTCTATCTCCTCCCTATGTATTTCCCTCGATCACGATCAAGGTTTCTATTTATTTTAAATAGTTTTGTAATTGGAATAGTTAGAATTAATTTTGAAAAATTGGAGATCAAGGAGCGAAGGAGCGCTTGAAGACCCGTTTATAATGGAGCCCTAGTTTAAATGTAATAGTTATATTTAAATATTATTTCTCGCACCCCTGGGGGTTTGACCTTTTGGTTCACTTGGTGGCTCTAGTGAACCAAACTAGAATAAAAGTCCATAATCAATCAGGGTAGAATATAGTATTCTATATGTGCATGCTTATACTATATATATTATATATTATGCAAACATGCTTCAGATGTTGATTAATATGACGTATATTTTATATATATATGTGCAAATGCGCTTAAACAAGATGAGACAAATTAATAACAAACCCTCAATTTTTATATTAAGTCCTAAGCGCTCAAAGATATTTGGAATATCGAACGTCGCTTTCTAGCATGATAAAATTAATAGAGTATTAAATATTTAATATGAGTTTGTTGTGTCACCACAAGGCAAGTATTAAGTATTTAAGATGTTAATTTATCACATTTGATGCTTATAAAGAAAATTGAACAATATTGTTTTTTTGTGTCACCACAAGGATGATATTTTTCTTTTTTGAATATATGGAGTGCTAGGTTCGGACTTAACTTGGATAATTTTGATTCTGGATGTGCCACCACTTGATCAAAATAATCTAAGAGGCAAAAGCAAAGGAGTTGATAGTTGATGTAATTGACAAAAGTTGTCTACCTATTTATTTATATATAGTTTGTTGTGTCACCACAAGGCTATATACATTTGAAATGGGATCCTTATTCTCACTAGCAAATCTTTAATTAGATTTTCTTAACTATATAAGTGAGGGTAATATAGTTTGAAGAAAATAGTGGGAGATACCAATTTAAAATAAGACCTAATTTATTTTGGTAATTAATAAAAGAATGTATGTTAAAATGTTGTTAATTACAAATTCATTTACGTAATTTTACAATGTCTAAAATTACTATCACCTAAAGCATATTAGATGCTAAATTAACGAGACCAAATTAAGCGGATTGGTTAAGGAATTTGAGAATAGTTCTCATAGCGAAAAGTTATCTTATGTCCTTAATACGCCTATCCTCGAATGGTTGCAAGATAATGCCTCCGAGGAAGACATTGCTACTTTTAGAAAGTGGCAAGATGATGCACATTGGCTCAATGCATCATGCTCCCATCTACATGAGTAACGAGCTTCAGCCACAAGATGAAACTATGGATGCTTCTACTATATTCCCGCACATTAAGTAGTTGATGGTGAGGAAAGTAGGACTGATAGATATCGACATATCTAAGGAGCTCTTCCGATCTAGAATGACCCAATGACACTACAAAGATGCAGATAAAAGTCCTTAACATTATCAATTTGATTGATCAATTAAGACAACGAAGTTTTGTCATGGATGGAGAGTTGAGCCAAAATTTGATCTTGCACTCACTCCCGGACTCCTTTCACAATTGTTGTGAATTTTTCATATAAACAAGCTAGATATCAGCCTCGCTGATTTGCTTAACATGTTGAAAAATGTTGAGAGTCACTTTCCAACCAAGAAAGACAAAGTCTTACTAGTAGGGGCCAAAGGATCTTCCTGAAAAAAGAAGAACGATTCAAAGAAGGTAAATAGAAAGGCATAAACAAAGGATAATAAGAACAAAACCGTCACGGATAGCAAAGGAGTTTGCTTCCCATCGCAATAAGCCCGAAACTAGAAAGAAACTGCGAGAAGCATCTTGCAGAGGCTAACCAAAAGAAGCTTAGTGAAGTTTTGGTTACAAATACAATTTTATTCATGATTTAAATAAATTTTTCTTTAAGTCAAGGTTCTACTTGGGTATTGGATATCGATTTTGGTTATCATAAATATAGATTTATGAAGGGACCAAGCAGAAGTAGAAAGTTAAACAAGATAAGAAATCATATGTGTGGAAAATGAAGAAAAGGTTGCTGCATTAGCCATAGAAAATTATAGTTTAGCAATCCCTACGGGCAAATCTATTAAGTCAATAAGTTGTTATTGTATTCCAGTACTTGTTAGAAACTTTATTTCTATTTTATTGTTGGATAATGAAATCTTTGGTATTATATTTAAGAACAATTGTTGTTCTATTTATAATAATAATAATGTTTTGTATAGAACTGGAATATTACTTAATGGATTTTGTATACTTGACTTACGTGAAAAATATATTTTTTGCAAATTGAACAAACTAGTATAAGAAAAGGAGATGATCATTCAAAGAGTTGAATGTGTGTATTTGCTGAAATACAAGTGTGAATTATTTGAAAGGTTCAAAGAATTCAAAAGTGAAACAAATTGGCAAAGTATTAGGATTCTTTGATCGGATCAAGGAAGGAATACTTGTGCAATAAGTTTCTAGATCATCTCAAATGGTTTTCTCATAATGGACGCCTCTCGATACATAATAATTGATTGATGTATCTGAAAGGAAAAATCATACCTTGTTGAACATGGTACGGTCCAAAATGATTTTACCGACATTCCAAAGATCCTTTCAGGATCATGTCCTAGAAATGGTCGTGATATCTACAAAATGGTAACCTCAAAATCCGGCCCCAAGACTCCATAAAAATTATGGACAGGGAGGATTCCTAATCTTAAGTATGTTAAGATAAGGGGTTGTCCAACTTATGTGAAAAGGTTTCAAAAAGGATAAGCTTGGGACAAGATTTGACAAGTGTCGATTTGTGGGACATCCTAAAGTAAGTTTAGGGTATATGTTCTATAATCCTGCTTAGCAAAAGGTGTTTATTACGAAACATGCCGCCTTCTAAGATAAATGTGTTTATCATTGAAGGGCTAGTGGGAGGATAATAGATCTTGAAGAGTTCAAGAACCACAAAATACTATAAGTCAAATAAGAGGAATCGTAGATAGATTCTATTGTACCACAACCGAATCAGAACGGAATAGTACCAAAGATACTAGGAGGTATGGATTCATCATGGATGATGATGATGAGGTACACATCATAGAAGATGATGATCCGAGTTACATTCGATGAGGTAAGACTTCTAGTGTGTACAAAAGGGTCGAATGGAAGTGTCGTGAAATTTCTAGTATTATATATGATATATACTACGGATGAGGAATAACATACTAATGCTACAATCAAGAAAGATAAAGTTGTCTAAACATTCCTCCATGAATGATTTGGAAGAGTATCTTAATTGGGGATATAAATCTATATAGATAGATTTAAGAGGATGCTCAATTTAACCCAAGGAACGATATTCATTTGATGCTAAAGTCGTTTAGCATGGCAAACTCCAAGAGATGTCTCATGTCGATGAGCTATGGAGTGTATCTCTTAATAGTCCCCACACTCCGAAAAAAGAGAGGTCGCATGAGTGTGACAATCATGTATGCAATAAAATGTACGAGATCCGATGTTGATCGGTCATATTATGGAGAGATTCACTATGAGTCGCTGAAAACATCTTAAAGTGCTTAACCCAAGACTAAGGATGTGATAATATTCATGGTGGGTCTAAATTAAAACTAGAGGACTTAACAGACTCAAGTTTTTCGCATGCAGAACAAGATGATGAAAAATCCACTTTAAGGTAAAGCGTTATCTTGAACAATTGGTGCAAAGTTGAATTGGAAAGGTTCCAAACAAAGAAAGATTCTTTGGTTTAGTGATAAAGATAAAGTATATAGCTATAAATGAAGTCGCAAGTTGATTGTTTGGATTAAAAGTTCATTACGTAACCAGAATAGTTCCTAAGTCGATCTTGGATCTAAACATGTGTTGTGGCACTTTCATTTGATTATTAGAATCATTGAAAGATGGGAAATCACTATAGAGATAGTGGACTCTCAAGAACAACATTACATATCCATTAACTAAAACTTATCCAACAGCAGGATAATCGTCACTTAGAGAAGAAGAGTATGAGATACCATGACGATTGGCTTTAGTGCAAGTGGGAGATTGAAAGTAGTATGCACACAAGCCAATCATGTTTGATGATAAAGCATATACTTTGTAACAATCTAATTCATTTATTAATAAAAAGTATTAATTTATTAAAGGCTTTTAATTATCTACATGATGTCGCTTTTATAATATGTGATAAACCCATAGTTTTAAGCAATGCTTTTAGAATAATGATTATGATCATTCTAATGAGATCTAAATTCTTAGAAAGCTTAAAACTAAAATAGTTCCCAATCATTGGATTACTAAATTGGGGATTAGTGAATCAAAGGTAGATTGGTACATACGTTGCTTGCTCATTGGATGAGGATGATTGATCTCATGATCATTTGTGTGGAGACACTAAAGCAAGTATGTAGGTGCTTATTAGAGAATAAGTTCATCGAGCGTGGCTCGCTAAGGAATACCTAATGGAGTTTTACTTCACTTCGTCAATAGGAATTCTGTAGTGATAGTAAGTACAAGTAATCCTTGGACTTGAGATCATCATAGTATCTTTGTGTATGATGAGTTATACTTTGACTTATTCCTTAAGACCCTTAGGGTATATCAAAGGGTATGCTTGGGAATAATAAGTCAGTATACATGGAGATAATGTATGATCAATAAAGAATCTACCACTTTAATAAAAGAAGAGAAATGTCCTATGTGATTCGATAAATGACAACCCAAAGAGTCCTTGGGTTAAGGCGTAATGAAATTAGAAAGGAGTTTCTAATTTGCATTATTTGGAGTTGTGCATTTAAGGATCGAAATACATATAATTAAATAAAATAAGACTTGACAAAGAATTCCATGTCTTATATTTAATTAGGACATTGTATGGTGGAAGGATTGAATTATGCATTTAGAACTATTTACTCAAAGGTTCTTTTATGATTAATGTTGAAATCTATATTATCCGGAAAGTCGTTGATCGCTAGGAGGCTTATCCTATCAGAGAATAAATATTATTTATTTAAATAAATTAATTGTTTAATTTATTTATTTAAATAAGATTAGAATTGTTCTAATTGATTTATTCACAATAGGTTTAATATGGAGAACCTAAAGGGTCACACCATAAAAGGAAGAATAATTATTTAAGAAGTTAATGGCATAATCGTAATAATAATATGTTATGTATATTTAATTTAATCTATGGTGATAGAATAAATTAAATAGCTTAATATTTATTATTTAATATTTTAGAAATATTAAATATAAATAATAAGAGGAGTCTTATTAATATTATTACAATTATTATTATTTTAATTTCTAAAAGAGTTTAGGAATTAATTTAATATAAGTACTCTCATTTATTCCTAATTGGATTAGGAAGGAAAATTAGTTAAAGGAGTTTAATTAATTATCCCTAATAAGATTAGGGAGCTTAATTAATTAAAAGAATTTAATTAATTAAATAAATCCCAAATTCCTTAATTGTTAAGGTGGGTTGCCCACATCTATAAATAAGAGGAGTCTTATTATGGGTGATGTGGTTGTTGACTTTTACAACATACGTAATTCCAATAGTTGGGAGAGTACGCCTTTTCTATCTGAGATAGGAAAAACTAGGTTTGAATCAATACCCTTCTTCTTGAAAATTCTTTTTCCTTGGTGGATCACCTCAGAGGCCAAACATTTGGGTGGCTAACGTTGATCAAAGGAAGGAACCAAATCCGGTGGATTCAAGTTGAACGCGAAAAGGATTGGAGGTGAACTTGTACCTGAGGAAGCTCGAATCTTCAAGGGTATGATTCTTGTTCTTCATATCTTTTCGTTTAATTAATAATTGTGCATAAAAGGTGATCCGGGTATATGGTTTGTAAAATTTTTAAACTCTGATTTTTACACTTTTCCGCGCTTATTTTGCAATTTGATTGCGTTCTAGAATATTACAAACCTAACACCTTTAGGTTCTCCATATTAAACCGGTTGTGAATAAATCAATTAGAACAATTCTAATCTTATTTAAATAAATAAATTAAACAATTAATTTATTTAAATAAATAATATTTATTCTACAATAGGATAAGCCTCCCTTAATGATCAACGACTTTTCCAGATAATATAGATTTTAACATTAATCATTAAAGAACCTTTGAGTAAATAGTTACCATACAATTCAATCCTTCCACCATACAATGTCCCAATTAAATATAAGACATGGAATTATCGCAAGTCTTATTTTATTTAATTATATGTATTTCGATCCTTAAATGCACAACTCCAAATAATGCAAATTAGAAACTCCTTTCTAATTTCATTTCGCGCCGCCAAGGACTACTGGGTTGTCATTTATCGAATCACATAGACATTTCTTCTTTTATTAGAAGTGGTAGATTCTTTATTGATCATATATTATCTCCATGTATAACTTGTTATACCTAAGCATACCCTTTGATATACCCTAAGGGTCTTAAGGAATAAGTCAAAGTATAACTCATCATACACAAGATACTATGATGATCTCAAGTCCAAGGATCACTTGTACTACTATCACTACAGAATTCCTATTGACAGCAAGTAAAACTCCATTAGGTATTCCTTAATGAGCCCACGCTCAAATGAACTTATTTCTAATAAGCACCTATATACTTGCTTTAGTGTTCCACACAAATGATCATGAGATCAATCATCCTCATCCAATGAGCAAGAAGTTAATATATGTACCAATCTTCAGGATTCACTAATCCCCAATTTAGTAATCCAATGATTGGGAACTATTTTAGTTTTAAGCTTTCTAAGAATTTAGATCTCATTAGAATGATCATCATCATTATTCTAAAAGCATTGCTTAAAACTATGGGTTTATCACATATTATAAAACAAAGATCATGTAGATAATTAAAAGCCTTTAATAAATTAATACTTTTATTAATAAATGAATAAGATTGTTATAAAGTATATACTTTATCATCAAACATGATTGGCTTGTGTGCATACTACTTTCAATCTCCCACTGCACTAAAGCCAATCGTCATGGTATCTCATCCTCTTCTTCTCTAAGTGACGATTATCCTGCTGTTGGATAAGCTTTAGTTAATGGATATGTAATGTTGTTCATGAGAGTCCACTATCTCTATAGCGATTTCCCATCTTTCAATGATTCTAATAATCAAATGAAAGTGCCACAACACATGTTTAGATCCAAGATGAGACTTAGGAACTATTCCTAGTTCTCAGAATGAACTTTTAATCCAAACAATCAACTTGCAGCTTCATTTATAGCTATATACTTTGTCTTTATCACTAAACTAGCAACTCTTTGCTGTTTGAAACCTTTCCAATTCACTGCACCACTGTTAAAGATAACTCTTTACCTTGAAGTGGATTTTTTTCTGTCATCTTGATCTATCTGAAAAACTTGAGTCTGTTAAGCCCTCTAGTTTTAATTTAGACCCACCATGAATATGATCACATCCTTAGTGCCTGTTAAGAACTTTAAGATGTTTTTCACCGACTCAAAGTGAACTTCTCCGTAATATGATCGATCAACATCATCAGTCTCGATATTTCATCAGATACATGATAGTTACTCATGTGATCTCTTTTGGAGTCTTTGGGGACTATTAAGAGAGATTCACTCCATAGCTCATCGACATGAGACATCTCTTGAGTTTGCCATGCTAAACGACTTTTTAGCATCAAATGAATATACGTTCCTCGGGTTAAGTTTAGCATCCTTTTAAATCTATCTATATAGATTTGCATCCCCAATTAAGATACTCTTCCCAAATCATTCATGGAGGAATGTTTAGACAACTTTATCTTTTCTGATTGTAGCATTGATAAGTTATTCCTCATCCGTAGTATATCAACATATAATACTAGAAATTTCACGACGCCCTAATCGACCCTTTTTGTACACTAGAAGTCTTACCTCATCGAATGTAACTCGATCATCATCTTCTATGATGTGCACCTCATCATCATCATCCATGATGAATCCATACCTCCTAGGTATCTTTGGTACTATTCCGCATTTATTATCTATTGCCAGGTATAATAGGTCTATCTACTGTGTTCTCTTATTCGACTTATAGTATTTTGTGGTTCTTGAACTCTTCAAGATCTATTATCCTCCCACTATCCCCTTTTAATGATAAACATTTTTATCTTGTAAGGAAGCGTGTTTCACAACAAACAACTTTCGCTAAGTAGGATTATAGAACATATACCCTAAACTTACTTTAAGATGTCCCACAAATCAGATATATGTCAAATCTTGTCCCAAGCTTATCCTTTGAAACCTTTTCACATAAGTCGACAACCCTTATCTTAACATACTTAAGATTAGAATCCTCCATGTCCATAACTTTTATGGAGTCTTCAATGGATTTTGAGGTTACCTTTTTGTATATATGCGTACCATTTCTAGGACATGACCATGAGGGATACCTGGAATGTTTCAGAAAATCATTATGGACCGCATTCATGTTCAAATAGGTACGATTTTTTTTTCAGATACATCAATCAATTATTATGTATCGAGAGGCGCCCATTATGAGAAAACCATTTGAGATGATCTAGAAACTTATTGCACAAGTATTCCTTCCTTGATTCGATCAAAGAATCCTAATATTTGCCAATTTGTTTCACTTTTGAATTCTTTGAACCTTTCAAATAATTCACACTTGTATTTCAGCAAATACACACATTCAACTCTTTGAATGATCATCTCCTTTTCTTATACTAGTTTGTTCAATTTGCAAAATATATTTTTCACGTAAGTCAAGTATACAAAATCCATTAAGTAATATTCCAGTTCTATACAAAACATTATTATTATAAATAGAACAACAATTGTTCTTAATTATAATACCAAAAATTTTATTGTCCAACAACAAAATAGAAATAATATTTCTAACAAGAACCAAATACAATAACAACTTATCGACTTAATAGATTTTCCCATAGGCATTGCTAAACTATAAGTTTCTATGGCTAATGTAGCAACCTTTGCTTCATTTCCCACACATAGGATTACTTATCTATGTTCAGCTTTCCACTTCTGCTTGGTCCCTTCATAAATCTATATTTATGATAACCAAAGTCGGTATCCAATACCCAAGTAGAACCTTGACTTAAAGAAAAATTTATTTAAATCATGAACAAAATTGTATTTGTAATCAAACTTCATTAAGCTTCTTTCGTTACCCACCGCAAGGTGCTTCTCGCAGCTTTCTTTCCAAAGGTCCAAAGCTTATTGCGGTGGTAGCAAACCTTTGCCATCCATATCGCTTTTGTTCTTATTATCCTTTGTTTACGCCTTTCTATTTACCTTCTTTGAATCGTTCTTCTTTCGTAAGATCCTTTGGCCCCTACCAAGAAGACATGGTATTTCTTGGTTGAAAGTGACTCACAACATTTTCAATATGTTAAGCAAATCGTGGAGGCCGATATCTAGCTTGTTCATATGAAAATTCACAACAATTATGAAATGAGTCCAGGGAGTGAGTGCAAGATCAAATCTTAGCTCAACTCTCCATCCATGACAAAACCAGCTTGTCCTAATTGATCAATCAAATTGATTATGTTAAGAACTTTTTGTCTGCATTTATAGTGCCATTGGTCATTCTAGATCGAAGAGCTCCTTAGATATCTCGATATCTATCGCCCTACTTTCCTCACCATCAACTACTTGATGTGCGGTGAATATAGTAGGAGCATCCATAGTTTCATGTTGTCGCCAAGCTCGTTACTCATGGATGCGAAGCATGATGCATCGAGCTAATCAGGCATCATCTTGCCACTTTCTAAAAGTAGCAATCTCTTCCTCGAGGCATTGTCTACAACCATTCGCAGGATAGGCGATTAAGGACATAAGATAGTTTTTCATTTATGAGAACTATTCTCAAATTCCTTAACCAACTGCTTAATACGGTTTGGTTAAATAACATCTAATATGTTTCAAGCAGTTGATAGTAATTTAGACATTGTAAAATTTCAGTAAATGAATTTGTAATTAACAACATTTTAACATACATTCTTTTATTAATTACCAAAATAATTTAGGTCTTGTTTTAAATTGGTATCTCCCACTATTTTCTTCAAACTATATTACCTCACTTATATTGTTCTAAGAAAATCTAATTAAAGATTTGCTAGTGAGAATAAAGATCCCATTTCAAATGTATATAGCCTTGTGGTGACACAACAAACTATATATAAATAAATAGGTAGACAACTTTTGTCAATTACATCAACTATGCAACTCCTTTTCTTTTGCCTTTTAGATTATTTTGATCAAGTGGTGGCACATCCCTAATCAAGATTATCCAAGTTAAGTCCCGACCTAGCACTCCATATATTCAAAAAGAAAAATATCATCCTTGTGGTGACACAACAAAACAATATTGTTCAATTTTCTTTATAAGCATCAAATGTGATAAATTAACATCTTAAATACTTAATACTTGCCTTGTGGTGACACAACAAACTCATATTAAATATTTAATACTCTATTAATTTTATCATGCTAGAAGGCGACGCTCGATATTCCAAATATCTTTGAACGCTTAGGACTTAATATAAAAAATTGAGGGTTTGTTATTAATTTGTCTCATCTTGTTTAGCAAGCATTTATATATATATATATATATATATATATATAAAATATATTAATTATATTAATGAACATGCGAAGCATGTTTGCATAATATATATATATATATAGTATAAGCATGCACATATAGAATACTATATTCTACCCGGATTGATTATGGACTTTTATTCTAGTTTGGTTCACTAGAGCCACCAAGTGAACCAAAAAAGGTCAAACCCTAGGGGTGCAAGAAATAATATTTAAATATAACTATTACATTTAAACTCCTGCTCCATTACAAATCTAGTCTTCAAGCGCCTCCTTTTCCTCGATCTCCAATTTTTCAAAATTAATTCTAACTATTCCTATTACAAAACTATTTAAAATAAATAGAAACCTTGATCGCTAAATCAAGGGAAGTACATAGGAGGAGATAGAATTTATATTAAGAAAAATTAGAGAAGACGAGGCACGCAGAACCCATTTAATAAAACCCATACATTCATGCATCCAACTAAAATAAAATCCAATCATATCGGGTCAATAGTCCATAATCAATCCCATTTATTATCATACACATCACCATACGCATCAATGAATAACATTCATCTCATGAATAATAAACATTTAATATATATATTGATATCATTTAATGGGCAAATTTAGTTAGTATAAAATCTATTTTGAATCAAAATAAATTCCTTTATTTTAATCCAAATTTAAATCAAAATAAAACTATTTTATTTTAATTTATCCAATTTTGAATAAAATAAACTATTTTATTTTAATCAAAATAAACTCCTTTATTTTAATTAATTATGGAATCCAATTCCATATAATAAAAAATAAACTCCTTTATTTAAGGAAACACCGATTTTCTTTCCTATTCACAAATAAACTCTTTTATTTTGAATAATATGAAATCTTATTTCATATCTAAATAAACTCCTTTATTTAAGGAAACACGGATTTTCTTTTCCTATTCACAAATAAACTCTTTTATTTTGAATAATATGAAATCTTATTTCATATCTAAATAAACTCCTTTATTTAAGGAAATTAGGATTCTCTTTCCTATTCACAAATAAACTCCTTTATTTTGAATAATATGAAATCTTATTTCATAACTAAATAAACTCCTTTATTTAAGGAAAGATCAATTTCAACTCCAATTAGTTATCATGGAATCCAATTCCAACTCTAATTAGTTAGCATGAAATTCTAATTTTAAAATTAAAATAAACTTTATATTTTATTATTAAAATAAACCTTTTTATTTTAAAATTAAAATAAACTTTTATTTTAATTATAAAATAATTTATAAATATATATATATATATATATATATTAGCAGTTATATGTATATATTATATATCATATATATAATATATACTAACTTTAACATATATATAATATACTCCTCACAAAAATCGGCAGTTTGTCAAAGAAGAAAAGAATGTCAATTTCGGACTAGAAGATTCCTTATCGATTATTTTCTCCTAAGAAGAGAGCCGCAGAGTCTCAAATTTCCAAAGGCCTTGACAATCAAGAATCATATTACTATATATATATGATATAATATTATCATACCATATTACCGAAGATACCTTCGGGAATTTCAAAAAGCATGCCTCACGGAATTTATATATAATATAATATATATAATATTAAAAAATCATACATCCACGGAATCAGAAAAAAAAAACAAATCGCCAAATTGACGTTTTTTTTTTTTTTTTATTTTTTTTTAATTTTATTTTATACAACAAAATTATGCCCAATTAAATTGTTCTAAACACATATCAATATACATATCAAATTAAAACAATTAATAATTCGCATAAAGGTTTGGCTCTGATACCACTGTTAGGTTTGTAATATTCAAGAACGCAATCAAATTGCAAAAATAAGCGGAAACGTGTAAAAATCAGAGTTTAAAATTTTTACAAACCATATACCCGGATCACCCTTTATGCACAATTATTAATTAAACGAAAAAAAGATGAATAAAAAACATACCTTGAAGATCCGAAGCCTCTCGTACAAGTTCACCTCCAATCCTTTTTCGCGCTCAACTTGAATCCACCGGTTTGATTCCTTCCTTTGATCAACGTTAGCCACCCAAGTGTTTGGCCTCAGAGGTGATCCACCAAGGAATAATAAAGATTCAAGAAAATGGGTGGTTCATTAAACCCTAGTTTTTCTATCTCTATATAAAAAAAAGCGTACTTCTCCAACTCTTGGAATAACGATATCTCGATATCCGATATAAGACTCATCTTATAAAGATATCAAGTAACCTATTAAAAAAATAAGGTATTTTAATTAAACTCCTTTAATTAAATGGGCTCCCTAATCTTATTAGGGATAATTAATTAAACTCCTTTAATTAATTTTCCTCCTAATCCTATTAGGAATAAATGAGAGTACTTATATTAAATTAATTCCTAAACTCTTTTAGAAATTAAAATAATAATAATTATAATAATATTAATAAGACTCCTCTTATTAATTTATATTTAATATTTCTAAAATATTAAATAATAATATTAAGCTATTTAATTTATTCTATCACCATAGATTAAATTAAATATACTTAATATATTATTACGATTATGCCATTAACTTCTTAAACAATTATTCTTCCTTTTATGGTGTGACCCTTTAGGTTCTCCATATTAAAAGGTTGTGAATAAATCAATTAGAACAATTCTAATCTTATTTAAATAAATAAATTAAATAATTAATTTATTTAAATAAATAATATTTATTCTACAATAGGATAAGCCTCCCCTAGCGATCAACGACTTTCCAGATAATATAGATTTCAACATTAATCATTAAAGAACCTTTGAGTAAATAGTTCTAAAGCATAATTCAATCCTTCCACCATACAATGTCCCAATTAAATATAAAACATGGAATTATGTCAAGTCTTATTTTATTTAATTATATGTATTTTCGATCCTTAAACGCACAACTCCAAATAATGCAAATTAGAAACTCCTTTCTAATTTCATTACGCGCCGCCAAGGACTACTTTGGGTTGTCATTTATCGAATCACATAGGACATTTCTCTTCTATTATGTAAGTGGTAGATTCTTTATTGATCATATATTATCTCCATATACAACTTGTTATACCCAAGCATACCCTTTGATATACCTAAGGGTCTTAAGGAATAAGTCAAAGTATAACTCATCATACACAAGATACTATGATGATCTCAAGTCCAAGGATCACTAGACTACTATCACTACAAGAATTCCTATTGTGCAAGTAAAACTCCATTAGGTATTCCTTAGCGAGCCAACGTTCGGTGAACTTATTTTCTAATAAGCACCTACATACTTGCTTTAGTGTCTCCACACAAATGATCATAAGATCAATCATCCTCATCCAATGAGCAAGCAACGTATGTACCAATCTATCCGGATTCACTAATCCCCAATTTAGTAATCCAATGATTGGGAACTATTTTAGTTTTAAGCTTTCTAAGAATTTAGATCTCATTAGAATGATCATCATCATTATTCTAAAAGCATTGCTTAAAACTATGGGTTTATCACATATTATAAAACAAAGATCACGTAGATAATTAAAAGCCTTTAATAAATTAATACTTTTTATTAATAAATGAATAAGATTATTACAAAGTATATGCTTTATCATCAAACATGATTGGCTTGTGTGCATACTACTTTCAATAGCATCAAACCAGGCACTAAGGCGACGAGTCACCACGATCTAAATCGTAAAGTACCATAATCTGAATCGTAGAGTATCATCTGTCTTGTGTCAGGAAACGTCGAGCCTCATAATTTATGTGGAGATAGGTTCCAACAAAAGAGGAATGGATTCTAAATGCTGCAGTACTCACCAGTCCCAAAATCATAAGAAATATCTTTAGTATGCAACAAAGAAGCGTATTCAAGAAGCTAAGGAAAGTACCATTGGTAAGGGGGAAAACACCTTTTCAGGTGTTAGGTGAGAAAGCGATGCGCAGTGTCATTGGGCGTAATGCATTTCATAAGATGTGCAGAAATGTCTCCATCAAAGAACAGAAAAGTTAAATGCATTTAATACTTCAAGGGATGGATCCAATGGATAGTTTTCAAGATCACATATATGCAAATCAAGCAGATGAGTGAGAGACAAGCAAGCATTGAACAAACAACGTGAAAAACTCTCAAAGCTCAACTCTACGATCTAAGAAATTGCAAAGCTTGCTCAGCTACTCAGTTCTTTCGAACAAGTGCTTAAACAGAAACTGAGTAGCAACCATCAAGAACTCAACATCTATCAATCAACTGAAGAAGAATACCAAGTCTGCTGGACTTGAAGAGTTCTAAGTGAACTGTAAGAGAACCAAGTCTGCTGGACTTGAAAAGTTCAAGAGTGAGACTGCTGGTCTAGAAGGAATCTGTGTGACTCAGAAGTTGTAAAAGACATCCTTAGTGGATTTCCTACTCGTTGAGTAGAAGAGTGGACTAGGAGCTTTAAGTGCTCTGAACCACTTAAAACGACTGTCTTTTACTTTCATACTATAACTGCTATATCTGTCATAACTGCTATAACTGCCTCACTCTCATAACTCCACTACTTTGGAAAATAGATTAAAACAAACATAAATTCCGCTAAGTTTTAATCATCATTAACTAATAAGTTTAAAATGAAAAGATTTTTGAAATATCTATTGAACCCCCCCCCCCCTTCTAGATAACTATTGTGCCTACTAGGAACTAACAATTGGTATCAGAACAAGTTCTATTATACAGCTTACAAGCTTTAGTAGATCCAATGGCACACGCATCAAGCTTAATCTAGAAGCGGAGGAAGCGTGAAGCCACCAATGTGCAACAAGGATAAATTTGCAAACTGAAAAGTCAAGATGCAAGCATACATGGACTCAATAGATGAAGATCTATTTGAGACCGTTCAAAATGGGCCCTATATACCAACGAAGCTTGCACCAACCACTGACGATCCAAACAAAATATAAATCAAAGATAAAGAAGAGTGGGCAGATAATGAGAAAAGAGATGTCCAACCTGACAAAAAGGATAAGAACATCCTATTCCAATCCTTAGAAGACAATCTGTTCGAAAACGTTGTCAACAGCAAAACAGCTAAGGAGGTTTGGGAAGCATTGTTGATTATGCACGAAGGAACTGAAGAAGTCAGTGAAAACAAACAATCTCTCCTGACACAGCAGTATGAGATGTTTGCTCATGTTCAAGGAGAAAACGTGACTGCCACCTATGAGAGATTCAACGTTCCGCTCAACTCTCTACGAGCATATGGGAAGATCTATCCTAACAAAGATCTGATCATAAAGTTCATGAGAGCCCTACCGAACAAGTGGGATGCCAAAACCACTGCTATAAGAGAGTCAAAGAATCTTCACAAGATGACAGTTCAATAACTATATGGCAATCTCCTGACATACGAACTGGAGCTGACTCAACGAGCTGAAACCCTATCAGAAGGAAGAAGGAAGGATAAGGGTGTTGCTCTCAAGGCAACTGAAAGTGCATCAAAGGTCAACACTGAGATTGACTCTGATTATGATGAGGACGATGATGAAGACTTTGCTATGCTGGTGAAAAGATTAAGAAGGTTCATGCGTCAAGGCAAACCCAGCAAGCCAAAGAAAGTCAGCCATTACAACAGCCAGGAGCAAATGAATGATCTATGCTACAACTGCAAGAAGCCTGGCCACTTCATTGCCAACTGCAACAAACCTCTAAGAGATGAACTAAAGAAGAAAACATATGCAAAGAAGGAATACAAAGGCAACAAAAGGCCTCAGAAGAGAGACAAAAGCCTGGTAGCTGGAGGATCGTGGAGTGATTCAGACAATGACTCCAATGCTGACTCTGGAGATGATGAAGAACCACAAATGGCTAATCTGTGCCTAATGGCCAAACATGCAAAGGACAAACAAAACCTCAACATACATGATATAAGTCTCGATGAGGTATTTGACTTCAACTCACCTGATGTAGACATAAATGATTTAATAACTGCTCTGCATGGCATAACCACTGATCTACATCAATACATGAAGTGGTTCAGAGTTTTATCTAAGGATCATTCACTTTTTCAAGAGGAGAAGAAGAAAGTTCAAGAAGATCTTGAAACAGCCCTTCTAAGTACTAATCTTCTCTCACAGCTTGAGGCTGAGAATGAGACCTTAAAACAGACAAACACACTCAATGCACAAAGAGAGTCTAATCTAACCTCTAAAATTGAGGAACTAGAAAAAACTATCTCTGCATGGAATAAATCCTCATCATCCATGGACTCCCTGCTCTCTAGTCAGAGAAGTACATTCGATAAAACAGGCTTAGGCTTTGGGGAATCCATCTCAGAGCCATGTGTGGAAAAGACAAAGAAAACTAGCACTAGTAATGCCTCAAGTTTCAGTAGAAGGATTACCTTTGTGAAATCCTCACAGAAGGAAGAACAAGTTCAACCTTGTTCTACTATCTCCATTCATACTCAAAGGAGTAGAGTAACCTAATCTCTACTCACCAACCTCGAAGAATCGTAGAGTCAAGCAAGACCAACTCTACGAATCAACTGGGAAGGTACAGTAGAGGTAAGGCACACTCATCACTATTTATGAAATCCAAGGACACGTGGAAGAATGAGAATCAGTTTAACAGAAGGACAACAAAAGAACCACACAAGTCCAAATGGAGGATGAATCATCATACACACACAGGCATGCATCATACTAGATGTTTTATATGCAATAAATATGGTCATAAGGCTGCCAAGTGTTATTATAATTCCATGCATGTAAGACCCAAGATTAAACATATTTGGGTCCCCAAAGGCACTAACAAAGAAGGACCCATGCTAGTATGGGTACCGAAATGAAGGTTCAATATTTTGACAGGAAAAGAGCTCCACGATCACTACATGGTATCTGGACAGTGGATGCTCAAGGCACATGACCGGTAACAAAGCCCTTCTATCTAACTACATAGAGAAGGAGGGTCCCTCAGTCATCTTTGGAGACAACGACTCGGGCAAGACAAGAGGATATGGCTCTGCTGGCAATGGTGCAGTATCATTCAGCAAAGTAGCATATGTGGAAGGTCTCCAACATAACCTTCTAAGCATCAGTCAACTCTGCGACAAGGGTCATCAAGTAACATTCCTCAACAACCAATGTCAAGTCAGAGATTTGAATACATCTGCGGTAAAGCTAACCGGGACAAGAAAAGGAAATGTCTACACAGTGAATCTTGGTCAACTAAGCTCAGACGAGATAATATGTTTTCTAGCAAGAGCATCTTAAGAAATGAGCTGGCTATGGCATAGACGGTTGTCGTACTTAAACTTCAAAAGTATATCCAAACTGGCATCAAAAGATCTCGTTGCTGGCCTACCTAAGTTCAACTTCGTAAAAGGGAGGCCATGCAATGCCTGTCAGTTTGGAAAGAAAACCAGAAGCTCATTCAAGAGCAAAACTGCCAACTCTATCGACAAGCCCCTGCAGTTGCTTCACATGGATCTATTTGGGTCAATCCCAACAACTAGTCTTGGAGGAAAAAGATACTCTCTCGTTATAGTCGACGACTACACCAGATTCATATGGGTATTCTTCCTAACTTCAAAGGATGAATCGAGCTCCCAATTAATCAAGATATTTAGACTGATGATGAACAAGAAAGGAGAGAAAATCAAGGCCATAAGGAGTGATCATGGCAGAGAATTCAACTTCTTAGAAATGGTCCAGTTCTGCTCAGACAATGGCATCAGTTATAACTTTTCAGCTCCACGAACTCCTCAACAAAATGGAGTAGCTGAAAGAAAGAACAGAACCTTGATAGAGGCTGGAAGAATTCTACTATGAGCAAATCATCCGCTTGAATACTTCGGGCGAAGAAGGCCAACACCTTGCATGCTACATGCGTAAGCAGATCAACGATACACTCTACGATCAAGAAGACGCCCTACGAACTGTGGAAAGGAAGAAAGCCAAATGTCAGCTACTTTCATGTTTTCAGCTGTGCATGCTACATTCTCAACAATTGAAAGCAGTACCTAACAAAATTTCAGCCCAAATCAGACGAAGGAATCTTTCTTGGATATGCCACAGACAGTAAAGCCTACAGAGTGTTCAACAAGAAGACATTGAGTGTTGAAGTCTCGATCCATATCATCTTTGATGAAACAGACTTAGACAATACAGTGCTTCAAGACACTACGATCGATACTACAGACACTACGAATGAAATCGTCGAGCCTAACACTACGATCGTAGTGCCAGATAGTGTAATCGTTAAGCAACAAAATGAGATCGTAGAGAGGTCTATGCAAGACAATGAACCTCCACACCAAGAAGAAGAAATAGATCTTAAAGACTTAAGACAAAAAGGCATCAGACGTATGTCCCAACCCAGAAACAGATGGGCGAGAGATCACACTCGGGATCTAATCATTGGAGATCCGAAAGTTGTAGAGTCAAAACAAGAGTCGCCACTCAAAATGAATGCTTTTATCTAAGCTTTCTATCTCAAATAGAACCAAAGAAGATAGAGGATGCTATGGAAGACTCTAATTGGATAGAAGCCATGCAGGAAGAACTCAACCAATTTGAACGAAGCAAAGAATGGAGATTGGTACCAAGACCAAAGAGTCATCCTGTCATTAGAACCAAGTGGGTCTTCAGAAACAAAATGGACGAAGATGGAGTTATTACCAGGAACAATGCAAGATTTATTTTTTTTAGTGGCAAAGGGCTACTCTCAAGAAGAAGGCATTGACTACGATGACACATTTGCACCTGTTGCCAGATTAGAAGCCATCAGAATCTTTCTTACCTTTGCTGCTCACATGAAGTTCAAAGTCTTTCAGATGGATGTCAAAAGTTCATTCCTAAATGGAGAACTCTAAGAAGAAGTCTATGTAGAGCAACCTCCAAGTTTCATCAATCCATCTCTTTCCAATTATGCTTATAGATTAGACAAAGCCTTATATGGTCTTAAATAAGCATCTAGAGCATGGTATGAAACACTAACTAACTTCTTAATTAAAAATGGGTTCACTAGTGGTAGAGTAGATACCACATTATTTCTTAGAAAGCATAAAGACAAAGTCTTATTAGTTCAAATATATGTTGATGATATTATTTTTGGTTCTACTGACGAAAAGTTATGCAAGAGATTCTCTAAGCTGATGCAGAGCAAGTTTGAAATGAGCATGATGGGTGAGTGAATTTCTTCCTCGGGTGCAAGTAAAAGCGATCGATGAAGGAATTTTCATAAACCAAGCCAAGTACATCAAAGACTTACTCAAGAAGTATGATATGGAATCAGCCTCTCCCATGAAAACATCAATTGCTCTTGCAACCAATCTTGACAAAGATGAAAAAGGTAAAAGTATTGATATAACTCAATACAGAGGTATGATAGGTTCTCTTTTATATCTAACTGCCAGTAGACCAGACATAATGTTTGCAGGATGCATATGTGCTAGATTTCAGGCTAACCCTAAAGAGTCAAATTTATCTGCTGTTAAGAGGATCTTCAGGTATCTCAAGGGTACACCTTACTTGGGGCTTTAGTACCCCAAGGAATCCTCATTTGAACTAACTGGATACACAGATTCTAATTTTGCAGGATGCAAAATAGATAGAAAGAGTACCAGTGGGACCTTTCAATTGCTAGGAACAGATTTTGTGTCTGGTTTTAAAAAAAGCAAAACTCAAAGTGTCTACTTCAACTGCAGGTTTGAATACATTATTCGGCAAATGCTGTGCTTTCGAGATCCTATGGATGAAAAATCAGCTAGCTGACTATGGGTTTGATTTCAAATTTATTCCCATTCACTGTGATAACACAAGTGCCATAGCAATAACTCATAATCTTGTTATGCATTCTAGGACTAAGCATATAGAGATAAGGTATCACTTCATTAGGGATCATGTACAAAATAAAACTATATCTTTACAATATATCCCGACTGAAAATCATCTTGCTGATGTTTTTACAAAACCTCTAGATGAAATAAGTGAGCTAGGCATGCTAAATCTATAACCATAAAATATATGCTCTAGATTGTGCTAACCATAACAGATACAAAGGCTGAACTCAAAATCGTAGACATGATCAAGGGAAGTCCACGATCGTAGTGCTGAAGAGACAAAACCACCTCAATAATCGTAGAAAAGACTCAACCATCATAGAGCAGACTTAACGATGACAAAAGCCCCATCAACAAAGCAAGAGTGCATCCTATGATGATAAGCTTCAAACACAAAGAATCCCCCTCGATAAGCGCCTCAGGAACAAACCTAACCCTTGACTCACTCCAAGAGGTTGGCCCTTCCTGAGTTACCTTAAAAGAATGTTATGTCAAAAATTCATCACAAGGATCTGGTCAGACTTGACGATCGTAGATCAGACACGACGAATGCTGGACAGACTCGACGATCGTAGATCAGACTCGACAAATGCAAAGCACTCAACAATCACAAAACTACCTCAACGATCGTAGTCCTCCCTAAGGACACCTCAGCTCTGCAGGAGCCAAGGGTAAATTAGTACAATCCCTATCAGTCAAAATCGTAGAGCCAAACAAAAGACGACACATGTCCCACTAAGCAAAAAGGAGAGAGGGAAGTTGCAAGTACAAATTGAAATCATATTTTTTTGAAATCAGAAGTTCGAAAGATTATCTCTCTCATCCTCTCTCAAAGCAGAAACCCTAAATCAGAAGAAAGTTCAGTCATATCTCACTTCCAACTACAAAATCAATGGCGGCATCCAGCGTTATCTCAGGCTACAGACTCTGTTTTGACGAGTTCAAAACAGCTCAACCCAAGTTCCACAAGACTTTGGCCTTACTGAAGAAGGCAGGTCTCGAAGAAGCCTTGAGCACAGATACATTGATTTATCCCATGTTAGTGAAAGAGTTCTACAGGAATGGAGTATTTGAAAACGACATCATCACCACGAGAGTAAGGGATGTGGAAATCAGACTGAAGGTCGAAGACATCAACCTCGCCCTAGGTCTCAAAAATGAAGGGCATCCACTCTTAGATAGCGTAGACTTCCAAGAGGGACTTAGAAGAATGCATCACAAGAAACTCCCCTCTGTGAAAGGGTACAAGAAGAAGGAGTTCCCACAGAGGTATGAATTTCTAGCCGATATAGTTGGGAAATGTATATGCTGCAAGAGCTCAGGTCATGACTCTTTGAATGAAGTTCAACGTAAGCTCATGACTTCCATGAGTTATGGAATACAACTCAACTATGGAGCCCTATTGCTCGATTGGATTGGTAAGTGGCTCATCAACTCAAAGAAGTCAAAAAGCCCTCAGAAGATGCTATACGGGTGATTCATAAGTATCATTCTACAATCAGCCCTGGGTGACAAAATTGGGGATGAAGAAGGAGAAGCTATCAACCCAAATAGACGAATGACCCATAAATTATTTGAAAATTGGAAGAACCCAACTGAGTATGTTCGAATGATGACCGAGTCCAGTGGAAGAACTGGGGATCTGAAGGACTCGGGCCTTCCAGTAAACATGTCTGTGGTCAAGGAGATCGAAGAAGAAGAAGAAGAAACCAACAAAGAAGAACCCTCTGTCCTTACCAGAAAGAGCAAGGGCAAGAGGAAGCTAAAGGCTGGACTGTTAGAAAAGCCTCAAGGATCTACCACTGATATACCTGTAGAGTCCTCTGATATAGAGACTCGAGGATGCTAAGAAGAAAGCAAAGAACAAGATGAAGCGAGATGAGGATCAAAGCTACCATATCTCAAACTCACGAAGAAGAAGAACAAAGTTGGTCATAAGTCCAAAAGGCCATCAACACTTAATCGTAGAGTCTCTACTGCTCAGAGACCGGACCAAGCATGGCGTGCAAGGAAGTAGCTGCTTCAAGCATAGTGGCTGTTGAACAGGACAACACTAAGGTTCAAGAAAGTCCTGAAGCAGTGGCTAAGCCTAGTAAATCAAGGAGAAAGCTGGTCAAGAAGTACATTCTTGAGAATGAAAAGGTGCTCAAGAAGGAAGACAAGAGCATGGTTGCCCAAGAGGCAAAGGCTCCGGTGAGGGGAGATCCCTGAGATTCTCAAGATAGAGAATACACCAGCTAAGGGGGAGATGCCTGAAGCTCAAGAATGTGCTCCAATTGAGGGGGAGTTTATGAGCCTACAAGAAGATGATCAAGTTAAGGGGAGCCTCAAGATATCTTTGTGGTAGAAGAAGATGTTCCTGCCAGAAATGAAGAGGAACTAGTAAAAGATCATCAAGAGCCCATTAAGATAATGGAGTCCTCCAATGAAGACAGAGAAGAGGAAGAAGATGATTGTAAGACCCCGAATTTTATGAAATAAAAGTATTCAATTTTTCTATTCAGTAAATGGTTAAATTGATAAAAGTTAAAGTTAAGGGTGATATATGAATTTTTTTTTTTTCAAAATACGCAAGGGGGTATAAAGTATTCATTGTTGTCGGGGAATATTCGTTTGGTCGTGGAATATTCTTTGCTTCGGAGAATATTAAATGCTGACCCAGTAGCGATCATTTGTGGGCCCCATAATGAATAAGCGTGGGATGGAGAAAGCGACAAATTTGAGTTTTTTATAAATAATGGCGTAATCGTTCTGAATTAACTTTGTTGGAATACCCGGTTGGTAAAGTAAAGTAATCTGGCGTTGTTGCGACGAGTAATACCTGCGGTATTACGAGTATTTTTTCAATTATTGATTCTTACATTGAGAAGGCACTACTCAATAATTGTTACGATGATTCTTGTTCAATATTTTATTTTATTGATTCAATAATTGATGCGTTGATATTTTATATTATTGTTGTTGATAATTGTCTTTGCACAAGATATCTCCATTATCGGATCAATAATTCATATTATTTGAATAATATTATTAGATAACATTATTGGCAATGTCTAGAAAGTTTTGTCAAGGAGAGGTTTGGTCACCTAATTGTGGCGCATGAAGGAGAAATTCTTATTGGAAAGCCCTCTTCTGGGAGGCCGCTGGTTGTCATAATTGTGATTACGTAATATTATTTGGGAATAATTAATTATTGATTTATATGATAAGGAAATATTTATTTGATGTGGATATAAATGATGGATTTATTTATGTGGTTATAAATGAAGGAATTAATGTTGAGGTATTTTATCGAGTATTTTTGCCGGAATGAAGGTATTAAAAATTAAACCGGTGTTTTTGAGATATATTGCGTGAGTTATAATTTTTTAATCCCAACCGTTGGATCGTTGTAATTTTGGATATGTTATACATATATAAGTTGAGTATATGTCCACAAATTTTGAACCGTTAAAATGAGCGTATGATTTGTTATGAATTTTAAGAGGTAAGCGATTAGGAAATTAGGTTTTGGTGGAAAATTCTAAAATTGAGTGGGCCCCACTCTTGGTTGTTGGGGAAGATGGCTGATTTTTGGTGGGTGGAATAGTAGCGAGGTAAAGCCATCGAGTTCTGGTCAAATCTGCTTGGCGTGCTAACATTTTCCTATAAATAAAGGGCTAAAGTTAGAATTGAAAATCACACCGTAAACATAAGCTTTTCTCTTTCTCTCTCTAGATTATTGAGTGTATTTTGTGAGTATTTAGATACTTGGTGAGTTGATATTCATCGGTCTGCAAGTTTCCTTGACGTCATATCAGATATCCAAATCGGAAGTCTTTGCTCTTTTGAGGTAAGGATAGTAAGGGATATTATTTTTTCAGTAATGATATTATTTCTTCAATATCTTATCTTTGAAATATTGGTTGAAACTTTTTATCAAATTTGGAACTTTTCATGTATGGGGTTACTATTCACGAAGTTACTATTCACGAGTTACTATTCATGAGTTACTATTCACGAGTTCTTATTCACGAGTTACTATTTATGAGTTACTATTCACGAAGTTACTATTCACAGTACTATTCATAAAGCGTGAAGATGTTTTTTCTATCTTTTGGTGTCTGAGTTACTATTCACGTGTACGGCACTATTCACGATATCTGACACTATTCACGAATCACGAGCTTTATTCACTAGAAAAAATGAAAATTTTTCTTTTCGTCTAAAATATCTATTCGGATACTAGCTTTGATTGTATCCATGTTTTGATCATTCTTGAATTTTACACCACTATGATTATTTTGAGGTATTTTTGGATGTATAGATTAGGAGTTATGGATTTTATGAGAAAAGACTATTTTAAAAGTAACTATTTATAACTCCTTGCGGTTAACTCCAAAATTGATGAAATTTTTATTGAGAGTACATCCGTATAATATCGATTGTACTACTGTGAATTCGAATTTTTGGATAAAAGTACAATTTATGATAAATGTTTAAATATTAGGTGGTTTTGGCCATATATGAAAAATAGTAAATGAATTTTTAAAATTTCGAGAAAATATATGTTCAATATGGGACTATTTTATGCTAAATCCCAGAAAAGAAATATTTTTGGAACTGATTTGGTATTTTTCATGAAAATGTTCTAGTTATGAGTAAATGAATTAAATATGTTATGTGAAGTAAGAAAATTAGAAAATATGATTTTATGGTTTGAGAATCATATATAGAGGTATATCTGATTTTTGATGAGGGTTTTGGTTATTGGTGATGAAATTTTATGAGTTTGGCATTTTATGATGATTAAATGCATTAATTAGTAAAGTGTAAATAATTTAATTAAATTGTTTATAAGTTTAAGAAATGATTAAAATATTATTATAATATTAATAATATTAGATTATGAGATTTCTAAGTGATTTATAACATTTGGATTAAGGTGTTATAAATATGGATATGAATTATTGATGAATATCTTTGGCTTGTAATGCAAAGATGACTTGTTGATGAATATCTTTTAAACAGCAAGTGCAAAGATGAATTATTGATGAATATCTTTGGCTTCATAATGCAAAGATGACTTGTTGATGAATATCTTTAGCTTTGTAGTGCAAAGATGAATTATTGATGAATATCTTTGGCTTGTAATGCAAAGATGACTTGTTGATGAATATCTTTAGCTTTGTAGTGCAAAAGATGAATTATTGATGAATATCTTTGGCTTGTAATGCAAAGATGACTTGTTGATGAATATCTTTGCTTTGTAGTGCAAAAGATGAATTATTGATGAATATCTTTGGCTTGTAATGCAAAGATGACTTGTTGATGAATATCTTTGCTTTGTAGTGCAAAGATAAATTATTGATGAATATCTTTGGCTCGTAATGCAAAGATGACTGTTGTTGAATATCTTTGCTTTGTAGTGCAAAGATGAATTATTGATGAATATCTTTGGCTCGTAATGCAAAGATGACATTGTTGAATATCTTTGCTGTGTAGTGTAAAGATGAAGCTGTTGATGAATATCTTTGACCCGTGGTGCAAAGATGAATTTATTAGTATGATTATGAAGCAGGAGCGTGATTTGGTATAACCATGATATTTGATGTTTCGGGTAAAAGCGGATGATGAAAATTATCTTCGTCCCGGATGAGAAGAGGAATTTAGAATCACAATTATGATTATGAGTTATTCATATGATTGTGGAAAGGCTGCTTGATTGATGTTCTGAGGATAAAATATTGTTGGTGGACTTTTAACGTGGAGAAGACAATAGACTTTATAGTCTATTTGACTCTTCTAATGGATTGCTCATTCACGCAACTATGGTTGAAAAGTTTTATCATCTACCATATGTTCTAAATCTACGATTTATTCTTGATGAAGACTATTGATAATTTATTTATCTTTAGTCATAATATTCTTCTTGAGCTAGTTGTGCTCACCCTTTTGTTTCACAATTCCTTTCGTGTAATAAAAGTGTATTTGGGTCGGCGGGGGGATAGCGAGGGAATAGAGTGGTGGTCTATAGATGTTGAGGTGAGGTGAATTTAACTTGGAAGGGTGTTTTGTCACTATCATACAAGATGTCTAATGACATACAACCTCGTGTTATCATAAGACATGGTTGTGCTCATCCACTTCTTTGAGTATATTTACAAGCACTACCTATATAATCTTGGTGTTTGTTTGGAATATAATACCCAATTAGAGGCGAGTGGAGATAATGATATGTCAAGAGAAGACTCACCATTGGGAAGAATATGATAGTAATCTTCTCGTTTTTCTTTAGGGGTCTATTAGATCAACCGAGGATAATTACGTGGCCATATGATATCTACCATAACCTAAAAGCATGGCCTCCCATGTATGAAGGTTTCCTTGAGCACTTCCCAAAGATTCTAATTTCTAAAAGCAGGTTTTGACTATACCTTTATGTAAGGTGTCCTTGTGGCGTCGCTACGGTTGGTATATATTTGTATCCAAACTCACAAAGATATGTGTTGTTGTATTTTGCACGACAATTGTTGTAATAAAGTTGTAGTTGTTTTTCGTACCATATATTTGGCGACTCGAGAATGGGTTGGATGGAATGAACCTATTTTGGGGTCGTTACATTTAATATCGAGCTTAGGGATATGATCTATGGCGGAGATCGGGAATAGAACTAGGAGGGAGAGATGAGTAAATCCTTCGCTAGTGTGTCCTACCTAAGCTTATTTGTTGGTCGGTCATAATATCGAGATATTATGTGATATGTTAATTTGCTCAATTAACCTTTGTTAAAAAATTTGTATTCTAGAATGATATCCGAAATACGGAGATGAGAAATCATGATAGTGGGGAAGATGGAATCGAAATGAAAGCAAAAGGTATTCTCAACTCTTTGAAATACTAGAAACGTAAATTTCGAGGACGAAATTTCATAAGGAGGAGATTGTAAGACCGAATTTTATGAAATAAAAGTATTCAATTTTTCTATTCAAGAAATGGTTAAATTGATAAAAGTTAAAGTTAAGGGTGATATATGAATTTTTTTTCAAAATACATGATGGGGTATAAAGTATTCATTGTTGTGTGGGGAATATTCGTTTGGTCGTGGAATATTCTTTACGCCGGAGAATATTAAATTTACCAGTAGCGATCATTTATGGGCCCCATAATGAATAAGCGTCGGATGGAGAAAAGCGACAAATTTGAGTTTTTATAAATAAGCAGTAATCATTCCGAATTAACCTTTGTTGGAATACCGGTTGGTAAAGTAAAAATGTCTGGCGTTGTTGCATAAAGCGTGCTTTACGGTATTACCGCGATATTTTTTCAATTATTGATTCTTACGTGAGAAGGCACTACTCAATAATTGTTACGATAATTATCGTTCAATATTTTATTTTATTGATTCAATAATTGATGCGTTGATATTTTATATTATTGTTGTTCAATAATTGTCACTGCACAGTATCTCCATTATCAGATCAATAATTCATATTATTTGAATAATATTATTAGATAACATTATTGGCAATGTCTAGAAAGTTTTGTCAAGGAGAGGTTTGGTCACCTAATTGCGCGCCAGTAAGGAGAAATTCTTATTGGAAAGCCCCCTCTTTCCTGGGAACTGCCTGGTTGTCATAATTGTGATTCTGTAATATTATTTGGGAATAATTAATTATTGATTTATATGATAAGGAAATATTTATTTGATGTGGATATAAATGATGGATTTATTTATGTGGTTATAAATGAAGGAATTAATGTTGAGGTATTTTATCAGTATTTTTGTCGGAATGAAGGTATTAAAAATTAAACCAGTGTTTTTGAGATATATTGCGTGAGTTATAATTTTTAATCCGACCGTTGGATCGTTGTAATTTTTGGATATGTTATACATATATAAGTTGAGTATATGTCCACAAATTTTGAACCGTTAAAAATGAACGTATGATTTGTTATGAATTTTAAGAGGTGGCGATTAGGAAATTAGGTTTTGGTGGAAAATTCTAAAATTGAGTGGGCCCCACTCTTGGTTGTTGGGGAAGATGGCTGATTTTTGGTGGGTGGAATAGTAGCGGTAAAGCCATCGAAGATTCTGAGTCAAGTCTCGCTTTGCGTGCTAACATTTTCCTATAAATAAAGGGCTAAAGTTAGAATTGAAAATCACCCGAAACATAAGCTTTCTCTCTTTCTCTCTAGATTATTGAGTGTATTTTGTGAGTATTTAGATACTTGGTGAGTTGATATTCATCGATTCAAGTTTCCTTCAAATGTCATATCAGATATCGGTCGAAGTCTTTGCTCTTTTGAGGTAAGGGATAGTAAAGGGATATTATTTTTTTCAGTAATGATATTATTTCTTCAATATCTTATCTTTGAAATATTGGTTGAAACTTTTATCAAATTTGGAACTTTTTTCATATCGAGGTTACTATTCATGAGTTACTTATTCATGAGTTCTTATTCACGATTACTATTCACGAGTTACTATTCATGAGTTACTATTCACGAGTTACTATTTACTGAGTACTATTCATAAAGCGTGAAGATGTTTTTTCTATCTTTTGGTGTTTGAGTTACTATTCACGATAATCAGACTATTCACGATATCTGACTATTCACGAATCGACTAAGACTATTCATAGAAAAATGAAAATTTTTCTTTTCGTCTAAAATATCTATTCGGATACTAGCTTTGATTGTATCCATGTTTTGATCATTCTTGAATTTTACACCACTATGATTATTTTGAGGTATTTTTGGATGTATAGATTAGGAGTTATGGATTTTATGAGAAAAGACTATTTTAAAAGTAACTATTTATAACTCCTTGCGGTTAACTCCAAAATTGATGAAATTTTTATTGAGAGTACATCCGTATAATATCAATTGTACTCTGTGAATTTCGAATTTTGGATAAAAGTACAATTTATGATAAATGTTTAAATATTCCGGTGGTTTTGGCCATATGAAAAATAGTAAATGAATTTTTTAAAATTTCGAGAAAAATATATGTTCAATATAGGACTATTTTATGCTAAATCCGAGAAAAGAATTATTTTTGGAACGATTTGGTATTTTTCATGAAATGTTCTAGTTATGAGTAAATGAATTAAATATGTTATGTGAAGTAAGAAAATTAGAAAATATGATTTTATGGTTTGAGAATCATATATGAGGTATATGCAGATTTTGATGAGGGTTTTGGTTATTGGTGATGAAATTTTATGAGTTTGGCATTTTATGATGATTAAATGCATTAATTAGTAAAGTGTAAACAATTTAATTAAATTGTTTATAAGTTTAAGAAATGATTAAAATATTATTATAATATTAATAATATTAGATTATGAGATTTCTAAGTGATTTATAACATTTGGATTAAGGTGTTATAAATATGGATATGAATTATTGATGAATATCTTTGGCTTGTAATGCAAAGATGACTTGTTGATGAATATCTTTGCTTTGTAGTGCAAAAGATGAATTATTGATGAATATCTTTGGCTTGTAATGCAAAAGATGACTTGTTGATGAATATCTTTGCTTTGTAGCAAAGATGAATTATTGATGAATATCTTTGGCTCATAATGCAAAGATGACTTGTTGATAAATATCTTTGCACATGTAGTGCAAAGATGAATTATTGATGAATATCTTTGGCTCATAATGCAAAGATGACTTGTTGATGAATATCTTTTGCTTTGTAGTGCAAAAGATGAATTATTGATGAATATCTTTGGCTCATAATGCAAAGATGACTTGTTGATGAATATCTTTGCTTTGTGTAGTGCAAAGATAAATTATTGATGAATATCTTTGGCTCGTAATGCAAAGATGACACATTGTTGAATATCTTTGCACAGTAGTGCAAAGATGAATTATTGATGAATATCTTTGGCTCGTAATGCAAAGATGACTGTTGTTGAATATCTTTAAATTTTGTAGTGTAAAGATGAATCTGTTGATGAATATCTTTGACCCGTAGTAAAGATGAATTTATTAGTATATGATTATGAGCAGAGGCTGTGATTTGGTATAACCATGATATTTGATGTTTGGTAAAGCGGATGATGAAAATTATCTTACGATCACGGATGAGAAGAGGAATTTAGAATCACAATTATGATTATGAGTTATTCATATGATTGTGGAAAGGAACTATTGATTGATGTTACGGAGATAAAATATTGTTGGTGGACTTTTAACGTGGAGAAGACAATAGACTTTATAGTCTATTTGACTCTTCTAATGGATTGCTTCATTCCATTTGCAACTATGGTTGAAAAGTTTTATCATCTACCATATGTTCTAAATCTCGATTTATTCTTGATGAAGACTATTGATAATTTATTTATCTTTAGTCATAATATTATTCTTGAAAGCTAGTCAGGCTCACCCTTTTGTTTCACAATTCCTTTCGTGTAATAAAAGTGTAATTTGGGTCGGCGGGGGATAGCGAGGAATAGAGTGGTGGTCTATAGATGTTAAGGGTGAGGTGAATTTAACTTGGAAGGGTGTTTTGTCACTATCATACAAGATGTCTAATGACATACAACCTCGTGTTATCATAAGACATGGTTGTGCTCATCCACTTTGTGAGTATATTTACAAGCACTACCTATATAATCTTGGTGTTTGTTTGGAATATAATACCCAATTAGAGAGCAAGTGGAGATAATGATATGTCAAGAGAAGACTCACCATTGGGAAGAATATGATAGTAATCTTCTCGTTTTTTTCTTTGGGGTCTATTGGGTCAACCAAGGATAATTACGTGGCCATATGATATCTACCATAACCTAAAAGCATGGCCTCCCATGTATGAAGGTTTCCTTGAGCACTTCCCAAAGATTCTAATTTCTAAAAGCAGGTTTTTGATTATACCTTTATGTAAGGTGTCCTTGTGACGTCTTCACGGTTGGTATATATTTGTATCCAAACTCACAAACATATGTGTTGGTGTATTTTGCCGACGACAATTGTTGTAATAAAGTTGTAGTTGTTTTTCGTACCATATATTTGGCGACTCAGAATGGGTTGGATGGAATGAACCTATTTTGGGGTCGTTACAATGATGATGACCTCCAGATCACTGGTGTGGGCAGAGATGGGTATAGAAGCTATCTCTACAATCAGATGTTCTCATACTTACCCATGATGCTATATCATCAAGCCCAAATCCTAAACTCTTGGGATCACATATTCTGGAGCTTCAAAGAGTATCTAGCCATCTCAGTATTGGCTCATGGATTTCCAGGGAAATTCAACTTTGCCAAGAAATTGCTTACCAACAACTCTTCCTCAAAGGATAAACTTGAAGTACTGTCTATCCCAAACCTCTTCAGAGTTAATCACTTACCATCATCCTCATTTAGCTATTTTTATGAATTCCCACGATGGTTGGAAGTGATACTTCATCAACTAAATCAATTTCCAGTTGCAGAATCCCAAAATTCTGTAACTGAGGAACCAAATGCAGTCAACTTTATTTTGCTCCCACAAACCACCAACTCTACGATCCCTGACTCTAGTCCCATCGTAGAGTCCCAAATAGAAATCCTAGAGCCACGTATTCCAAACATAGAAACTCAGGCCCCTCCATCAGACATACCATCCTCCTCCTCCAATGACTATTTTAGTCTTGATCTTGCTCTCTACTCCCTGCAAGATCAATCCCAGAAAAGATCCCCTCCATTCAACAATCCTCAAACCAATGATACTCCTCCAAATCTGCCCACAAAAGATGACTTGAATGAAGTGTCCAGGAATATGGTCAAGAACATTGAAGAAAGCCTGGACACTCACTCAGACCTCATTCATCTCCGGCTGAATCAAATGATCACTGCTGCAAATAATATCCCTGGCACACTAAATGCTGAGCTTATAAAGAAACTGAGGGAAATTATCCAAGAAATTCTTCAAAGCATGAAGGATAAAGATGAGATTCATTTCCAGATAGCTACCAAGCAAAGAGAGGCTGTTCTTGAAATGCAGAGAAATCAAGAAGTCCAAAATAAACTCATGCTGGAGAACATCATGAACCTGAAAGCTTCAGTCAGAGAATTCTAGAAAGCTTATGTGAATCAGGAACAGCAGACTGACATTGTTCTCACTGCCCTCCGAAACAAAGAAGCTAGATCTGAAATCCAGATCAAGGAAAGTCGAGAAGACATTTCTCAAATACAGAGCTAACTAAACGAGCTTGTCCAAGGAGTAAATTGACTTTCTGCAGACATTCGAACCCTTGATTCTGACATAAAGAGGGAGAATAAAGGGAAAGGAGTTCAAGGAGCACACAGAGATCAGGGCAGAGGTAGAGGAGGTCAAGGAAACCAAGAAAATGGAATAGGACAATTTTCACGAAGCCCTCCTGCAAGACAGTCCCACCAACAGACTCCACGATCAAGCAATCAGACTCAACGATCTGATCAGCAAGAAGTCTTGATGGCTGAGCCTTTAAGAAGTCAAGGGCCAACTACCAGCTCACCAAATGTGACCACCACAGGCCTAAGAATGCCAATTAGAGATCCAGCATTCATGAATAGGCATGATCACAACCCGATAGTAAGTCCAAGTGAACTGGAAGAGTTAGCTAGAAGGGATGAAGCCAGCAGGAAAAGAAGGGCTGAGGAGTATGCCAATTCTCCAAGGAAAAGGTCAAAGAAATAGAGATAAGTTGAAACTTTAAATTCTTATTGATGTAAAGCTAAACTGTAATATTTCTTGAACATCAATAAATTCATGCTTATTCTCTAGAAATTTCAATTTTCACTTTGAAATACTAAGTCATGTTTAAATTTCCTGCAAATGCATCTAGACACTAATAATCATGACAACAAATCTCCTTGGTTATGTCAACATCAAATAGGGAGAGATTATTGGGAGAATGCATATTATGATTTGATGTTTTAATGTATATGCTCATGATTATTTATAAAGTCCTTCAAGTAAGATATGTACAAGGACATAGTGATAGATCAAATTTGTTAGGTTGATCTAAGCTCTTAACGTGTATCATTCTTTAATAGAATGTATAGATAGAAAGATCAAAGTTGTTAGGTTGATCTTGAGATGTAATAGATAGGCTTCGAAGAAAGCGGAGTGTATAAATCTGATCCACATTGCAGAAGTCAAGGCAGAAACGTAGAGCTTCAAAGATCGTAGTGTGCCTGCCTTGAAGGGCCTCTTCGGAAATCGAAGAGTGGTCCCAACGTTCACGAGCCAACTCAACGATCGAAGTGTGCTAAAGGAAACATAGAGTTTACAAGTCAACGATCGTAGAGTGCTCTCGAAAACGTAGAGTTTACAACTCAAGCAAGCAAAGATCGTAGTGTCCAAAGACTTAAGAGAAATTGTAGTGCTCTCGGCTGATAGCATCAGACTAGGCACCAAGGCGACGAGTCACCACGATCTGAATCGTAGAGTACCATAATCTAAATCGTAGAGTATCATCTGTCTTGTGTCAGGAAACGTCAAGCCTTATAATTTATGTGGAGATAGGTTCCAACAAAAGAGGAATGGATTCTAAATGTTGCAGTACTCACCAGTCCCAAAGTCATAAGAAATATCCTTAGTATGCAACAAAGAAGCGTATTGAAGAAGCTAAGGAAAGTATCATTGGTAAGGGGGGAAACACCTTTTCAGGTGTTAGGTGAGAAAGTCTGCAAAGTGTCAATGGGCCGAATGCAATTTCTAAGATGTGCTTGAAATGTCTCCATCAAAGAACAGAAAAGTCTAATGCATTTAATGCTTCAACGGATGGATCTAATGGATAGTTTTCAAGATCACATATATGAAAATCAAGTAGATGAGTGAGAGACAAGCAGGCATTGAACAAACAACGTGAAAAACTCTCAAAGCTCAACTCTACGATTTAAGAAATTGCAAAGCTTGCTCAGCTACTCAGTTCTTTCGAACAAGTGCTTAAACAGCAACTGAGTAGCAACCATCAATAACTCAACATCTATCAATCAACTGAAGAAGAATACCAAGTCTGCTGGACTTGAAGAGTTCTAAGTGAACTATAAGAGAACCAAATCTGCTGGACTTGAAGAGTTCAAGAGTGAACTAAGAAGTTCCTAGACTGATGGTCTAGAAGGAATCTGTGTGACTCAGAAGTTGTAAAAGACATCCTTAGTGAATTTCCTACTCGTTGAGTAGAAGAGTGGACTAGGATCTTTAAGTGCTCTGAACCACTTAAAACGACTGTCTTTTACATTCATACTATAACTATTATATCTGCCATAACTGCTATAACTGTCTCACTCTCATAACTCCACTACTTTGCAAAAGAGATTAAAACAAACATAAATTCCGCTAAGTTTTAATCATCATTAACTAACAAGTTTAAAACGAAAAGATTTTTGAAATATCTATTCAACCCCTTCCCCCCCTCTAGATAACTATTGTGCCTACTAGGAACTAACACACTTGAAATAATTTGTTGAACCCTTGGAGCTTGATTCGAAAGATTGTCAGAAAATTCTAACCCCTCATGCATATGTCACCTTCCTGTTGGAAAGCTACTGTTGCTCCATTCTAACCTAGACACTTGTCATTCTTCAATTGTTTGACTTCAATTTGTTGTTTGCTTGGACCACCTCAGGTCGTTTTCTTCAGTACTGTGAATAGTGCAGTTGAAGCCACATGTCCTTTGACTCTAAAAATATAGCTATTAGATAGAACATTTGTCGGCTTGTCCATATCGCAAACTCATCTAAGGATAACCTCAGAAGGTTAAGTGATCAATGTTTATGATCCTTGTCATAACGTGTCACTATACGAATAGGATTATACTCTACGATCTCTGACTGTCTTCAGTTCACACTGCGATCTTAGAGTAACTATATCTTTAGCTCTACGAACTTCTTCTGGCCAAGGACAACTTAGCTAATACAGAGATTTAACTATAAGATTTGGGACAACCTAATAAGTTTGATCCCTAAACTAAGTCTTTTTTACATAAACTTCTTTTCAAAAGTATTTGACAGAAGCTACTTGTTTACAACTATACATTAAAATAGAATCATCATCAAATCAAATAAGTTTGTCACAAATTGTAGGTATTAAAATAAACGATCAAGTTCTTTTGAACTAGTCTCTCAAAAGAATGTATAGACGAAATAGATATAGAATCTATCTAACAAAATACAACTGATTTTGAATTTCTCGTTCATTCTAATAAATCATATGGGTTGTCCAAAGTTTGGGATAAATCACATTATCCACGATGATTTGGGAAGATTTTAACACAATTTAGTATATAAAGATGTGTTGAACGATATCTATATCACATCTTATAATAGTTGGGAAATAAACAGTTTATATAAACTTAAAAACTTATCTCAAATTAACTGCAAACCAATTTTTCTTTTCAAAAGATTATATCCAAAAGTTAGAACAGAACAGAATTTTCACAGCCTTAGAGAGAATCTAGGCAAGGAAAGATTTTGCTTTTCAAATTTGTAAATTAGTGAAGAAATAATGAATGAAAGTTTAGCTATTTATAGGAAGACACAGCCTTCGAGGGTAATTTGGTCCGGTAAAAAATCATGAGATGAGATCATTTAAGTTTGAATTCAATGGCCTTGATATACCCAAATGTTAGCCCAAAGATTGGAGTTGCCAAAATAAAAGGACATAAAGAAACTTTGTATGGTTGATGAAAAAATGTGCAAAAAGTGAAGTTTTGCAATTTGAATTTTAATCCAAGTTGGCCGGATATAGCTCTCATTTTTGGGGCAAAATGCCCGGTTTGGTTTGAAAATCATTTTGGAATTTTACTCTCTTTGTCTTAGAAAATATTACTAAATGAATTAAATTACTCTCAACACTTGATATCAAGTTATCAAGGTCAATTGACAATTTAATTCCACTAAAATCCTGCAAGGGAATGGTACTTTATTCCTCTAAAATCCTTGATAAACTTGCAAAAGATCTTGCCTCGGAGTCAGTTCAACTTACTTTGCGGTGAGTATTTCTCTTTATGATTGATGTCTTTATTTTCTCGTTCATGTTATCCACAAGTGACTCGATATTCTTATTTCTCTAGTCATTATTTGACTTCCTTGATGGCTATGAATTATGCTCAAGGTCATTTCAAAGTTAAATGCTTAGGAGAAATAGTTCACATCACAAGCTTGATGAGAGTTTTTTAGGTGCACTTTACGCTCTGTTTCTGAGTTTTAAAATGGACAGAAAAAAAAAAAAAAAAATGGACAGAAAATTTAAGCTTTCTTTCCCATTTTATGTTTTTGAGTTTTTTAATAAACGAAAAATAAAAGAAATTGATAGAAAATCTGTTCACTTTTCTTGTCAAAGTTTTCCGTTCAAAATTGGCCTGATTTAGATGAAAAAGAAATTAGAATAATTAATATTTTTATAATTCCCATATTACCCTCAACTTTTAATATAATAAATTTTAAATTACAATTCATGTCCTCAATTTATATTTATCTACTAAATTTAATGTACAATACATACAAGAAAGGGTAACTATTTTTTTTTTGTTCGGTCACGGATATTATATGGTCCCATATTTATTTATGGCCACCAACTCCATCATTCTCATGCAGAAATAGACAAGCAAAATAAGTTCAATATTTGTTTCTGAACTAAATGTATTTTTATTTTATTTTAAATATATCTAGAAAAGAAAGAGATTACATTTTTAAAGATACACATTAAACTTTTATAAGCTTGTATTAATAGAAAAAAGTGTGATAAAAAAAATTAAAAGAATTGTAGAAGAATATATCGCAAATTCAATTAAAAGTTTTATTAAAAATTAAGTAAAAAGGAGAGGAAATATATTTGGATATTTGTATTTGAATATGGATTTTTTTTTTGATTAAATTTATCTTGTGTATTTTTATTCTTGGTTTAATGGTTATAATTAATAGAAGGGTAAATTTATAAAAGTAACATTTTTCTTTTCTTTTCATTGGAACTCAAAAACGCAAGAAATTTTCTATTCTTTTCTATTAAAAACTCAGAAACAGTACAAAAGAAAACTTCAAGTTTTCTATTCTTTTCTTTTCTGTTCTAATTTAAGTTTTCGATTCTTTTCTTTTCTGTCCAAAACTTAGAAAAAAGTGGTAGACGCGGCAAAAGCAGGTTTGACTGGAAGATGAACTAAGGGAGCAGATTTCCCAGAGGTAGTAGAACATTCATGGCCTATGAAGATTTTGCAGTCTCACATTGATAGTTTGTGCTTTAAATATATCACTGATGGGGGTGACCATGCTAACTGTCAGCCTTTAAGATTTTTAATGCAGACCCTAAAATGCTGGAGTTATTTTTGTAATCTGAACATCTTTTTCAAGCCTTCTGATCTATGTTTATTCTAGCATTCTTGTTAACGTTTGTACTAATTTGTTTTGGCCGCACAAGTGGATCTTTCATTTTTATTATTATTACTTGGTACGTTTATTTTGTTTTGTACTTATTGTCACTAAATTTTTTCGGTGAAGTCCTAATAATAATTGTGTTGCCCACCATTAAAACAAACAACTCTGATCGAAAGCCAGGCCAAAGCACATGGATGACGGTTGACTCAATTGTTTGCTCGAGGTCCTTTGAGCTAGTCAATCGTGAGTTCCTTGTATTGTAGTTGATGAACTCGAGCAAAAGCAAATCATGAGCCCAGGCCAAACATAATGAGGTATGGTACAAGTGAAAAAAACTGGTCACTTCTTTAATACGTGAATGATTCCTTTATTAGTACTAGTAGAGTCTCTGGTCAGTACAGCAAAGTTGGTCTGATAGCTTTCTTTCCTCAAGTGTGGGTGGGTGGGTGGGTGGGGGGAGGGGAACCACAAACTGCAGCTGTACTAATAAAAAAAATTCGCTGAAGATGGTTAAGATCAAGGCTAGGTGTTTACTTTTAGTAATTACACCAGCTAAAGTCTGAGTGTTTCAACTAAAAGTCCTATGTATTAAATTACAATTGTCAAACATATCAATACATGAAATTATATAAAATTATAAAATGACTCTAAAAAAATTACTTCAAAAAAATTATCATTAATATTTATCCATATAATTGACAATTAAAAAATTTGACAAAAATATTCACAATATATAGAACTTTTCTTCAACTAATAATCCATTCCTACATGGGTGCTTGTTCCAAATACCGTAAGATAGAATAAGCCTAATATAAAGAATCGGAAACTACGAGTAAATTAAATTGTAACTGTTTGGAACCAACTACAACGAATATTCTTCTTACATTCCAATCTACTGACACCAGGTCCTAAAATAAATGGCGGGAAATATATATATATTAAATATATATATACACATTTTTTTATTTATTTAACAACTTTGAAACTCAAGTCATATGCCTTTACATCTTGGTCCGCAGGAGCTCAGTCGTGTCTGACCTAAAAAAAGGGTATACAACGCTGCTCACTTTGTTCTTTATGCATATATATTTTGTACTTTTATAATTTGTACAACTGTGTAGATGTACAAGACTACTTGCTTTTTTTTTCTTCAGAAACTGTAAGCTCCCATTCTCGACACATTCGCATCATTATTTCTTTTTCAAGTTGTTAGAATGTCAACCACCAAAAACCAAAAAGTTAGAATATTGCAGAATAAAAGAACTGTGAGCGTCTGTCTGTCTGTCTCTCTCTCTCTCTCTCTCTCTCTCTGTGGGAGGGGTAGGTACATTGTAATTAAAAGTCAACAACAGATCATGAACCACCATGGCGGAAAACGAGCACTGACCGATAAAGGGCAGCTACATGAAGGAAGCAGATAAGAGCAATAATGAAATCATCCAAGAGACCAATTATTCCCAACACCCCTGTAGAAAAAGGGAAAAGAAAAAAACAATTGTTGATGAAAAAACACATTCAAATTCCTTGGTGTCTATTAATCAACTCCAGATATGGGCAAGCAATATACCTTCCGGAATAATGTCCACGGGGCTTACTATGTAGATAGCACTTATTATCATCTGCGCATAAAAGCCATACACAAAATATGTCAACAATGAAAAAATAAAATAAAAAATAGAAAAAAGCAATGTTTCTTGAAGTAAATAAGTCTTTTTTTTTTTTTTTTTTGGGAATTTGTCTTAAAGTAGATACTTGGTCAAATGAATTGGATATTGGTATATGGCATAATATTAACAGGAAGTTAGAATGCCAATCAAATGTTGATACACATACTCAATGTAAGAAATAAGGAATGGTAAGGTAATCCACAATATATTCCTACAAAAGCTCAAAAAATATATTGGTACAAAAGTTCTTTTTATCTATCGAATCAGTTTCCATATATTCGCTGCCTGACTAAACCCTAACCCTAACCCTAACCTAACCCTAAACCCTAAAACCAAAAACCCCATATAGGTGGTTGCATAGTCATTGCATTTGTAACATAAGAAAACACATATATTGCGCCCCGAGACAATGGGCAACAAAAAACTCAGTTTTCATATTCATTGACAAAAAAAAGTACATCTTAACAACTCTGAGCTCTTGTGTCTCAAGCAAGTATACCAGGTCAACATTTTGCACTTTGCAAGAAAAAAGTACTAAGATTCTTTAAGGAAATGAATTGCATTGTAGATATTGTAGCCAACAGCAACCGCATATTTCGCATAGTGTACAACGATGTTATCACGTATTGCAAGGCCATTTGTGTACCATGTAATATAATGTGTAAGATCAGTATTAATCCCTCCGTTACACAATAAGAGTCCCATTTACCAAATTGTTTTGTTCAAAGGAAGTAATTTTATTGATGGTAGTATAAAGTGACACAATGCCCTCAGGTTTACCCTCACAATTTTATTATCATGCCATCACTATAAAACTAACTATTTATAATTTTTAAAGATAAATATGGAACAGAAAATATATCCTTAAATGTTTACAAATTCAACATTTGGGACTCAGTGTTGAACAGGAGGGAGTATAACGTAACCAATTTGACCTTTTAAAGTCAATTTTTAATATTTTCAAATTCAAAATTGATATAAATTTTATTTGATTTTAGTTGATAAATTTAAGTAAAGTTCTATTAATTACTCCCTTCGTTCCAAAAGGTTGGCTTAAGTGACAAAAAAAATTGTCCACAAAAGCATGTCTAAAGTACATAATAAGTAAACTTGATAAAATATTACATTGACTAATTTACCCTCAAACATATTTTATTAGCCAAACAGGTAAATCAATCACATCACAAATGACTGCCTCAAATTAAATCACTCTCGACAAACCCAAGAGTTAATTAAAGCAATTAACAAACACATACCAATACAAGGGTAAAATGGAAAGTAAATTTATACACTCTCCTCTTATTTGACTACCTTAATTTGTGTGAAATTTTTCCTTAAGTCATCTTTTTGGGGACGGAGAGAGTACAAAATTTGATCCAAAACTTGAATATAAGTATACATTAATTTTAAATTTTAAGATTTCATGAATTAATTCCAAAAGTCGAAATAGGACTCTTTTAGTGGGATGATATGCTTATCAATACTGAAGGATTCAGCTCCTCTCCAAGTCGTCATTCCCTGTAGTTCCTTAGCTCGTTGGATATTTGATTTTTTCCATGTGGCACTTTTTTTTAAAAAAAAAAAAACTAACATGATTCCTTGGTCCATATAAAAAGTGCTAACAAATGTTTACTTCAAAAAAAAAAATAGATATGCACAAATATTCGGTGCCAAATTTAATTATCCAATCATATATCATAGTTACTGTAATAAACAGAAGATTCTAATCACAGTCCAAAATTAAGATAATTGGGCATTATATTTCAGTTAAATACCATTCCATTTTTGTTGTGTATTAATATTCTTAAATGTATGCAAGATACAGATAAAAGATTGAAGTTCACTATCATGGGCGCTTGAGAATGAGTTTCAGAAGAATAAAGAAGAAAGACTAAGAGACGAGGATACGGGCTATGGTTTTATGAATTTGTATCAATTAAATCAAAATCCAACTTTGGAGAAAATAAAATGTATTTCTTTATTTTAAGTGAGATAATTGAAAATATGCTATGGTAAATAAGAGATTCTCTAAAATTTAACATAAAAAAATTGTGGCAAAGATTTTCTTTACAAATCCTACATCTTAACGGGGAGAACAATCATTTCTCATCTTTTATATGCTAAAAGCAATCGTGATCATATACAATGAAGTTGCCACATGAAAAAAATATGAACACATTGAAAAACTAGTGGGAAAGGTCTTCTTGTTGGTGATGGAAAGCCACGTGCCAGATTATTCCCAATCCAGTTGAAAATGTAATAATTTTATCTTACACGATCAAGTAGAACAATTCTAAAAGTTCATGTCGAAAATGTATAGGTATTTATTGTGATGCCATATGCAAACAATCATGTATAGTTGCTAATTTTAAAATGCAATAATCTAACAGGATCAAGTAGAACAATATTAGAAGTACATGTTGAAATTACGTTGAAAATGTATAGGTATGTGCTGCAATGCTACATTCAAACAGTCATGTATAGTTGTTTAATAAACTTAACTGCCAAATAGACACGTGCTCTGATCACGAGTGGAAGAGATCTTTGAGGATCCGTCATTTCTCGCAACAATCGCCTGAGGAGAAAGGGAAGGTCTTGCAATCTCTGTCAAACAGAGAAAACATACTTAATAGAAACCACAATGATTATGCAAGTTATGTGAATACTGAATAGCAAATTAATCATATAAGGAAAGAATAAAATCCCATAGCATTTATCCATTTTTAATTTTGATATTTTCTTAATTGAAAAAGAAGTTTTTATTAGAAAATAGAGACTACAAAATGATAAGTGAAGGATGATAACTCCCCCTAAACTAGGAAAGAGGAAAAATACTAAGTCCCTGGAAGAGGGCTGCCCTCCAGTATTGCATATCCGAACATGAAATCCCACCAAAAGCACCTCACTGAAGACCACAACGAATCCTGGGAAGAGACCATGTTCCACAAGAGATGAGAGGACATCAATTGGCTGCTGAAAAGTGGAACATTTCTCTCAATCCAAATACCCAAGAGTATTGGAAAGCAACCACACTGCCAGGGGAGCATAATAATCTCCCTTCCTACTAAAGCCCCAAAGCCTAGTAAGCAGTAACTATTGATTCCCAATGGACAAACCCAACATTTATCAAAACCCCAAAATGATGAACACCAAAACTTCCACGCTTTAGGACAGAAGGCTGAAACAGAATGAGGCTAATTATAGCTAGCCTACATACATACAACACAATCGTCTAGGGACAAAGTGTGGCCCTTGTGCCGCTGAAGCAAGTTATTAGTATTGGGCCTATGGAGGACCAAAGACCAAAATAAAACTTTAATTTAAACGAAGCTTTTGCTTTCCAGATACAATAAGATGAAGGAAAATATCTCCGCAAGATTAAGATCAACAAAATAAAAGGAAAAAACTTGCAAGATAAATCCACAAATGAGTCAATAGTCCAAAACTTATGAAACAAAGTGGATAAAGAACAAAAAAAATAAAATAAGTAGGGAAGCCAAACCAATAGTTACATGATCGTTAAAATCAATATACATATATAATAAAAAAAACTTAGTTTTTTGGTCTTCATCTATGGTTTTTGGTATAGGCCTAGAATTTAACTAAAACACTTTTTAAAAGTCTCCCTAATTTTATTTTATTCATTTTAAGGAAATCCAAATAGCTACTAATAAAGGCCAAACTTAATAAGATTCTTTTTCTTATACATGCTCCATGATGATGGCGTAATATCCTAAGATTTAATAATAAACTATAAAAAAATAAAATCAAAATAAATTATACATAATTAGTAAGAAGTTGTGAAATTATTAACTATTAAAAATAATTAATAGTTAGTGTTGTAGAACCAAAATTCTTTTTATGGTCTTACAAACTTTAATATTAACTTATTATTCTTCAAAAAATTTATTCTATAAAAGAGTCTTTTAATTACTTAGTCATACAATAAATTTTAACTTTAAAAACATGTTTAGGATTTTACTTTATTCAACTTTGGACTCTAAATAACCATATATTAAAAATATAGAAAAAATATTATGATTAACTTATTAATAATAAAGAAATATATTATATATTATAAAATATATTTATGATTAAACTTTAGTTACCAATTTTACTTGGAGACATTTAGTTAATTAACATTAAAAGTAATTATTACTTATATATTAGTGACCAAAATTTAGTTAATTTATAAAACTAAAAGTTTTATAGACATTGTCTATTTATTATCACCTTACATTCTTATTATTGGAGTTGGGTAACCCCAAATTCATATTCCTTATAACTCTGCGAGATTCTTCTTTGAATCCTCTTTTGCATGTTTTAATCCATTCTTTATAAAATTCTTAAATTACTTCTTATTGTTCAAACTCTATTTGAGTTTATTCGTTCATTATCTTCACCTCTCTTCTTTAAGGTTATAGCCTACGGTACTCCTACCTAAGGTTTATAACCTACAGCTTTGATACCAACTGTAACGACCCAAAAATTCATACCATTTAAATCTCAACTTCGGTCGTTAACCATACATTAAATCTCAAATTTTACATCCTTATTCAATGTTAAACTTAATAAAATTGCGGAATATTTAAAACGTTTATACATTTCCTTCTTTCTTGCCCTGAATCGCAACCTTTACATTACATCTCTTTGATTCAATCTTATATCATGAATCGTTACAACAAAATGACTATACAAAGTCTTACATCATAACTAAATATCCATATACATTGGATAGCTCAACTTACAATTTAACATGTTACGTTCAAAATGTGAAATACATTTCTCATAAAACATAAGTAATATTCGTGAATATAGATCTCTATAACTCACTTAGCACATATCTTTACCTTAAAATCTTGACCTGCAAAAGTGGTTATTTGCAAGAGTAAGCTCGACAGCCCAGTAAAGTCTAACAGTTTTCATGCATCACATAGCACACAATAACATACTCGATATACATCTCATTAAAGTAACATGACATACACGCTTTTAATTCACATAGCAAATATAAAGATTGAGTTCCTTACTCAATCATCATTACTTAGCCAAAACAATGCAGTCATATATCGACTTTAACATTTCATGATTTCAACATGTATAACATATCATGCAATTTAAAACAGTTCATCAAGTCCACGTAACAAATAGGAACCGAAAGACTTGCCTTGCGCGTAGATTAAACCGTTGATATCCAAATCACAATACCCTATATACATATGTTAACATGACATGATCAGTCATAATCAACACTACATCACGTATGGTTTAAATGTCTAACCATGTAATCAAATTATATTCCTAAACGATAATAAATTCGTTAGGTTTTAACACCATGTTCATTCAACATATTATAATACTACAATAACAGAATTATTTGGTCATATAGCATTACAACTAAAAATTTAGATTTACGTGCATGAAGTGAAGTCATTTCGTAACATTCGCTAAGTGGTAGCTGCGTAGCGCTACGATTTGAACTAATGGGCATGTGGCCATGGCGCTAATATACGGGCGCCCGATGCGAGATTTATATAGGGACTTCATTGACTGTATTGAAGTCCGGCGTTGACTTTCAATGACTGCGTGGCAATGAAGTCCTGGTCGATGTTGATTTTAGCGCTTAGGCGTGAAACTCGATTGGGCGTGAATTTTGACACTGGGGCGCCGAAACTCACAAAAGCAAAACGAAGAACAGAGCCAAAGCTACTGTCTTGATTTCTAACAACATGTAACCCCAATTAACAAGTATAACTTCACATAAATTACACATGAATGTTAACAATCATCTATATACCAATTACCCACCACTAATCAACAATATCATAAACTAATTCTTTGAAAACACTATTTTTAAAACAAAAACTCCATTGTTGATATATTAAATTACAGCGAACATAATTCCATGCTTATAACCAATTTAATACCTTTGAAATACCAGTATACCAACATATAAACCAGTTAACATGTATAGTTCAATTCCTTAGTTAGCATACAAAATTTTGATATTTCTACAAAACATATATTCGTATATCTATTTTTCACTATAAAACCAAGTTCTCTTTCTAAATCGTAATTTAGCATAACACACACACACACACACACACACACACACACACACACACACACACACACACACACACACACATATATATATATATATGCTAACTATAACAATTTCAGCTACTCATATTATCATAACTAATTATAAAACACGGTTTACCAAAAATTTTGTAAAACTTTATATGTACAAAGTGAAATAGAAGAATACATGGACTTTAGGCATCACTTAACTATAACATATATATATATATACGTACATCTTTTTAAGTTTAGAGGAACATACCTCTTGTTTGATTAGACAATCTTTGTTAATCAATGATAACTTTCTTTTGCTACTTCTCTCTCTCAGGTTTTCTCTCAAATTCTCTGAAACCTTCTCTTTGAAAAACCCTTTTCTCGAACTTCTTCTTAAGCTTAGCTTGAAGCTTAAAGCTTGAAGCTTAGCTTGAAGCTTAGCTTGAAGCTTAAGCTTAGGCCATATCTGATATACGTAAAAGTAAAAACTAAACCGATAACAAAGCGTACATATAAAAGAAACGCGATATAGTCATAATAGACCTAATAAGTATTATCGATTATCAAAGATATAACGATACTTATAAATGTATAAATTATTTATTTAGTTAATAATTTAAATTCAAAAGAAATCCAAAAGCCATAAGGCTTTGTTTGTAAACCATTAAAATTTACAAGATTAATATACTTAAACCTTGTTTGGCAAAAACTAAATTAAAATTACTTTAATTTATTTTAATAACTCTTATAATATAGTTATTTGTCTCACTTTATTTAATAACAATTTATTAAATAAATTACTTAATCACATAACTCAATCCACATAACACATTAATTATTTAACAAATAAATAATTAACTAATCACATTAATTATTTAACAAATAGATAATTAACTAAATCAACTCAATCAAATTGAACAATTATTTATTCAATAATAAACACATCCAATAAATATTTATATAAATCAATAAATATTTATAATTTACATTTCAAAAAATCTGGAATGTTACACCATGTCTCCATTGTGGGATAATACCACCAGCCTTCGTGTCCCCACCTTCGGCAACCCGATCAGATGACCTGACCCGAGCTTTCGAGAGTCGGTTTTGATATCATATGAAACAACCCTGGTCAAAACCCGAGTTCGGAACAAAATCTGGGGTCAAATCCCAAGTCCGAATCGAATCGAATCGAATCAAATCCATCCAAATAAGGTCTTAAACCGTTGACCCAATAATATCTTCTTGGGTCATCCTAGCCCACCACAGGCTCACTCAAAAGGTCACGGCTTGAAGGTACTATTGGTAGTATCTTAATTTCTTATACAATGACAAATTTTTTCCATATCTTTCGATGTGGGACTGGGGTGCTACATGTTTCTTCTTAACTACTAAGTGCCCCGTATGCACGAGTTTATTTTTTAAATAAAATTATTTTTAATTTTTTATATATTCTATACATATCTATTATAAAATAATTATTTGAATTTCAAATTAACTTACTGTTACTATTAGAATGATTACAAACGTTGCTCAAACAAACAATTATCAATTAAGGACTTGCAATTGAGTGTTAGGAATGTTTTTTTTAATATTCAGATTTTATATAGTTTTTAAATTTAATTTTTAGTTTTTACTTTCAGTCTTTAGAATTTATATATAGTTTTTAGAGCTCTAAATGAGTAGAACCTAAAGTCTAAACTTGGTGTTTAAGGAAATTCTATATGAAAAAAAAATTTGTCATAGAATAATAAGTTACTATCATGGCTTTTAGTTTTAAAAGTTAACAAAATTTTAATAATTAATATAGAAATGAGGATTTTTTTTAGCATTAATTAACTAAAGATTTCCTATCTGAAATAAAATTGATAACTAAAGTTTAATTATTAATATAGTTTGTAATGTATATTACACATTTTAATATTAACAAGCTCACCAAGTGAAAGTATGGACAACATGGATAATGGTTTATTATGATAATTAATTAAATGTGTGATAAATATTTAATTAAAATTTTGAGAAGATAATTGTAGTTATTAAATTATTAAATATTTATGTAATTAATAAATCGTTGAATTACATATTATAGGTTACTTGATCGGTTATTAAGCTAAACATTTTGAATAGAATGTAGATTTATTTAGTTATAATTATGAGAAAGTAATTACTTTAATTTTATTTAGATTGGATGAATTAAGTCGAAATTCTAATCTAAATAGAATTATGAAAATTAATGTTTAATAAATTATATTTTGTTATGATAACTAATGAATTCACTATAAATTTTTACCTAATTTACAACTATTACTAAAATTTAGATTTGTTATTAATACAATTAATCATGTGATTTGATAAAATTTGAAGTTTTAATAAATTTAATTTATTGAAAATATTAATCTAATAATAAAATTCACGACTAATACTAATATAATCAAATCACTTGATTTATTAAGAGATTTTTCAATATCTTAATAACATTTTAATAATAAAATTAGCCTACATAGAATTTGTTAAAATATATTATCTTACATAAAATTGTGATAGAAAAAGTTTATAATAAAATTGGTAGATATAAAATAAAAATTCTTTTAAAAGATCATTTTCGTATTATAGATATAAAACAAAAGACACTTTACTTTTTCCTAACAATTTTTTTATGAAGTTCTTTACAAATTTGGAAAGTATTTAATTGTTTCGAATTTAGATAGTAATTATACTAATTTGAATAGGAACAAAAAAGCTGAATCAAAAATTTGTGAAACCAAGTTTGTGCTTCTAATTATATTATAGATTATTATTATTATTTCTCATAATATTTTCCTTATATTTTTAATATATAGTTATGCAAAAAAATTGTTGTAGAATAATAAGTTACTATTATAAAACTTTATAAAACTTTTAAAGAAGTTAAGAATAGAGAGTTATATCTAAGTATGGTGCAATTGCACTCTTTAGTAGTTGATGTATGGTATCTGAGCTAAACGATTCCTTCATAGAGCGGAGGTATATCTGAACTAGCAACTCGGAACCTAGTTTGTTGGTCGTTTTGTGGGAAACCACTCAAAGATACCATATTGAAACTGTTAGAGACTCGATGTGTACCAAGTGTAGAAATGGATACGTATGATGAAAGTGTAGAACTCGAATGAAATTTTGAGCGATGTAACTGAAGTTAGAAATTCTTAAAGGAAGAATTTTTTTTATATATAAACAAGAAGATTCAAAGAAGAATCTAAGAGATATAAAGATAAGAAATGGGAGTTTCCTAACTCCAATAGCCAAGATAATGAATAATGTCGTAAATGATGAAAAAAAGGGAAAGAAAGGGGATCGTAAAACAAAACAATCACGAGTTAAGAAAAGAATTTTAAGGGAGATGATTATAGAATAAGATCACGACGTGGTCTGTTTAAGTTATAAAAGGAAGATGGTTTGTAATGTTTGAATGATTATAGCTTGATGCTTTATGAAGATATCAGACTATGATATAAGACGAGATAAACTCACGAGGAGTTATAAATGATGAGATACGAGGAATTCGTATCGAGCAAAGAGCAAGTTAAGAGCAAGATAGCGTTAGAAGGGATTTCAATTGAGGACTCATGTGATGGCTAAGTTGTACAAATCTTTGTATGGGCGATGGTTTTGTGCTTGTACTCAATTTATCACATTAATAATCATTGGAATGTTTGTGTCGCGCTATTTGCTATATGCCTGTTGAGAATGTGATTCTTTTCTCATGTGTATAACAGATAGGTAGAGTATAGTTAGAGAATATTATAAGGTTAAGTGCGAGTTCTTAAAACTCATACTTATGGTAGGTTCGTGACTCATAATTATATGGTATGTTTTTGAACCCCTCAAATGAATGGACGCCTTTATGGTCCGACTAGGATAAGTTCTTAAACTCATATGATTGTGGCAAGTTCTCGAACACATAACGTGTGGTAAGTTCGATTTAACCGGGTATAGATAAATGTAAATGGAGTATTGAGGATGATAGGAATAGATAGACCTATTAAGCAATGGATCATTATAGAAAGTGGAGTTGATGGTGGAAGCATAGGTATTCTAAATCTACTAGCTATGCTAGACTTTCGAAATTTATTGACTTCGTGCTGATGTTTACACTTTTATTTTCTTGAAAAACATTGGATCAAATGATGGAACCAATGAATTTTAACAACAATACTGTTATTCGTATGTCTATGCAAATTGCTTTGGCTAGACAAAAATGATTTGCAATATATCAAAAATGTATTTTATATCATCAATGTATCATGGAACCTGGTGCAAAGATGATAAAAACGATGGAGTTATCAATGCAATATTACTTAGTGTTGGATGTGATCTAAGGATCGTCATCCCACTATGGTATGATGTAGTATGATAAAATCACCAAATGACGGAATCCTCAATGGACCGTAAATACAAAGTATGTATCATCGTAACGTCATAAAAAGATTTTGAGATTTCTTTAAGATATGAGAATACATATATGTATGTATATGTATATGTATATTTCGGTTGATGTCCGAATTTTGTAGAGAGGTCTATGCTATTTGATTCAGCTAGACAAATATTGAAAGATGTTCATGAAATTCAAGAGTTTCTTGAGAAGTTATGCCAAACCAAATTGTTTTGGTGCGGATTCAGATGTTGAAAAGCTGAGATGAACAACCCTATTATTTAGGGGTTGCGCTTAGTTTATACTTTGCGCTGAAATGTTTGTGCACAATACATGTACGAAGGATTGATCCCCTAAGTACCTTGGAGTCCTTATAGTCGTATGACTGTTAAAGTTAAAGTTGAAAGATTACTTATAACTGTGGACATGGTTCATGGTCATTAAACCCTCAGTTGAATGCTTGCACTCTAAATTCTGAGATGAACAACTCTTTTATTAGAGGTTACGCTTAGTTTATACTTTGCGCTGAAATGTTTGTGCACAATATACGTATACAATAGGTTGATCACCTAGTAGTACTTGAGGGTGTTTCAGGTCTTTGTGATTGCTAAACATTTCGCCAAAGAGGGTTTAAAGTGTGAAGAACCAGGGGGTGAAGCACTATTAAACCTAGAGAATAGGGTTCACGGTCTTATGACCCTCAAAGATGATTTGGAATCTTTTAAATTCTCGAAGTTATTCAAACTACTTCCCAATTATTGAACAATTGTGGAAGATTCTTGTTATTCGCAAGATGGAAGTGAAAAAGAAAGTATTCCTTAGAAAGAAGTGAGTCGTAGAATGCGTATTAATCGAATGATGAATATGTTGAATAAGTGAGAAAAAAGATTTTGAAGTGAGAAGGATGTGAGTTATCAAAGAATAATGTGAAACTTTTAATAGAAAAGTTAATAATTGCAGAAAGATCTTTGTGGAAAGAAGTGGTTATAAAACCCAAGGAATGAATATAGTAGTGACGTAAAAATCTACTTTGATAGATTGAATGAATAAAGATTAATAAATAAAATTTCGACAAAATTCTTAGAAGAAAGGGTAAATGTAATATCCCAAGTATTGATGTTAACGATCCTTAGAAAAGGAAATGAATGGGTTAAAAAATATATAATACTCAGAATATAATTGAGTTCAAGTAAAAGTTATGAAATGAAACCTAGAATTTGTTAAAGTAATGAATGTAGTAGGAAATATAAAACCTATATTTAGATAAAATGATGAAAGATTACTCTGAGTTATTTGTTTAATTTGTGTCTTCGATTCTGGGGACAGAATCTTTGTAAGTAGGGAAGATTGTAACGAATGAGTGGTTTGAGTTGTGATTCTGAGGACAGAATCCTTATAAGAGGGGAAGGATGTAACATTCCAGATTTTTTTAAATGTAAATTATAAATATTTATTGATTTATATAAATATTTATTAGATGTGTTTATTATTGAATAAATAATTGTTCAATTTGATTGAGTTGATTTAGTTAATTATCTATTTGTTAAATAATTAATGTGATTAGTTAATTATTTATTTGTTAAATAATTAATGTGTTATGTGGATTGAGTTATGTGATTAAGTAATTTATTTAATAAAATTAAATAAAGTGAGACAAATAACTATATTATAAGAGTTATTAAAATAAATTAAAGTAATTTTAATTTAGTTTTTGCCAAACAAGGTTTAAGTATATTAATCATGTAAATTTTAATGGTTTTGCCAAACAAAGCCTTATGGCTTTTGGATTTCTTTTAATTTAAATTATTAACTAAATAAATAATTTATATATTTATAAGTATCGTTATATCTTTGATAACTGATAATACTTATTAGGTCTATTATGATTATACGCGTTTCTTTTATGTACGCTTTGTTATCGGATTTAGTTTTTTTTTACGATATATTGTATGGCCTAGCTTTAAGCCTAAGAAGAAGTTCGAGGAGAAAAGGGTTTTCAAAGAGAAGGTTTGAGAGAATTTGAGAGAAAACCCGAGAGAGAGAAGAAGAAAAGAAAGTTATCAAATGATTAACAAAGATTGTCTAATCAAACAAGAGGTATGTTCCTCTAAACTTAAAAAGATGTACATATATATATATATGTTATAGTTAAGTGATGCCTAAAGTCCGTGTATTCTTCTATTTCCTTTGTATATATAAAGTTTTACAAAATTTTTGGTAAACTGTGTGTTTTATAATTGGTTATGATAATATGAATAGTAATTGTTATATTAGTATATATATATATATATATATATATATATATATATATATATATATGTGTGTGTGTGTGTGTGTGTGTGTGTTGTATGCTAAATTACGATTTAGAAAGAGAACTTGGTTTTACTGTTGAAAAATAGATATCTGAATATATGTTTTGTAGAAATATCAAAATTTTGTATGCTAACTAAGGAATTGAACTATACATGTTAACCTGGTTTATATGTTGGTATCTTTGGTATTTCAAAGGTATTAAATTGGTTATAAGCATGGAATTACGTTTCATCGTAATTTAATATATCAACAATGGAGTTTTTGTTTTAAAAACAGTGTTTTCAAAGAATTAGTTTATGATATTGTTGATTAGTGGTGGGTAATTGGTATATAGATGATTGTTAACATTCATGTGTAATTTATGTGAAGTTATACATGTTAATTGGGGTTACTTGTTGTTAGAAATCAAAGCATGTAGCTTTGGCTGTTCTTCGTTTTTGCTTCGTGAGTTTGGCGCCCAGTTGTCAAAATTCACGCCCAACGTCAAGTTTCAGCCTAGCACTAAAATCAGCATACTAGCCAAACTTCGTGCTTATTAAGTCAATCGTAGCCGAGCGCAGGACTTCGTGTCTTGTGACGCCTAGTCCCTATATAAATCTCACATCGGAGTGCCACATCGGTGCAGTATGCGCCATACAGATTCATTCGTGTGGCGTGGCACCACTTAGCGAATGTTTCGAAATGACTTACCGCCTTGCATGTAAGTCCGAAATTTTTAGTTGTAATGCTATATATGACCAAATAATTTCATTATCAGAGTATTATAATGTGTTGAAACTAACATGGTGTTAATACCTAACGAATTTATTATCGTTTAGGAATATAATTTGATTACATGGTTAGACATTTAAACCATACGTGATGTAGTGTTGATTATGACTGATTATGTCATGTTAACATATGTATATAGGGTATTGTGATTTGGATATCAACGGTTTAATCTACGCGCAAGGCAAGTCTTTCGGTTCCTATTTGTTACGTGGACTTGATGAACTGTTTTAAATTGCATGATATGTTATACATGTTGAAATCATGAAATGTTAAAGTCGATATATGACTGCATTGTTTTGGCATTAAACTCAATCTTTATATTTGCTATGTGAATTAAAAGCATGTATGCCATGTTACTTTAATGAGATGTATATCGAGCATGTTATTGTGTGCTATGTGATGCATGAAAACCGTTAGACTTTCTTTTTGAAGACTTTAGCTCTCTTGCAAATAACCACTTTTGCGGTCAAGATTTTAAGGTAAAGATATGTGCTAAGTGAGTTATAGGATCTATATTCACGAAGATTATTTATGTTTTATGAGAAATGTATTTCACATTTTGAACGTAACATGTTGTTGAATTGTAAGTTGAGTTATCCAATGTATATGGATATTTAGTTATGATGTAAGACTTTGTATAGTCATTTTGTTGTAACGATTCATGATATAAGATTGAATCAAAGAGATGTAATGTAAAGGTTGCGATTCAGGGCAAGAAAGAAGGAAATGTATAAACGTTTTAAATATTCCGCAATTTTATTAAGTTTAACATTGAATAAGGATGTAAAATTTGAGATTTAATGTATGGTTAACGACCGAAGTTGAGATTTAAATTGTATGGATTTTTGGGGTCGTTACACATGGAGGTCCAGAGGTGGGAACACGAAGCCAGCCGGTATTATCCCATAATGGCTAAAGAGGCAAAGATCTGTGGACTGTGTGTGTGATCGGTTCTGACGGGGACGTCATAAATTTAAGTGGGGGAGTTTATAACACCCCAGTCCCACATCGAAAGATAAGGGAAAAATTTGTTTGTGTATAAGAAATTAAGTTGCTACCAATAGTACCTTCAAGTCATGACCTTTTAGGTGAGTCTATGGTGGGCTAGGATGACCCAAGAAGATACTATTGTGTCAGTGGTTTAAGGCCTTATTTGGATGAATTTGATTCGATTCGGACTTGAGATTTGATCCAAGATTTATTCCGGACTCGAGATTTGACCAGGGTTGTTTCAAAACATTCATAACCCTAAAGATAAACTTCTAAGGACTTTAATGAGTAATTAGCGAATGACATGAAAGTTAATTCTAATATAATATTCATAAACAAAGCAATAATTTACAAATATCAAGCCTTTGAAGAAATTTCCACAAAATTTGACGTTGATTAACATAAATAAGCAAAGAAGATATTTGATAATTATGAAATCATAATTTAGTTCTACCTATGCATGAAATAAATAAACCGCAAACCCAAGCAAAGATTTTCTTTCTCCTTGTGGTAGTAAATGTTAACAAAGGAAAATTTTCACAAGAAAAGTGGATTCTTATAGATATTAGGATACAAACATGAGAAATAAAAGACAAAGAAAATGAGAATTAACTAAAGTTAAACCGGTATTGCACATGGGATGAATGTGACCAGTTTACCTAAGGAGAATAGGTGAGGGTATAATAAATGACTTGATGTACTTTTCATGAGATTAAATTGTTATTTCTAAGACTAAAAGACGCAAATATAAAAACTAACATAACTTAGCCTAAAATAATATGACCATCAAATAAATGCCTTGCATATGCTCTATATTATATTTCACTGGTTTTTGTTGTTGTCATTGCTATGGAACATGGATTTCATGGTTATTTTTCACTATTAGTATCATATAAATTTGCCATCTTTATTTTCAATATTTTTTAAAAAGAAAAATTGAAATAAATAAATAGATGATATTTCTTCAATAGCCCAAGTATGAAACAATTATATTAAAAAAAGTATTCAACAACTGATTATTAACGTATCCTGATACCAATTTCATAGAATCGTTGAATTGCATCCCCCATCCATATCGGTTTATGAAGCAAGGATTCTTCTGTAGGTCAGCGAATTCCAAAATTCAAGTTCGTGGATTCTTTTATAGTCTTCTTCCATAATTTTTTTAAAACTGAATGACACTTCTGTCCCACCAAGTTATCACTCACTTTTAAAGTCGTCCCTAAAATTCATTTTTAGCCAATTAGATCCTTAAAGTAACATTTTTTGGCATTTCTGTTCCTTTCACCCGATTTCACCCCAACCCGACCCAGTTTGAATCAACCCCAATTCTTTTAATTAATTTTTTAAAAAAAATTATTTTAAAATATTATAAAAAATTATTATTTTAAATATTTTTTAAAATAATTATTATTTTCATGAAAAATATTAGAAACTTTTAATTTTTCATAAAATGAGTATAATTTCAAACATATAGATTCAAAAAAAAATTAAATAAGAAAAGTAAACTTTTTTTCAAAAAAAAGTAGATTTTTTCATTTTCTATGTAAAAATTATTTTCGGAAAGAAAAAATTTATTTTGTTACAATTATTATATGCATTCTTAATATTAGAATTTTTAAAAACAAAACTAAAAATTAAAATACAAAAAACAAGAAAAGATTAAAAAAAATTGATTACTTTTTTAAAAATAGGAAATTAAAAAGTTTTAAAAATAATTATTATTTTCAAGAAAAAAATTAGAAATTTTTTTATTTTCAAAAAAAAATGAGCAAATTTTTATATTCAAAAAAAACAAAACAATAAAACTTTATTTTCAAAAAAATGGAAATTTTAATTTTTTAAAAATGAGTAAAGTTTCATAAAATATAGATTCAAAAAAACTAAATAAAAAAAACTTTATTTTCCTGTGTTACTCGGACTCAGGTGCGGGTGTCGGGTGTGGGTACGAATCTAGGAGTCGGACACGTAAAGTCAAAAAATGGAGAATAAGCAGATATGGATCCGAATTTGGACACGAGTGCGGGCATACGGTATGTTATGATTTTTTAACAATAATGTTTCTAATTCTATCACCAAGTTTTTTTTGCTCTAGGGACTGCAGTGCAAAAATATAAAGAAACGGACAGAACTGAAACTTTAAGGGTTGAAATGGAAGAAAAAAAAACTACAGGGACTGATATGTAATTTTTCCAATGGCTATTTTGAACTTTCAGAAAACTTGGGACTAAATTAAAAAACTATAAAAATTTTGGGGTACCTAACTATAATTTTTCAGGGGATATTTAATATTCCAGATCTGATCTTATTATGCTCTATTTCCATTTTTCAATTCACGTCACGCGGAAGTAAGGGGCAGCAGCTTGGGGGATGAAAATATTCCAGATCTGATGTCTCCGATCTCTTCTTCTTCAGTCGATCTATTCTTCTTCTTCCGATCCTTCAGCTGTATCCGAATTGAAAGTGTCTCACCCGCACCCGTGTCGGATCGTGTCAACGCGGTTACTACATCATAAATAGGCGAGTCCGAGTAACACAGTTATTTTCACAAAACAAAAAAAATAGAATTTTTTTTTTAAAGATGTATAAATTTTCATAAAATTAATTTAGAATTAAAAAATTTTAAATTTACTTTTTTTAAATCTATATTTTATGAAACTTTACTCTTTTGAAAAAATAAATGTTTCTAATATGTTTTCCTAAAAATAATAATTATTTTAAAACTTTTTAAAAGTAATATATATTTTAAAATATTATTATTTTAAAAATAATATTTATTTTAAATTATTAAAAATAATATTTATTTAAAAAATATTATTTATTTTAAAATATTAAAAATAATTATTATTTTCAAATATTAAAAGTAATTATTATTTTAAAACAATATTTTATTTTAAAATATTAAAAATTAGTATTTTTAAAATTATTATTATTTTAAAACTTTGTAGTTCTTTTAAAAAAAATTGTGAAATTTGGATTGGGTCAAACAGGGTCAAGTTTCATCAAAATGGGTCGGATTAGGGTCAAATCGGGTAAAAGGAACGGAAACACCAAAAGATATAACTTTTAAGGATTTAATTGGCGAAAACTGAACTTTATGAACGTTTTTAAAAGTAGGTGGCAACTTAGAGGGACAGAAGCGTAATTCAGCAGTTTTTTTAATGATAGAGATTGAAAATATAACTAATACTAATTAATATAATGTTTTATATACTATTTTGAGCCAAATTAGTAAAAGAACTAACTCGTATAAATTTCCTATATTCCTAGATAGTATTAGGGCTAAATGAGACTAAAAACCAACATACTTTCACAAACTTTCAGTTTTAACCAACCAATTACAAATTTTTCACTTTAAACTTCAAAGTCAATAGAGAATCTATTTTTCCTAAAATCGGTAACAGATGTTTGTTGACTTAATTAGACCATTTGTTTTTTATTACGTGGCATTTTACCTTATTTTTCTCCCAACAAAAAATGATGTGGAATATCTGAATTGGACAAAGGCCAATTTTGTTTCACTCACAGCCACCAAATTTTTCTCCTGCAGTTCATTTCCTCTAGTTAGATTTTCCTTTACCTTAGGTTTCCGCTTATTCTTCCTCCCTTTCTTTTTCTTCTTCGATTCTCCATCAATTAGTTCATTCTAAACCCTAACATTTTCACTATGCGATTCCACCGGCCTCCGATTGCAATTAAAGGACAGACGATTGTTAGATACAGAGTTGGACACAATTTTTCTCTCTCCATTCATGATTTGTTTGTGAATTTTTTTCACCCTCTTTTCCTACCTTTTCTCCAACATTTTCAATTTGTGATTCCTCCAAATTCCAATTGCAATAAAACAACCGGCGATTGTTAGATACAGAGCTAGACCTAGCTTTTCTCTCTCCATTACCAACTTGTTTCTTACTTCTCACAGTCTCACTCTGTGATTCCTCCCTGTTCCAATTCCGATGAAATGATCGTCGATTGTTGGATACGGAGCTGGACGCAGTTTTTTCTTTCTTTTCAGGCATTAGCTCTTCTTCTTCCTTTTCTCTTTCCTTTCCTCCTCTTTTTCTCACTACTTTCGCTATTGTTCTTTGAGCCACCGTTCTCGGAGCTGAACCAGTGAGACGTAGTTCGCCAGAAGTGATGGATGCTTTTCTGCTACCTCCGCCATTATTATATGATGATATGATATTCCACAACATTTCTTGTTGGGAGAAAAAATAAGGTAAAATGCCACGTAAGAGAAAACAAATGGTCAAACTAAGTCAACAATATTTATTCTGGACAGAAAAACTGTTTACTGGAACAAGACAAGGTTGGAGGACTAATCAGGAAAATTTTATGATTTAAAGACGATATGAAAACATTATAATTTCTAGAATCTAGCGCAAGAAATTGCCATAAATACATGAAATATATACCTGAATGAGACCATTTGAGGATTGACCAAACAAACGATTGTATGTCTCAACCTTTCCTAGGATTTCAGAAACTTCAGTATTATGACGCTGCTGCAATGAAGCCTCACTTGGAACCAACAAAGTAATTTGGCGACGGCATAGAGGACAGCTGCAAGGCTGAAATGCAGATCCATGATTCCAGACTTGTAAAATGCAATTACCTGAATAAGTAAAAAAGCACCATATGCAGTTAGTACCTCAGTATCAAATAGTAACAGTTGAAGAGGAGAAAGACTTCATCCAGAATAAATTTAATTGCATTTGAAACGTTTATGACACTTTTTATCCCAATATTTCCTAGAAGGTAGAAAAGAAAACTTCACAGACAGAGGAAGAGAAGATATACGACTAAGGAAGTCAACTCCACCATATAAAGAAAAGAACGAAGAAAAAAAAAATTAAAATCCGACAATAGCTTTCCAAACCCTCTGCATCTTAGATAGTTATGCCTCTAAGAGCTCCCATACGTGAGGCTCATAGAGAAGAGAGGAACGCCAATCAATTGTGCACGAAATGAAGTGAACGGAGTGGTCCTCACTCCTCAAATATCCTTTTTGACAAAATCTGCCAAAGAATTTTAATCTCCTTTCAAATTACCAAAACATTGCCCCAACAAACCCAAGCTTCCAAAATTACCTCAAAACAACACAATACACAAATCCCATGTAACAAAAAAGTGCACGAATAAATGTTGATGGGACTCTCTAGATTGTTAACAGATGACCACAAAAATCAAAGGAGGGTCCTTGTCATTACAGCCTGTTGAGAACCAGAGACTTGCAGGGAAACATAGACATACAAGTGGGAAGGTTAATGCCCTGAGAAGACAGGAAAGAGAAAAGAAAGAATGGAACGTGAACACACCCGATGACTGTCTACTTTTGCAAACAGCTCTCTACAGTAGAAAAAAATGGGAAGATCTATGCAAGCAAAGAAATGTTGTATGGAATTTAAAATGAAAGTCCAGAGATTCTTAAAACAATTAAGACCGGCACCAGCAGAACCAATGGTGACATAAGCAAACTAGTACTGATACACAATAACTACGTCCTTACTAACCATGTACCTCTCAGCTAAACTACCTCCTCACATCGAGAAATCATACCACATATATCAACCGCATAAGTGAATAAGAAAGGGATTAATGGATCCCATTTGTTGAGACACTAATTAGTGAAGACCTATGAAACACAGATACTTCTCATAGGTCGACGTATTCGTGTAGGATACAACACGAGTGTGCAAAGGAAAGAAAGGAATAAAACCCAAAGTCCCAAACCCAAGAGGGGCTAATCTTGTTTTGATCATAACTTTTGATCCAATAGGCCCATAATATATCAAATCAAAACTCTCAACGAAAGCTACAAGACTCATCATATTCGGCCATGACGGATGTTGTTATAAGCACAAAGAAGAAGGGAAAGATGTGTTTGGGCCTTACAAATTTTTTACTAGTTTCTGAACTTATTTGGTTTTTTCGTAATTTGTTATTCCTTTCACAATTAGGGTTTTCAGTTTATTGCTTAGGTTTATTTCAGTTGTTTTAGGATTAACCATTATTTTCTTTTTAAATTTTTTTTTTTGCTAAATGATTAACCATTATTATTTTGATTTAATCAATATATTGTGGTTGTTTAATAAGTTTTTACCGTAATTTGTGGTTTCATGTGATCGCAAAGTTTATACATTCAATTCTTATGATTGTTTCTATTGTCTACTAGTCTTCCGCTGTGTCAAATACATGTTGGAAACTAATACTCTACAAATGCTTTTGGATATGTATATGATACTCTCAGATACTTCAAATTTAATACTTTTATATCTTTTTAATTTTGGATACTTCTAGATACTCTAGGGACTCGAATGTTATGCTATAGCTATCCGATCATAGGTTTAGCTTGCAGCATGCTTAATCATGTTTTTAGTTTACATGTTGTTGTGTGTCTTATGACTTGGAGATGTTTAAAATCCTTTTGACGAACTGTTTGTGTGACACCCCCAAATCCGGGTACTTCAATCCCACATATTTGGTGTTCACTGTCCAATTAAATCATAACTAACTACCCATAAACAAAGGATATAAACTTGCACGCTTAAACAATAAAACTTCCATTAAAGGGTTACACAATCTGAAAATAAATCCAAGGTCATCTAATTTTTATTATTACATCATCAGCGGAATAATATAATATAAACATAACCAAGTCTATTACACAAGCTTCATAAATAAAAGGTAAATTAAATGTCATCTAATCGAGCATTCTGCCTTTGCCTTTACTTGTAGAAAGCTCTTCAGACTTCTTAACTTCATCTGGATTGTTTTGTGCAAGAGTGAGCAAACACTTGCCCACAAGAAGAACAGTATCCAATAATATTCTATGAATGACAATTGACTGAGCTTTAATTGGTAATATATACTTACCGGAAGCAATAAACTTTAATTCATGAGCTATGAGTTCAAAAGATTAATGAAGCTTTAAAACAAATAACAAATATCAATATCAAAGGAATACACTGAGGGTCACAAGACCACGAACTATGCTCTAGGTTGTCAAGTATTTCTACTTTAACCTTTAACAGTCTAAAAGACTATAATCGTCATCTAGGTCTCAGGTTAGCAAGCATTCTATTGTAACCTTATAGTCTAAACGGCCATGTGGACCATCATCTCGTACTCCAGGTGATCAGCCTTTTGTACTATGTATTGCGCAAACATTTTAACGCTATTGTGTAGCTCTAAAATAATCCACTGATATAGGGTTGTTCATCTCAGCTTTAATCATCAGGTTCCGTACCAAAGAAAGATTGGTTTGGATTTAGTTTCAAAGGAATTCTAGATCTTTAGAACGTTCATTAACTAAGTACTAGTTGAATCAATTAGGGATCAACAACTATTCAAGAGTTTAATTTCAGTATCAACATGAACAAAGTATATAAACAAATCAATAAGAGATGGAGTTTTAATGGTTCATAAATTGAACTAGTGTTAGTCATCGAATTCATGCTTCAAGGTTATAGAGGTACATAAACAATTCATGTTTCAACAACTGATAGAGTTTCAACCATTCACAACTGAGTAAATAGCATTTATTAAAGTAGTGCTTTTAGAAAGGATTAGAAAGCATATTTAAGAACATAAGCTTTGAGTTAAGTCAAGAAACCTCGCTTAAAGTATAAGAAGCAAGGATTAGATAATTTGCTTAACGTAAGGTGAGTTTTAGAAACTTGCGTAAACATAAACAAAATAGAGATAGACAACTTGATTAATAATAAGTAGAGTTAAGGATGCTCAATAAGAGATTAAGGATAAAGGACTTGCATAACGATAACAAGTTAGGAATATGAACTTGCATAATGAAAGATTAGGGTTAGAGAACTTGCTCAATTGAATAGTAGATTCAAGAAACTTGCATAACGTAAAAGTAGGGTTAGGAGACTTGCCCAATAAAGGATTAGGGTGCGTAACAATAACAAATTAGGGATAGGAAACTTGCTTAATAAGATATTAGAGATAGAGAATTTGCATAAGTATAAATAAGATAACAGTGAAAAGAAAACCTTGCTGAATAATAAAGTAGCAAAGGTTAGGGAACTTGCCTCGTGCGTAAGCTAACCAATTACAACTCGTTCTCCAATTTATCCTACACATATCATTTAAAATCACAATACCAATTAATTACAACTAATATCATTGTCTTCTCTTTTTACTTATCTTTATAGCTCTTAGCTATAAATCTGATTGTATTAGCCACATAACAAAAGCCTTGGTTCATAAACACATTATCAACCCTACGGACAACAAGTTTAAGTCCTTATATACAATTTGTTAACTCACAACTTCAAAATCATCATACACTTGTTAACAATCTATTTTAACATCTCACTGTATGGTTAACATGCTATCATGATCATTAGATGAGATTAGATTAACACCCCTAGAAGTTGTACATTTAAATAACCATTTCTAGGCCACTCTGCCAAGTGGCAATCAGAAAGCACCCCATTTTGAATCGGGAGGCCTACATTGCAGCCTTCGGCTTTTGCGCATGCACTCAACACTTAGGCTTAAAACCGGTGGCAAGAATGACACGGTTGTATCATGCGGTGATTGATTTACACCTAGAGCAAAAGGCCATACATGCGATGCATATTCAATTGCTACAATTCGCGAAGAACACAACCAAGAACCCATATACAAAATCATCTTAATCACATAAACAACCTAAACCACCAAATCAAAGCTTCAAAAATCAAGTTCATGGCTCTATATTTCATATTTTAACATCTTTACCGAATTCGAACACCACGAATTCGTTAACCAACCAAATTAGTTCATTCAACTTTCATTCTCTTCGTTTCTTAACGTATTAACACAATCTAATATCAATTTACGGTTTATCATACAAATTTAACATCAATTTTAATATCACATAAGCCATATACATATACTTTTACTGTAAACTCATTGTAAACATAATTTCTTCATATTTATCATCTTTTCATGGATTTTGATTCTCCAAAATCATTTGTACAAGACAACTAACATATTACAAACCATCTATTAACACATATAACAATTATCTAACCAATTCATCAACCAAAACTCAAATTTTTCATGAAGAAACTCAAGAACACAAGGAGAATAAAGAGTTAGATTACTACCTTTAATCCTTGTTTATATTTTGTTAGATGATAAGTAGAGAGGCTTTGAATTACTACTTCCTTCTCTTGATTCTTCTTCTCTTGTCAAACTACAGAGAACTCACATAAACTCTCCTAAGCTATCTCTTCGCTCTGTGTTTTCTCTAACTCTCTACTCTGTTCTTTCAACTTAGGCTTAGAAAAATACATAAACTGACAATCATTATACATATAATTATATCATTAGTTATAAAATCACCAGTTATAAAAATTTTGAAAATTCAAAAGTCATAAGGCTTTGTTTGGCAAAACTGAATTAAACCTCCTTTTTAATTTATTTTAATAATCCATTTACCATATAGTTTATTTGTCACACTTTAATAAAATTACTACACAATAACATCCATCCAATTTATTCTATTTAACAAATAAACCATCTAAATTAATTATTTAATACGAATAACTATTTAATAACAATTTACAAAATTTTCAACTCTCTAATTTAATTACATAATTAAATTAGAATAGTACAAATATAATCACGTAATAAAATACGCACCATTTATAAAATTATTTAACATCAATTGAATTAATATTATCACACCTAATAAAATTAATCCACAACAATTTCATCAATTATTTATTTTATTCAATAAATAAATCAACTAAAATATTTATTTAACTCAATAAATATTGTAAACTAAATATAAAATTCTCGATCGTTACAGTTTGACTCCAATCCTTGGGCTTAACAATGATAAATTCCATGCAAGTAATAAATCTTATGATGGGGAGAAAATGATGATATTTAATGCAAAAATTGAGTTCCTACGTTTTGGTTATGTTATAATAGGTGTTAGTATTTTAAGTGAGCTTAAACTGAGAAATTAACTACTTGCTTATGATCATGTACTGTAATTTATTTATTTTATGTATATTTATGTAAATAAGTAAATTACTCGTCAAAATATTCATATTTCATATATATAATATTTCAACATATCCCCAACGTATCTTATCCTACTTTTTCTAAAAATGTCGTATCATGTATTGCGTTCATGTCGTTACCGTATTGATACTTCTAGGGGAGTATCCATTAAGGGGGAAACATAGGCAGCTACTGCTTGATTTTTTTATAGGTATAGTGGTAGGGGTAAATATGTAACTGAATCAATAAGTTTAAGGGGACAAATTAATGGAAAAGTTAAACTTGGATGGGGCAAAAAAAATATTCATTCATATTCTAAATATAAGTACAGACAAACATATATTCATTCTACTTTTGTCTTCTAAATTGTATCTAAATATTTTTTATTTAAAGTTTCTTTTTTAGTTTAGATTATGAATATTTATTGCAATTTGTAAACATTATTATGATTAGTTAATATTATGAGTTCAGGTTTTCTTTATTTAACTTAAAAAAAAAAATAGTTAAAATCTGCCACTGCTGGGAAAAATTTCTGGATCCGCCCCTAGATACTTCATAGGCGATGAGTCAAGGAAGCATGTCAAGTAGAGAGAAAAAGTCGTTTGTGCAGTTAGGTTGAAAATCCTTTAATGTCATTTAGTGAAGCAGAAGAAGGCAAACCTCTCTTTCTTCGCATTGAGCAGAGTAGAGGTACCTATTAGAACATTGTCTAAGATACCTATTCAGAACTAGTTGTACAAAGAGGTAGTGGAAATTCTTCCATGGCAAGACTTAACGTGGAAGATTAGTTGGCCAAACGGATACTTTGAAATCAAAGAGCATTCTTGGGGAAGGAGGGTAAAATGGTTCAAACGATTCTTGTGTGGAAGGTGGTAGACTTTGACACTCTAGTTCTAACAATGGCATAGTTGCATTCGTGGGCAAATAGGAGATGAGGTGCCTTGGGGAGTTGAGCTTTCTAAGTTGAATGAGTCTTATTTCCTCTTTGAATTCCCATTGAGATTGGGACGAAAGAGATCTTAAAATGTGGACAATGGATGATGCAGGATAAGGTCTAGAAGGGTCTAGAAAATGGACAAACGAGGGCGAAAAACGAAGGAAAAGAGCTACAAGAACAACACCTGAAGGCCATAATGGCATAAGTGATTTCAATAAAACTTAAAAGACTTAATTTGATATAGAAACGAACTCCTAATAACTACCTACAATAATTAGAAAGATATAATAATATTACCTAACTAAAAGGACGTAGTTACAATTAATTTACCAATAAATAATAATGTCAAATAATTAATATACTCCATGTCCCTTTCCCGCATCAATAGAATTGGGGGAAATGTTGTTTTTGGATCATTGGCAACCTACTGGAGTAAGCCGACAGTTGGAGTAAGTTTAATGAGATACTTGTTTGGTTAGTAGGAGCGCAAATCTGTTTAGCTAGGTTTCTTTCGTTGTCGGAGTATAGAAGGAATCGTCATAACAAATCGATCCAGAACAAGGTTGCATGGGAAGGAGTGAAAGATGAGGCGTGTGGGTGTAGCTTTGGCAAGGAACCACGTGGCATGATAGAGCAAGGTAATACAGGCACATTGGATGGTTGGAATCTGAATACAAATGTCCCAAAGTATTGAGACGAACGGAGGAATAAAGAGAATTTTCTACTCAAATTGGCCATAAGAGAAGGAAGCATAGCTGGAATCTAGAATCATTTGGAGTCAGCTTAGTGGGTTTCTCAATAATGCACAAAATTTATATCCCTTCAAAGTAAGATATTTATGCATAAGATACAAACTCCAGTATAGTTTTAGATTTTGTAAGGAATCTAGGCCACTATATTTCTGCAATTCTGCAGTATTTGCCTCTTCATATTTCCAGCATCATAGTTACACTTGCATCTTTCCTTGTGCATTTGATTTATCATACATTCTCGCACTATAGTACGGCATTAACTTGTACCAATTTATGGTCATTACTTCAATATTATATGACATGTTTACTTTCTTGTACTTAATGCATATTCTTATCTTAATTACCCCTGAAAACTAACTGCTTAATACTTCACCTAATTTTACATTTAAAATGCCATAAATGAACAATGATCCCATTTTAAGAGATATCCAGACACTGCCTCTATCTTTTAATGTGGAGGAAGAATAAACCCAAAAACATTCAAGGTAATTTAATCCAAACAGCAACAAAGATAAGTTTTTCAGTTTTCAATCATCAACATATCTCACCACATATTACACACTTATTTCCAAATTAATTTGTTTTCAATCAATTTAAAGATAGAGTACATTCTTGATATACATATGGCATTCCTTCCACATAATACTATGAGTCCTATATATTGCGACAAATACATGTTGATTCTTGCCGCAAACAGGCACAATGGCATAGTCTGTAAATTAATACAGATGATTAGGTAATTGATTGATATGTATAATCGCAACAAAAGTCACATCTGGTAACACAAATCTTTTCCGTAATACGACTTTTAGTTGCCAAATTAATTGCAGTTGTATCATTTGAAATTTTTCTGACCTAACTACTAAAAGATAAACAGGCAATGAATTTTAAACATGAAGTACAGCAATATTAGTCAGGAGGACTTTATTCTCGGATCTTTTAAGTTAGGAACTCAAAAAGACAATCCATTGTGACATCCAAAATCCATAATCGGATTTTTTACTTAAATTGCCCTTTTAAATAACTTTTTAATTAAAGTATCCATTCACAGTTCAGATCAACCCCACAGAGGACACACTTTTAAGAGGGAACCCCGAAAACAATCCACATCCAATCTGGATACTAGGAAGTTCGTCAATAACCCCGAACACACTGGGAGTAACAATTTCAACATCGGAGATAACCCCGAGGCATGCAGATCCAATATACCGAACACACACCGAGAGAAGACCGATTAATCTCTTGAGATAACCCCGAGGTATCCGGGCCTCGGCCCCAACCATGGGAATAGCCACCAACCTGGTGATAACCCCAAGGAATGCGCTTCACGATAACCCCTTTAAATGCTTGTTTAAATGCGATCAGCCTTCAAATCTCAAGGCCACAACGAGAGATATCTGCACCAACCCCGGAGATAACATCGAGAGGACAGCACACCTCAAAGATGACAATGAGGACCTTCAACAATTGCAAGTTAATCCAATCTCAAATAAGCTCGAGCAACGCTCACTTTATCAAACCCAACCGGCGATAACACCATGTGAGGGGCAACATCGCTATCTCGCCAACGCGATGCCACGCCCACTCAACATCTCAACATCTCTACACAACGATGTCCCACAAGACTAACCAATCCCGAGTGACTATCAGGCGGGGGTAACGGATGGAAGTTCAAGTCAAGACCGGAGGGCATCGCCCCATCTTCAATGACTTCAGACAAACTCTAATCCCATGCCATCAGATAACTCTCGATAAACGGCATGGGTCCAAAATAGGTCCTCAGATACCTCAAACGGATGCCCGGATTGCACTTTCGAAAGTTCGAGTGGATATTACAAAGGTGCTCGAGTGCACGATTACGAGACGACCCGACCGAGAAAACCGGGCCCACCCAAGTTGCCTCGCACACACACTCTGCAGTACACAACCACCAGTACAGTACACACCTGCTACTTTGCTCTATAAATAGAGGGCTTGGGGTGCCCATTTTGCAAGAGAAAACCATGAGGAAGCCCCGCCTAATTTGCTCGCAGACTCACCCCACGCAGTTGTACTTTCTCATTTTAAACACCGTGAGCTCATATATAGCTTCTTTTTGTACCTACAAAAGCCAAGTGTTTACCCACTTTAAAGATATAGAAGTCTTCTTTGGCGTACCAACTGTAAGCCTTCTCACACACTTTAAAGTCTTTCTCTTCTTCATCTCGCACACACACTCTTCTTCACGCTGAGAGTCGTGTTGTTGTTGCATTTGCCTGATTTTGGTCCGTGGTTTTATTTCATTTATATATATATATATATATATATATATATATATATATATATATATATGACTAACATTATCGAAGTTATGCCTCGATTGAGCCTAGATTTTATCGAGTTTATTATTTGCTTTTATATATATATATATATATATATATATCGTTATATATCTGTGTAACTTTGTTCGATGAGCCTAGACTTTATCGAGCGCGCTTATATATATATATATATATATATATATATATATATATATATATATATATTAACGTGTGTCGGACTTTGTTCGATGAGCCTAGATTTTACATCCGAGCGCTTTATCGCTTTTATATATATATATATATATATATATATATATATGAACTCGTGGTCGAACTCTGCTCGATGAGCCTCGGATTTTACATCCATGCTTATTCGCTTTTTATATATATATATATATATATATATATATATATATATATATATATATATGAACTGTTGTTAACTCGCTCGATGAGCCCGGATTTTACATCCATATATATATTATATATATATATATATATATATATATATATATATATATATATATATATATATATATATATCCCACTGGAGTTTACTTGGTATATCGATATATATATATTTATTTACGCTTTTCCCCGCCTCGAGTTTACTTCGGGCGCTTGATCGCTTTGTACAACTTTTATTTACATTTTGTCCCGCCTCGAGTTTCCTTCGTATGGTTGATCGTATTTATAAACTTTATTTACGTTTTGTCCCGCCCCGAGTTTCCTCCGTGTGGTGGTTGATAGCTTTTTACAACTTTATTTATATTTTCGATCCCCATGGAGGTGCTTCGTGGTTGGTGATCATGTATGATATATATATATATATATATATATATATATATATATATATATTTATATATATTTTTTATATATATATACCGCCATCGCTTTCATACAAATTGCAGAGATCATGTGCGCCTAGGAATCATGTGATCACAGATTCAAAATTTTATCGATCTAGATTCGCCCCCGTGATGGACATTTTCAATTGTAAGTAGTTTTGTAAATTATTCTCATGAATGTCTCAATTTTCTCGATGGTTTCCATACCCACGAGGAAGTCGGCATTATTTTGTACATTATTTTTCATACGGATGCCTCAGATCCGTAAAATAAAATCAATCAAGCTTCTAACACTTAATAAAATGGGAGTGTAAAAGGTCTCAATTACTATTGAGCATCGTGGTTTGAAAAACCTCTTTATAAAACATCACCGCTATATCTTTGCTTAAAAATGAATTTTTACATAAATTCAAACCCTCAGGTATATAGGTGCGTAACGAGGCCTCGTGACTACTTCCAAATAACAAAGACATCGACCCACACACACACACACATTCAGATAATAGTTTCTTGAAAAGAGGCTAGGCCACCGTGGTAACACGGATGTCTGGGGTGCCTAACACCTTCCTCCGATAACCAAGTCCCCTGACCCTAATGAATCTTTGTTTCACCAATTCGCTTAGCAAGTTGTCACATCATCGGGTCAATGTGCAAACCTTTTCTCATTGTGTTGGTACAACCATTTAAAAACCAATGGCGACTCTTTAATCAGTCCATCGTCGACATTATACATTTGACCTTTTTCACTTGTTTTTTCAAACAAATCTCACCTAAAATGAGAACACCAAAGAACAAGTAACGGAAAGGGACATCTAAAAATCCCGACGCCGATAGTGGCGTATCTACTGGGGACTCCAAAGAAGAGGACTTAAGCCGCTATTACAATCTTTTCAAAACTATTATCCGCGCTTGTGTGTGGATGTCAGATTTACATTTGATGAATGTGTACGTAATGCATTTCCTTATTGCACTTAGTGCTTCGCACCATAATCGCTTAGGATATTAGTGCTTTCGCACCATATCTCGCCAGGATATTAGTGCTTCGCACATGTCATCATTTTCATACTGGAGAGACGCGATGTATGTGAATGTATGTTGTGTGGTCCCTCCACCAGAGGCTATCCCGCTTGTTTGACATCGGACTCGTGAGAAGACTAATTCTCCGAGGCTCGTGAAAGGCACCACCCAAATTCGCCCATTGAAAGACCGGATTAACTTCCGCCAAGTAGATCATGGATGATTTGGGAACCTTCATGCCAAAAAGCCGAGAGTAACCTAAGATAGGTCACCACCGATAAACCCAAAACGGAGGAAAGTCTCTTCATGCTCTCATTTTCAATTACTTGTAAACACAATTACTTGTAATTTCATTCCATATCTATCTCCATGTAATGAGAAATATGAAGAAATGTGTACACATACATATTTTAATTAAACATGCTACAAACAAATTGACATCCGCTTTTGCAGGATAAAATTCCTAAAATGGACACATCACATAGCATGTTATTATACACATTCCCTAAAGACTAAACTATGCAAGTCTTTCGTAGGAACCAAATCGGACCTACTACCCGGTCAAAGTCCAAAAGGCAACAGCTCACAAATAATCATGTCATCATCCGACCTGCATCGAACTTAATCCAGCTTTTCGCAAAGAAAGAATTGATTGATTAAGCAAACAAACAAATTACAGATTTGGTCGTTTCTACTCAAAGAACTACACCGCCCAATCTGTGGTCAAAAAATACCCATACATGTCGAATCCTCCACACAAGGGGGAACCCTGTGTCATTATAATACTCGAATCGCAGCTTGGATACGCACCAACAAAACTCATGATGTCGCCCATCCCATCGGAGATCCCGCAATCGGTGACATCAAAAAGAAAGTCCTCCAAATGGAAGAGACCCTTCGTGCTATCAAAGGAATTGGAACACACGGAGTGTTTCATATGTCGATCTTTGCATTTTCCCCGTGTTCATTATCCGTAAAAGTTTAAAACTCCCGACTTTGAAAAAATACGATGGGTTAGAGATCCTTACACACATTTAAAGGTGTTTATTGGAGAACTTGGATCTTATGCAGAGGACTAAAAGCTCGTAATGCAATTGTTCCAAAAAGTCTAACCGAGAAGCCCGCTCGTGGTACACAAGATTAGACAATTCAAAGATCCATAGCTGGGAAGAGCTAGCACATGCTTTCCTCACTCAATACAGCTTTCAAACTCAGATGGCTCTTGATCGGTATCAAATTACCAAGATCAAGAAATAGTCTAACGAGTCTTTCAGAGAGTATGCTCAAAGGTGGAGACGCCTGGTCGCCCAAGTTAGTCCTTCCATGATGTAATCAGAGATGGTCGACTGACTTTCATATGTATATACAAGAAGCTCCTTTCTATGAAAGAGTTTTTTTAAGATCGGCAAACCATTTTCTCAAATGGTCAAACATGGGGAGACGGCCGAGATGGGATTGAAGTCCGAAAGATTCAAGACCTAGTAGCGCCTCAAAAAGTCATTCACGATCACATCCAATCCAGAAATTATGGAAACAACCCCCGGAGGGTCCATAAAAAGAAAGAGGAAGATGTTTCCCTGATACTACAGGGTCAAAAAGGCAATCAAAACATGCCTATTCAAAGGAGAAACTACACTCCCTTTCAAGCACACATCATTAAACCTCCAATACCAAAAGGTGGAGAAGTCAAACGCCTCGAAAGTGTTTACACCCTTAGGGGATACCTCGAGAACATTCTCACTCTTCTTCCGACAACACGTAAGAAAATTACACATCTTCTTTCCACCACCAAATTTCTAATGGACGGGTTTCAATGTCGTCGAAAATGTGCTTATCATGCCGGGCACCGGACATGATATATCGTGGATTGTTGGGCCTTCAAACACAAGATCCAAGACCGATAGACAATGGGAGATCGTGGTCACCAAACCAGATCATTCCTCACGTTCAAGACAACCTCTTCCTCAACACAAAGAAGAAGAGGTCAACATGATCAATTGGAGTAAATGGACAGAATTCCAATTTCAAACCGTGAATCCTCCTGCACCCTCAAAGACGGTGATGACAAATGGGATTATGCCAAGTTCCAGTTCACAATGGAACGAAAGATGAAAGCTCTATGCAAGCAAATTGAACAATCATGGAATGGTGACTTATCAAAGATCAAGTGACACGCCAATTAATCACCAGAGCATGCTAGCCTCCTACCTCTTGTCATGAATATATCCTCGTCACTTTCGTAAAATGAAATCTTTGGAAGACAAAGTGACAAAGAGAGCAAATGCCAAAGCCCGGCTGGATTTTGCCAACAAAAGGAATTCACCTATTTGGGCCAACCTATGGAGGAAATCCTTCATATGTTAATCAATGAAGGAAGGATCAGCCCTTCTACCTCCAATCAACCCCCCGCTCAGTGATGGTACAACTCGATGGAGTATGTCAATATCACTCCCGCCTCTCGTGGTCACAAAGACGTAAGAATGTGGGCACTCCGCCACCTTATCCAAAATCTAATCGACAAGTGGTGTCCCCGCACTTAGCAGACGACGATATATACATCGTGTTACGTGCAAGTGAGAATTCAGTCCTACTAAGTGGAAGAGTGTGGTAGCAAACCATATCCATCTAAAACCGATGGGATTAACAAATCACCACAATGCCAACAATTCAACTCAAGGGAAGCAACAATCCTTTGAAAGTGGCCGCTCCCGAGCCAATCAACTTGTCGTGCAGAGCACAATATCCTATTGTTAGCTTGAGCAAAGTTCCATGGAATTATGGAGAAGGTGAAGGATCCACCTCACATACAATCGCCATAAAGTTGTCGAAGGAAAATCCACTATATCTTCCCCAACGGGTGATGAAGTCTACCATCAAATCAAAGGGGAAAATACCCATGGAGAAGATTGAAAAATTCCTCCGCACTATGGGTCATAACGAAGCCAAGGTGGTTTTAAGCTTAAAAGAAGCTCCACAACAAATATCAATTTTGGACTTGGTCCTAACTTCCGAGAATCACCGAAGGTCTTGTCAAGGTTTTAGAAGAAGCCTATCTACCAACATCGCTTGATACTTAAAAATTTCAACATCGGTTGATCACATTTTCAACAACAATGTGATATCCTTCATCGATGATGACATACATACCCCGAGGGGACCTGGCCATCGCAAGCCGTCAGCACATCATGGGTCTTGTCCTCCTCCGGATACATGCTAGCCGGAGTCTTGATAGATGGAGGTTCATCTCTAAATATCTGTCCATACGCTACCTTGGTGAAGATGAATATCAATCTCAACCGAATTCGAGAGTAGCCATACTATCATCAAAGCTTTTGATGGAGCCCACCAAATTCGATTTGAGTAATTGAACCGCCAATCTAAATTGGTCCTCATACATTCTCGCGATCTTTCCATGTACTCAAGATAGATTCGGATACAAACCCGCTTGGGACGACCATGGATTCATATGGTGGGGGCCCCTCCACTCTTCTTCAACAAATTGAAATACATTATCAAAATAATAGCCCGGGTCACGGCCAACGCCGAACCGTGCCAAACCGTAGTGTCCTCAACACGGGACATGCCATTCATCAATGCCAATGCAGATGTTGAACCTGGCCGGGCTTTTCATGCCTTGAAGTAAGCAATACCCAATACCATGCTATTGGAATGCCATACCCGAACCCAAGATTTTCGCCGAGGTAATGTCTGCTACTCAAGAAATGATGTCATGGGTCATAAACCGACAAGGGTCGGGTAAAGATTGCTGTGGTATCAAGTACCCAATTCGATTAACCAAGCAAACCGAATACCCGGGCTAGGCTATTCTCGCCAGCTTCTAGTCATAGAATCCTCATAAGCATCAGCAGATTCCTTCAGCTTCAACCATGCGGCGTTTATCTTCGCCTTCAAACTCTGAGTCCGCACAACCTCCTATAAAGGTGCCAACCAATGTAATGGCTATGTTATTTCCCAAGCTGGCAGACTCGGTGAAGGAGAAAGAAGTCTTTGTTCCAAATCCCGCAGTGGAAGAAGAGGAACGAAGAATCAAGCAAGACGTCATCCGAATGATGTCGGGCATACGCATCATCGTTCATGATGAACATACCAACAGATACACCCTGCACGATGATTGCCTGCACATAATGGCCATCATTTCGAGACAGGAGGATGATGACAATCCCTCCATCATCATGGTCCACCTTTGACTTTGCCCTCGCTAATTGGAACAACATTCCTCGCATTGGTCGACATTAAAGGTAAAAAGGTAAAAACTTTTCGCCTGTAGATATAATAACCGCTACTTTTCTCAGACACAAGATTAGCAGCTTTATTTTGCCAAGATATGCTAACACGTGTATGATCAACACATTTCATATATACTAAGTGAAAGCATATTTTGTTTCAGACTCAATTTAGATGTGCCTGTATTTTGCCGACACAAGGCTCTTCTCCACAAGGATTGTACCTTTGATGTAGAGATGAATTCAAACCTTGATGGATATACAGATGACATTGAGGTGCCTCCGTAAATTCAAGAATGGGTCAAAGACAAACCTAAACCCAACCTCGATCAAACCACTTTTTCAATCTCTAACCTTAGAAAGCCCTAAGTTAATCCAGATTGGTTCGTGACTTACCCCAAACCAAAGGAATGACATGGTTACGCTTATTAACCCAATTCCAGGATGTGTTTGCATGGTCTCATGAAGACATGGTGGGTTTGTCCATCGACATTGTCCTTCATCGCCTTCCCATTAAAGAGGGATTTAAGCCAACCAAACAAAAGCTCAAAGCGATGAAAACCCGAGTGGAGTTTAAAGGAAAGAAGAAATTGTGAAACAATTTCAAGTCGGCATCATCATGGTGTCTACATATCCCGAGTGGATATCCAACATTGTGCCCTGTGCCTAAACCCCGAGGGAAGGTGCGAAGTTTATGTGGATTACCGGACTTGAACAAAGCTTGCTTAAAAGATAGCTTTTCCGTGCCATTTATCCACATTCTCATTGATAATATCGCGTAATACGATATGTACTCTTTTGTCGATTGCTTACATGGGTATCATCATCATGGTTGCCGAGGAAGATCGTGAGAAAACCGCTTTCATCACGCCTGGGGAACCTTTTTGCTATAGACGGTTGTCATTCGCCTCATCAATGCCGTGAGCCACCTATCAACGAAGCTATGATGGCTCTTTTTCCACGACTTAATGCACAAAGAGATCGAGATCTACGTGGATGACATCATTGTCAAGTCCCTAAGGAGGATGACCATATAGATCATCTCAAAAAGTTGTTCAACAAAGTCATGTAAGTACAACTTGAAGTTGAATCCACCTAAATGCGCCTTTCATGTTAAATCGTGCAAGTTGCTAGGATTTCTAGTCACCACAAAGGGATTGAAATGGATCCCGCCAAAATCCAAGCCATCACGGAAATGCCCATTCCTCATACATGTAAAAGGAAATACGGGATTTTTGGGAAGAATCAACTTCATTAAAGGTGTTTATCTCTCAACTCACAAAGAACCTCGTGAGCCAATCTTCAAGCTTATTAAGGAAGAACTCCTCCATGAAATGGAATGATGAGTGTCAAAATGCCTTCCTCACAATCAAGAAACAGCTAGTCAAAGCTCCCATGTTGGTACCACCTGTGGATGATGTTCCCTCTGCTCATGTACCGTCCATAAGTGACAATGCCACGGGTCATGCCGGGACAAAAAGACGATAGAGGCCAAGAACGAGCTATCTATTACCTCAAAGAAAAGGTTCAAAGAAGAAAGGAACACAAGTACACTCGATCGAAAAAGACGTGTTGTGTTTTTAGCATGGGCTTCCATGAGGTTACAACATTACCTCCATGGTCACACAACCCATCTCATATCCCCGTGGATCCTCTCAAATACGTGTTCAATAAACCCATGTTAAATTGCATGGTCGTCAGATGGCGCTTGATCCTACAACAATTTGACATCGATATGTGACTCAAAAGTCCATCAAAGGTCAAGGAATCATGGATCAATCGCCGCCAGACCTTCAGGGGATTTCAAACCTTGGAAACATATTTCCTCCGATGAAGGAGTAATGACAAGCTCAAGAAACACCATCAAGACGATACGCGCCAATCATGGAAGATGTATTTTGATGGAGTCGTTAATATGGAAGGTTCTCGAGTCGAGCAGTTCTAGTATCCGCACACGGGGAGCAGATCCGTCGCCATCAAATTTATAGTTTGTCACCACCAACAACAATACAACCGAGTATGAAGGTCGTCTCATGGGGCTAAAACTTGCCCGCTCAACGGGCATCAAAGTGTTAATCGTCTTTGGAGATTCAGAGTTGGTAATCAAACAATCCACCTAATCTATCAAACCAAGGAACTACATTTTCGCGCTTTACCATCAAGCAAGCAAGTTTGAAGATGGTTTTTGAGTTCAAGAAATCTCCTTTCTACACATTCCTCGTAATAGAATGACTTTTTATGGACGATTAGCAACTTTGGCCTCCTCGATTCGAGATATCGATAAGGAACACTTGCCAAGCGCCACAATTTCCCTCGCACAAGGCCCCAAATTTTATGGGAATTATTACGTTGAGAAGTATCGATGAGCTACCTCCATCCAACATCCTCTTGGTATCAAGATATCAAGGAATATCTACGAGATGGATCTACACCCACCGAGTAAGCGAGCCCGACCGAGAAAAAAGGCGATCCATCGACTTGCTATGAAATTCTACCCGAGGAGGAGATGCGCTCTACAAAAGAGATGAGGACTAGGTCTCCTCAGATGTTTAGACAAAGATCAAGCCCAAAGGCTTATGGATGAAATCCATGGTGGAGTCTGTGGGCCCCCACATGAGTGGCCCCTCCTTGTCAAGAAAGTCCTCGTGATGTGACATTATTGGCTATCTCTCAAAGTCGATTGCAATGACCACGCCAAGAGATGCTATCGCTGCTGATTCATGGGAATGCTATACACGCCTCCAAAGGAACTCCACAATACGAGTTCACCTCGCCCTTCTCAATGTGGGAATGGACGTTATCGCCCATCGAGCCTAAAGCCAAGAATGGTCATCGATTTATCTTCACCATGATCGACTACTTCACCAAGTGGGTAGAAGCGCACCCTCCTTCCCTGTGGTTACTAAAGAAGTCATCATTGCTTTCATCGTAAACAATGTCGTTTTGTCGATATGGACAACCAGAGGTGATTGTGTCGACAATGCTAAGAACCTCAACAAAAAATGATGGAGGAATTATGCAAGAAATTCCACATCAAACATCTTAACTCATCATCTATCGTCCAAGATGAATGGTGTGTTGAAGTGGCTAACAAAAACATCAAGAAGATTATGCAAAAGATGTCCGCCAACCACAAAGATTGGCCTCGACCTATATCGCTCTCACTCTGTTAGCCTACGTAACCTCAATGCGCACTTCCACCGGGCAACCCCCACGATTAACCTATGGGATGGAAGCAAGATTCCCATAGAAGTTGAAATGGAATCCTCCGAGTGTCGATAGACGCTCACCGGATGAAGACCAATGGGTACAAGAATGTATCACCAATTGTCTCTAATAGACGAAAAGCGTAACCGCGCTATCTTCCATGGTCATTATATCAACAAAGGATCGCCAGATCCTACAACAAAAAAGTCCCGCTACGGTAGCTTTAAACAACACGACTTGGTTTTGAAGAAGATCCTCGACAACCAAGATCAATCTAAAGGAAAATTCGCCCTAACTGGAAGGCCCATTTATTGTCAAGGAAGTATCGACAGGAGGTGCTCTCAGACACAAGAAATGGACGGCGATGAATTTCCACAACTCATCAATCTCTGACACCGTGAAACGGTACTATGTCCAAGTTGCCATCAAGCAAACATCCCGTGTTGGACCATCGATCACCACCATTCCGGTTCTTTAACCCTTTACCACATACAACTTTTCCACACTTTGCCCCTCGTGGAAACATACTTTTCAAGCCAGCCACTGGCTTCTTTCATGCTCCTACGACTTAGGTCATCCCACCATGGATTGAACCTCTCATTTATAGTTTGGCTACCCATACATGGGATCAAACTTTTCATACCGCAGCTTTATCCTCAACCTAGATTAAACTTTCTCCCCCCGCACTCGACCGCACATGGGATCACGCTTTTCATCTCGCCCGAGGGGCTTAACCACGCCGACCGATCTCCTCTTCAATAGAGTACGTAGGCAACCATTTCATATGGCCCCTGGCCGCAATAAAAAAAAAAACAACAAAAACATTTCTACCCCCTTACAAAAAACAAAAACAACAAAAACATTCCTACACCATTTCTATATATACAACGTTGAACCTCTTACACTGTGTTCGAACCACGCAGACCGATCTCCTCTTCAATAGAGTACGTAGTACCATTCATGGTTCTGGTCTCACCCCTACCAAAACACAAAACCATTGTCAATCTGGGTACTGGATCACCTTCAATCCACTACATTTCATCATTGGCTTTTCGCATCAAAGGGATGGAATTACCCGAACTCCTCCCAAATAGAGATTCGAACGACCATCTAAGTCATGCCATCATACCTCAAGAGCAACACCAATCCATAAGAGATGGAATTAACTAAGCTTCTCCTAAATAGAAGTATCAAGCACCATCGTGGAAAGTGGTCAATCTCGTAGAGGAAAGCCACACTCCTCTCCACATTTTCATTCGTAAACCAAATTCCCAAGACACCAAAGATGGTAGGATACATACAGATCGATGATCCATTCGAACTATCCAGAGACAACTCAATGTCCATCCACCCAGAGGAATTCGTAATACATCAAGATCACAAGCCCCAAGCAAAGAAAGCAAAATAAAATAGCAAGCAAAGCAAAGCATATCTAAAAGGGAAGTGATCCAAAAATATATTTCCTCATATATATATATAATGTTGTTTGATATATACAATGTAAATCGTATATGACAAAATGGCTGTTTAGTCTCAGCAGAAAATACAAGCTCATCTACAAGTCGGTATATGCGAGCTAACAAGCCCAACATGGCATCCCTCTTAGAAGAAGGAGGTGAAGTCGTGGTCTCCTCAGACGAGAATATCCACACGACCCAACAGATCGCAGCCATCCGCATGGTGACCATATGATCATCAATATATGCGCTCATCTCTCGCGATCATGCATGTGGTAAGGGACCTCACCAACAAGATTATCTGTGACGGCTACATCCCGGCAGATATATAGCACTATCCCGCTCAACTATCATCAGATCTCTCGGGTCGATCTAGCCTCATCCCGCCAACAACAAATGATATATCTCTCGCGAGCTAATGCCTCTCTCTCTCTCTAATAGAGTCAAGCATCTCTCCCATCAAAGGGCGTCAACATCATAGATCGAGCCCGATCTCTCTCAAAGGTCATCGATGAAGACTCGCTTCAAAGTATCAGGCCGAGTGTCAATCACAACAAAGATCTAGTATCGGGAGAATCCAGAGAAATGTCGGCAACCCAAAGAAATGGCTCCTCCTCGATGTAGGAATCGATGTCCTCCATGGGCTCTACATCATCCGACTCACTATCCCAGATCGAGATACGCCGCAAAACCGATAAAATCTCTCTCCATCATCCATGCGGAATACTCGCAGTAACAAACCCGGATGGCTCACGTAAAAAGAAATTATATCTCACCGATCCCAACAAGCATACACACGGATCGGCCCCTTCCGAGAGATATCGAGAAGTCAACGCCGACCTATATCGCCTCAAAAGGATGAAAATCTCGAACCGGTCAAATCGTGACATCACGGCCAGTGGGTGATAAGTAGTCACGCCCCTCAAACCAACCAGAGAGGGAGGTAGTCCATGCCCGAGCATGAGTAATGAAGTCAGATGGTGAGCTAAGCCCCAACACAATAATATGCCGAATGGATCTCGATATCCGCCAAAAATGTGGACCAAGACAGAGCATCTATACACTCGATGGTCGAAAGGAGTATGACATGGCTATATCATGGGTGAAACAATATCCATGCCGCCTAAAGGTACCAATCTGGCCTCAAGTGTGACATAAACCACATACAAAGATGATCGAACTACCCGTGAACACCCCTCGCTTGATAAGTGCAGCAAGAGATGTCAATCGCAGGTCTCTCGCTACAATCATAGGTATAATGGTACGACCTCCCCGAGAGCTCTCACCGCCATGATGACACCTATGTCTATCTCATCCATGTATCGTGGGCATATGTATATACGACAAGAAGATGCATAGCATCAAGACATCAACCCCGCCAAACGCCAATGATCCTCCCGCAAGGTGAAACTCCCTAATGTCGTGAATAGCTATCCTCCGAGCCAAATCATCATACGTAAAAATGCGGGATATCACGTGGCTGATGTCACCATCTCGCACTACTCGCGCCGCAATCCAAAGTTGAGAGTCATGAACCGCTCTACTCATGTCTCCCAAAGCCATGTGCACGCAAGGTCCTTCTAAAGGCAAGATCATCAATCGTGCATATACCTCCAGTAGTAGAGTCAACTCATGGGTCCCGAATCGAAGACCCGCCTATCCCAGCATCCAATGCTCTAAAGATCCCATCCACAAACCTCGCGGAACCTCAAACATCAATAAGGTCATGGTATGTCGCAAAGAAATGATCTACAACACCCCCGTCTCGGTGGTGACATGCTATCATACCACCGATCGATACCCAATGCCACCAATGATGGTGGGGGGTATGATCTATACGGCTAATCGTCAAGAAGACATCGTAGGGCCGCGGTCATAAGACCATCCAGGGTCAATGCCTTAATATCTCGACATACATACATATGCATAATATGATATACACATATAGAGATAATAGATGGCAATATGATATAGGAATGGAAAAACTGTGCATACATTCCTAAGTATATCATCATCTAATACATCATCTCTCAGACAACTACAAAACACAGGAAATGGGGCATGACGCCCTACTACTAACAAGAGGCCTATCAAAAGATATAGCGAGAATGGGGCACAACCACCCAATATCTAACAGAGGCCTATCAAAAGATATAACGAGAATACACATCGAAGAAGACAATGGTGTCGATGTCCACATCATCAATCCCGCCCACCGATGTAACTCCTCCCGAAGTCACCGGATCTCTATCAACAGGATGTCAGCCTATATAAAGGAGGATCTCATACCAAAAAACCGAATGGGTCATCCGAGGGCCCGCCACCGAGCCGGAAGGATCAAATGAAGCCGCCGCCGGCCGGATCTCTCCCCAAATGCCGGATAAAATATATGTGCTCGGTCCAACCGCCGGGTCAAACTATCAACTCAGGTCATATGAGTCTGATCTCGACACAAGCTATCCAATCCATCATCATCACGGATCCTCGAACCATATCCCCATAAATCGTGGTGGCGCGGATCGGGCTCCAATAAGACGAGGGAACCACCAACGCCGAACGCTCTCCCCGAGTACATGGACCTCTCCGATAATGCAAAACCGTCAACCCCCAACAATGGGATATCATGACGGTGATCGCGATATGTGCCAACGACGCCCGGCAGAGGCAAGATCGAGATACTAATCTCCCCCGTGGTGCTCCTAATAGCACGCTTCTCCTAAATAGAGCTCCCAACCTCCATCCGTGAAGAGAGGAACTCTCCGGTGGAAATCACGTACTCGACTCCAATCGGGTATCCATCCTCAAAGCCGATGGTCAAGTGTCCCCAATAGGAATCCATGTGATGGTATCACCGTCAAGAACTCCAACAGATACGCAAGCAAATGAGTGAAGCCCTCTCCATGTGGACCTCCGCAAAAATGGAATGATGCCATCGTCGCCCTCGTGGATAGGTATCTAAACCTAACACACTCACACAGACGCAAGCATGGGAGCCTCTCATAGCCCAAACCGCCAACACAATGGCAAAACATCTCGCTATCAAGAAACACTCTTAACCTATAAATGGGAAATGACAAGAGAAATACTCACCAACAGAAATGGGTAAAATCCTCAGCCAAGCCTCATAAAACCCTCGTGAAGCACACGCATGCCCCCGGAGGAAAGGCAAGGTGTAGAGCCCCAATCATACTCTCCAATACGGCCCCACACACGCGGGCGCCGATCAAAGCGAAAAAGACACCAGAAGAAGAGTTATCGCTATGGCAACCTCTAATGATCATCAGAACAATCGCCGCAGAAACGCGATCCCCGATTCTCGACATCATCGTGCATGGGCTCACCAAAAGCCCGCCATAAGATCTACGCCAAAGGACCCGAATGGACAGCCCCGCCTTTCGAGAGCGCCCGCCGAACTCCTAACAAGGATCCGACGCAGTAGGGTAATATTCGCCATGCAAGGCAATCGCGCCCTCCAAACTCCATACCGTGATAAATCGCCAATCCATCAACATCATCATCACCTCGCAATCCAAAGAGATGGAGGATCGAGTCCGATGAAACCATCGCCAGATAATGCCCCGAGGTAACCCTGTGGACAACGACGGGAAGGATGGAGAAGAATGCCCCAAATCCCCAATCATGCACTACCGCTCTATAATCGTGGATGAAGAGCCCGATACATGGAGTGAATACTAAACCAATTCCCCTCGAGGTCGTAAAAAGCCGGAACCCGCATGAAATGCGATCAACATCAAAACCCTTTAATCCTCATCAATAGAAAGAAGGAAGATCAAAGTCTAACGCCATACCTCGTTAAGATGCAAATACATCGATGGATGTCGCTCAAATCACCCAAAGAAGCTCCGGGTTTGCCACCGAATACAAGGTAGCTCCTCACGAGGGACATGTGCAAAGCAGAGCGGATCCTCAATCGAATATCCATCCACGCCCTCAACGCTCGCACATCCGCCCCGGACCGATTAATCACTACCTCCACCAATCGACGAGGTCTGTTCGATGTAATCGGGGACGAGGCACTTCGTAAGCCCTCCTCCAGATACCGTAAGTGGTCCCATGGGAACCGCTCTACCGATCCGGATCCATAATATATCCGGACAACAAGTCTCCAAATCACCCGTAAAGGGTGTGGTATTTCACCGAGCTTTTTTTAAAATGCATTTTACGACTATATGCATGCATGCATTTACTTTAACATACAATAGAGTTAAAATGCATGACTACCCAATGCCTACATTTTGAAAAATTTTGCCATAGTCCCCTTTGAAAATAGGACTATCCACATGCACATAGGCATGTCTAGGTGGCCATTCAAGAAAGACACCGCCCCCAAAGTCATATACATAATATATGCATTAAAAATCAAAATCATCATGCATAAGGTTAACCTCAATATCAGAGTACTTTTGCCTTTCTACCTTTTGCTCATTGGACCTCAAATAGAAAAAAAATAGTAAAAAAGGTGCCAATTTGACTCGCCTCAAAAGTCAAATTTTTTCACATCATTATGTTCAAAGATGGTTTAATACTAACATTTACTATGTTGAATATTTTTATCAAGTCATTTGTGCATACATAATCACTACTATGTGTTTAGATGCATTTCATGCTATAACTCAAAATCCAACGGATAAAAATCGAAAAAAATACATGCATACGCTACTGTGATAGTGTAGAACACTTGTACGGCGGATGATAATTTGCGTAAAATAGCCCTTAACTCGCAGATCTCAAGGAGGCTCACGGATTTTCTTCGCATGCGACAAGTTGAAAATGACTCAGGAGACCAACCCGCCGGATTTTATCATCCATCCATCGTCAGCAGCTCATCTCATCAAGAAGCAGTGCACCGCGACACCCTATGTGGGTCCCACCCTCCCACTCTGGCCCGCAATTCGAGTTGCAAAGGAGTTCTTATGGACTAGAAAGGTCAAATCGAGAATAAAATGCCACGCGATCGAGCAAAACAAAGATACAATCCTCGGTCTTCTCAGATGAAACTTTTGAGTCCAGACATCGCCCATTGGTAGTCACCCAACATGAGGTATACCCCGCCAATGATCTCATTTGTCATAAATCACATCCGCAATACCTTATACAGTCCGATGCCGCCAACTCCGGTCATTACCCTATCAAGAGTCCTCGACGGGTTACAACGTGAGTCCCCGACGGGTTATAAACACGAGTCCCCGACGGGGTTTATAGTCCCGACGGGGTCAAGTGATCTTCATCGACAACAATTACGGTCAAACATCAAGCATCATGAAGTTACATAAGCAATTATAACATACACATATTACATACACACATATCAACGAAGGATTAAACGTACATTCAAGTCCGCTGACACATATCAACGAAGGTCAAGCACTTTGACGTTATCTCACCGATAGCGATTAAACCTATCGAGCTCTAGAGCTATTCGAGGATTTCATGCTCGACATCATATTCCTCAAATGGATCCCTCTACGGGGTCACAACGCAATGTTCCGCTGATTCACACGTCACACGGAGGTCAACAACCTCGACAATCTACCCACGTAGTATCACCGCATTGATTCACACGCCAACGAAGGTCAAGCAACCTCGACAAAGATATCCCACAGATTTTTTTCCGTTGATTGATTCACATGCTCGTGAAGTACACGCCAACGAAGGTCGCATCCTCGACAAAGATTTGTTGTTGGCAAGAATCCAATGTAATCTTGACATATATTCTCGCGATACCAACCAGAAAGGTCAACGTTATCAAAGAGGATAGATGATGGAATATGTTATACACATCCTCAAACAGATCAAGCTTTATCCGCACAGATTTCTTACACATAAGAGGTACATCTTCAGGATCAAGTCAGTATCCAGGACACAGGAATTTGGTGATAACTCCAACATCAACATCCTAACAGATTCGGATTACACATCAAATCTGGTCATCATTGCCAATCCCCAGTTGAAGCAACAGGAGCCAAAGAATCATCCCCAAAGATGTTGGGCTACAACCCCGCACACATGCATCATACATTTTGCATCATGTTGCTACATATAGTACCATGTTTGTCTTGTTGCATTTCAAGTGTCTAGATTCTTTATCCTACCCATGCATCGCCATGCATGCATGAGTATGATAAAGAGGGGCATCAGAGACACTCAAAATTTTTCTTCAGACACATCATCACTAACATTGCAGGAGGACAGATTCATCTTTTAAGAGGGAACCCTGAAAGACAATCCATATCCATACCGGATACTACCGAAAGTTCAAGATCAACCCAAAACACACACACGGGAGTAATAATTCCAACCTCTGAGATAACCCCGAGGCATGCAGATCCAATACCGAAAACACACACCGAGAAGACCGATTAATCTCTTGAGATAACCCCGAGGTATCCGGGGCCTCGGCCCCAACCATGGAATAGCCACCAACCTTGGTGATAACCCCAAGGAATGCAGCTTTCATGATAACCCCTAAATGCTTGTTTCAAATGCGATCAACCTTCAATCTCTGCAGGCCACAACGAGATACACTGCATCAACCCTAGAGATAACACCGGAAGACAGCACACCTCAAAGATGACAATGAGGACCTTCAACAAATTGCAAATAGCCCAATTCAATCTCAACAAGCTCGAGCAACGCTCGCTTTATCAAATTTCAATCCGCGATACACACGGTGAGGGGCAACATCATCATCTCGCCAACGCGATGCCACGCCACGTCGTCTCAACATCTCTACACAACAATGTCCCACAAGACTAACCAATCCCGAGTGACTATCAGGTATGGGTAACGGATGGAAGTTGAAGCTTCAAGACCGGAGGGCATCGCTCCCATCTTCAATGACTTCAGACAAACTCTAATCCCATGCCATCGCACAACTCTCGACAACATGGTCCAAAATAGGTCCCAGATACCTCAAACGGATGCCCGGATTGCACTTCTAAAAGTTCGAGTGGACATTACAAAGTGCCCGAAAGTGCACGATTACGAGACGATCCGACCGAAAAACCGAGCCCACCCCAAGTTGCCTCCCACACACTCGTCATGCTCACCAGCAGTACACTCATGGCTACATCACCTCTATAAATAGAGGGCTTGGGGTGCCCATTTTGCAAGAAAAACCATGAGGAAGCCCCGCCCAATTTTCTCTCAGACTCACCCCACAAAGCAGTACTTTCTCATTTTAAACACTGTGAGCTCATATATAGCTTCTTTTGTACCTACAAAAGCCAAGTGTTTACCCACTTTAAAGATATAGAAGTCTTCTTTCGTACCAATCGTAAGCCTTCTCACACACTTTAAAGTCTTTCTTCTTCATCTCTCGCACACACCCTTCTTCACGCTGAGAGAGTCGTTGTTGTTTTTTGATTTGCCCTAATTTTGGTCCGTGGTTTTATTTCATTTATATATATATATATATATATATATATATATATATATATATATTGACTAACATTATCGAAGTTATGCCTCGATTGAGCCTAGACTTTGATCCCGAGCGCTTATTTATTTGCTTTTATATATATATATATATATATATATATATATATATATATATATATATTTCAACTTTGTTATATATATATATATATATATATATATATATATACTAACTATTAACTTTGTTTTATGATATATTAGCTATATATATATATATATATATATATATATATATATATATATATATATATATATATATATATATATATATATATATTAACTGTGTGTCTAACTGCTGTTCGATGAGCCCGGATTTTACATCATATAGCGCTTATATATATATATATATATATATATATATATATATATATATATATATATATGAACTGCTGCTTAACTCGCTCGATGAGCCTCGATTTTACATCCTATATGTTATCGCTTATATATATATATATATATATATATATATATATATATATATATATTCGAGTTCCATTCGAGTTTATTTTATATATATCGCTTATATATATATATATATATATATATATATCCCGCCGAGTTTACTTTCGTGGCGGTTGATCGCTTTTTATAACTTTTATTTACATTTTGTCCCGCCTCGAGTTTCCTCTATGGCTATTTGATAGCTTTTTATGCCTTTATTTATATTTTTGTCCCCACCGAGTTTCCTCCGTAAGGTTGATAGCTTTTTACAATTTTATTTACATTTTCGATCCCCATGGAGGTGGTGCTTCGTGGTTGGTGATCATGTATCATATATATATATTTACAGCTTTTATATATATACCGCTTATCGCTTTCATACAAATTGGCAGATATAGATGTGCGCCTAGGAATCATGTGATCATGATTCAAATTTATCGATCTAGATTCGGTTCCCGTGATGGACATTTTCAAATTGTAAGAAACTTTGTAAATTATTCTCATGATGTCTCAATTTCCTCGATGGTTTCTCATACCCACGAGGAAGTCGGCATTATTTTGTACATTATTTTTCATACGGATGCCTCAGATCCGTAAAATAAAATCAATCAAGCTTCTAACACTTAATAAAATGGGAGTGTAAAAGGTCTCAATTACTATTGAGCATCGTGGTTTGAAAAACCTCTTTTATAAAACATCACCGCCATATATTTGCTTAAAATTGAATTTTTACATAAATTCAACCCTCGTGTATATAGGTGCTAACGAGGCCTCGACTACTTCCAAATAACATCACATCGAACCCACACACACACACACACATTCAGATAATAGTTTCTTGAAAAGAGGCGGTCACCGTGGTAACACGGATGTCTGGGGTGCCTAACACCTTTCCCTCCAGATAACCAAGTCCCTGACCCTAATGAATCTTGCTTTCACCAACCCGCTTAAGTAAGTTGTCACATCATCGGGTCAATGTGCAAACCTTTTCTCATTGTGTTGGTACAACCATTTAAAAACCAACTGGTGACTCTTATAATCCATCGTCGACATTATACATGTTGACCTTTTTCACTTGTTTTTTCAAACAAATCTCACCTAAAATGAGAACACCAAAGAACAAGTAATCTGAAAGGGACATCTAAAAATCCCTAGAGTAGAGTTGTGCTTAATGACTTTAGAAACCCTAACCCTAATTTCTGGATAGGGATTCGATAGAAAATATAATTAAAATAATTATATTAATATGTATATGTTTGTACCGTATAGAATTTTTGATCAATGATAGATCGGATAAGGTTTAATAATTTTAAACCCTAATAAGAGATTAGAAACCCTAATCTTAGGATTAGAAACCCTAACGTACCGTTAAAAACCCTAATTTTATATTCGAGAATCCTAAAACCCTAATTAGGAAACCCTAATCCTAATTGGGAAGCCTAATGTGTGTATTAAACTTTAATATGATTAGAAAGCCCTAATTATATTTTAGTTATCTTAATTTCTATTTTACAAACCCTAATTGTAATTTAGAAATTTTAATTTTTCTAATTAAAACCCTAATTTCATATTCGGGATTTCTAAACCCTAATTAGGCAACCCTAATCCTAATAGGAAGGCCTAATATATTTTTTAAACGTTGATATGATTACGAAAACCTAATTTAATTAGGAAACCCTAATTTTAGTTTTAAATTCTTAATTTTCTATTCTTAAACCATAATTAGAAAATTCTAGAATTTGATATTTTAAAACCTAATGGTTAGAACCTTAGGGTTAAAACCTATTAGTTAAACCCTAAGGATTTGTACAAATGTCAAGTATACCCTTAAATTTATTTTGTAAATGACCAAAATGCCCTTTTTATATTCTTTAATTAGATAACTTGTATAATTGCTAGCACCTTTAGTTGTTGAACCACTTTGTTGACTTGGTGAGTGTATTATATTAGCCACCAGCAGAAAATGATCAGATCTAGCATCAAGACAAGCAATATATATTAGATTGGAGAGAGAGAAAGTCATAAAAAAATGTGTCATTTGCTCTCAAACTCTCCATAACTCATTTTCTCTCTCAACCTTCGAATTCCTTGAGTAAACCAGTCCCTTAAACACCCACTTGATCACCTAGATCAGATTTGGAGAGCCAAGTTCTAAGATTTGAAGAAAGAGGTATAAACCCTAACTCACCATTTGATCTTGCATGCTAAGCAAAATTCTATGTTTATGTGTTTAAATCAGTGTTAGAAGTTGTTTTTAGTTGATCTATGATGATCCATGATGGATCCATAACATCAAATGGCTTTAAAAGAGTGTTTTCCAAAAACTGTTCTTGAGCAATTTTTGGGATCTGACAAGCAATGTCAGTGGCCACAGATCATTGTTCGTTTAAGATTTTTGATGTTTTAAAGTTGTTATATGTAGCTTGTAATGTTGTCTTTAAGTTGCAAGTGGAATCAGTACCATTTGATGTCTGGATATGAAGTTATTAACAGTCAAAACCCAGTTGACGGGCGTGACGAAGCACTGCAACTGGGTAACCCGTAAATTTAAAATATCCGTCGACAAGATTTTTAAGCCTCTTGATCTATCGGGTTTTAGTGTTATGTTGATATTGTTGTAACATACTTGTAGTCTGTTATATGTTCTTTAATTCCATGGTTTTAGAGCATTTATATCATCAACATATCAAGTGTAGTGAGTGGTCAAACCTGACCAGTTGAAGCCAAAGTCTTTGTTCTCGGAAAACCCATAAAAGCGAGAGAAGTAGTTTTTCTAACAACCTTTGACCAGATTGAATCTGGCGATTCTGATGTTGTTGGGCTGAGATATGGACATCTCATTGTTCCTTGGCATAAATTCTACATGTATGAATCATAAAAACACAAAACCAATGATCAGAACCTAGAAATAATTGGATTTGGATAGTACCGTGTCGAATCGCCAGGCCACGGAAAACCGTGACACGCCCCGATAAATGACTTAGGATGGCCAGAGCTTCATGATATGATGTTTTGTGATCGAGTTGTCGATTGGTAATTGTAGTATTACATGTCCACTACTTGAGCAAAGTTTCAGTTAGCCTAGAAACGATTTTAAACCGAGAATTTAAGCCGGTCAAACATGACATGACAGGTCAGGTTGTCGGTGTCGTTGTTCTTGAGGCTCAAGAACACCAGCAATGACGCTTTGTGTCGCTAAAGCCCTATAGCGACAGATTTATTTAATTTTGAATTTCTGAATATTCCAGAAATTATTTAAAAATAGAAATAAATTATAAAAATTACCAAAAATGGTTTTAAAAATCATTTTGAATTCTGAAAAATAACTTTTAATTATTTGGGACATTTTTCTTTAATAATTATAATTATTTGAATTAAAATGATATTTAATTTATTTAATTAGTATATTAAATAAATTAGATGAAAATGATTTAATATTATGAAAATCATTTTAAATAAGAATAATGTATTTAAAAATATTTTGAGTTATAAAATGTAATTTTAATATTTTGGAGAATTTTTATTAATAAATTAATATTAATGATATTAGATTTATTTAATTATTAAATTAAATAAGATAAAAATGATTTTATTGATCTAAAAATCATTTTAAATAAGAATAATGTGTTAGAAAATATTTGGAGTTATAAAATATAAATTTCAATATTTTTGGAGAATTGAAGTTATATTCATTTTTCAAGTTTCCTAACTCAACCTTGAGTTATATTCATTCAATTATTATAATGGTTAATTATTGCTAATTATACCATGTCTGTGTGGAATTTATTGTTGATTATTCGCAGTTAGTGCATGTTTAATAATTCAAATTGAATTAATGATTTAGGAGAATATACATTTGTAGAATAACCGTTGTTGGATATTCATATTAAGTAGAAGATAGAATTGATGAAGACGTATAATTCACATTTATTGTCAAATTATGTTGAGAAATATCTTAGCTAATTATTCTGGCTAGACGAACATATGTTAGAACTTGATAAATTTGAGAAGAGAATTCAATTGTTATTGATAGATCGATGCCAATTATTTCGGCTAGATCGATAAGTAAATAGAAATTAAAATCATTAAATTTTGTTGTTAAATCAAATCTTGATTCTGAGACTGAGAAGAACAACATTTTATATAAAGGGAACAAAATTTTCAATATCGTATATTCGACCATTGCGCGCGACCTAAGTATTATGCATAATATAGGGTACAAGGAGTTAGCCGGCTCTAAGTACTTGCAGAGGGGTATGATTTAATCTTTATGGTTATCGATACTCTGCAGTATGTATCAAAGTAAAACTTTGATAGATGCGAGAAAGTAGAAGTTCTAGATCCAATGGATCGCTTCAAAGATAAACTGGAAAACATTCCACTTTGTTATTGCGTATAATTGATTCTTATTTTTTCAATAGAATATCGTAGAAACTTTGAAAGCGTTTTACTCTTTCATTATCAGATTATTGCGTTGCCTAGAATACGAGAAGATTTGTTATTGATTAACGATTTGTTGACTATTTCAAAGTTCCTCGAACTTTGGTTTCATTCTATCAAAATAGAGTACATTGCTTTATTAATTCGTATACATTTATTGTATGTCTTAACTTGCGAGGCAAACTTGTTGCTCGCCCTTGCTATAAATAAAACATTTCAGTTAGAATCGAAGAGGCCAGCGGATCGAGGAAGAACAAAGGCAAAGGCAAGATGCTGGAGTAGTAATATGAACAATATTATTATTATTATGTTGTATTGTATTGTAAACCCTTTTTGTATATCTAAAGGGTATTTCTGTAATGTTAAGGTTTGTGGACCTGGGACTTATGTATTAACAACATATGTTAATGACTTATGTATTCTTATTTATATATGAATGGGTAGTTAAATGGTATTATATTGTGGATCGTGAACACCAAACTCGGGGGTCAGGTAACCCGGATTTGGGGGTGTCACAGGTTGGTATCAAAGCTGTAGTGACCAAGGTGTCACAAGTTGGTAGCAGAGCTATAGGTTATAAACTTTAAGTGGGGTGGGGGAAAACCCTAGGATTATAACCATACGTGAGATAGAGAAAAATCATTTAGAGTTCTAAGTGAGGGATTAGCAAAGTGAATAAATAGTGAGATAAGTGTACACATAGTGTGAGAATTGGTACTAATGAAGTACTAATCAAGTTGTTTAAAATGATTGTAGGATGTTTGGAGAAGATGAAACAAGTACGGAGATGCTAGCAGCTGTTGCACCAGTGCCAGAAGCCAAGGTGTCAGCACAAAGCGAATCAGTTGAGAAGGTGGGAAAAGATGAACCCATGGTCAATCTGGAGAGCGATCATGACGATTATCCCGAGATGTATATCGAGTGGAGATGAGGAGGCAGTGATGCGAGCAGCTAAGGTTGTGGCGCCCCAAAATAGGTCCATTCCATCCAACCCATTTCGAGTCGCCAAATACATGGTGCGAAATAACTACAACTTTATTATTACAACATATAAAGCTATGAGTTTAAATACGAGATATTGCCATCTAGACAATATCCACATAAATAAATCCCCATCATAATTATTGATACATTATTTTACAAAATGGTGAGGACTACTAAACAACTCTCTCTAGAACCTTCATTCCATACCTTTACTAGTAGTACTATTTACATTCTCGCCTCACGAGAAGAAAAATGGAACAACAAGGAAAAGGGTGAGCTCAACTAGCCCGGTAAAGAATATTATGACTAAGATAATATACAACAAATTATCGTTAGTCTTCAACGAGGAAAAATCTAATAGAATACTGATAGACAACAAATTTTAAATCAATATTCGCACCGAAATAATAATTCATTAGAAGAGTTAAGTAGAGAATGCAAACTACTATCTTCTATATATGAATTTAAAAGTTCATCGTCGATATTTTATCCCTGTAACATCAATCAATATATATCTGGAATCAAATATTCATCTTTGCACTACAGGCCAAAGATATTCATCAGTTGGTCATGTTCATCTAAACACCTGTTCATCTTTGCACTACGGCCAAAGATATTAATCAGTCGGTCATGTTCATCTCAACACCTGTTCATCTTTGCACTACGGGCCAAAGATATTCATCAAGAAATCATTCATCTTTGCACTACAGGCCAAAGATATTCAATAATATCATCATTTAAGACTGAGGATGATGAAAAATATTTTTAAAGAAACGAATCCAGTGAAACAAAATGACAAGGATTAAGGATTAAGGATTCGTACTTTGTTTTATCCATGTCCAACAATACCTCAAAAAAAATCCAAGGGGGGTAAAAATCCAAGAAGATCAAAACATGGATAAAATTAAAGGCAGGAACCAGAATAGATATTTTGGACGAAAAGAAGAAATTTTATTTTTTAATTGAATAGTCTTAGTGATTCGTGAATAATTAGCAGTATACGTGAATAGTATCAAGTATCGTGAATAGTAACTCCGACACCAAAAGATAGAAATTTCAAAAAAAAACATCTTCACGCTTCGTGAATAGTACTCGTGAATAGTAACTCGTGAATAGTAACTCATGAATAGTAACTCGTGAATAGTAACTCATGAATAGTAACCCCGACATGAAAAAGTTCCAAATTTGATAAAAAGTTCCAACCAATATTTCAAAGATAATGATATTGAAGAAATAATATCATTTGAGAAGAAAATAACATCCCTTACCTCGAAAAGACAAGACTTCTAGTTGAAACAGGATATAGGCTATGACTTGAACTTGCAGTATAGCAATACTCAAAGTATACTCAAAATACTCACAAGAATACGCTCGATAATATAGAGAGAAAACTTGATTTAACGGTGTGATTTTCAATTCTAACCTAAGCACCTATTTATAGGAAATTGCTTAGAACACAAAAAGGTAGAAAATTTAATATAATAATAATATATTATATATATATATTTCACGCCAACCAAGACTCTGAAATCAGCATGTTTACAACACATGGGGGCCAACCAAAACAATAAAAACGTTTTTGTTGATATAAATAATTAAAACTTCAAAAATCTATTATTTGAAGCTTGAACTTCAATAATTCATAATAAATAGCTCTTTTATCAGAAAAATTGAATCTCGCGAGTTTTTATAGGAAATCAATTTTCTACAACTTTGCAGAAGAAAGTTTTTCCAAATTCCAAACAAAAATTGACCAAAAATCCACAAACGGATGATTTTACGTGTTATAATCAAATTTCGATCAATAAATGGGGTCCCGCCGACATGTTTAACATGTTTTAAACATTTATTGCAACGAAAATACTCTTCCTCCTCGTATACTCATATATCCCACATTCGTTGTAAAAATATCACCGTTATTATATTATTAAAATATAATAATACATTTAAATGAAATATCTTATCGAGAAAAGATAAAATTTCAATTTTCAACAATTGTCACATTAAAATTTTTCTCCATCTACATCCACATAAAATCAATATTTTCCTCATCATATAAATCAATAATTAATTATTCACAAATAATATTATGTAATCACAATATCGAATGACGAGGCAGCTCCTCAGAAAGGGGGCTTTCAATAAGGATCTCTCTCATCTTGGTAGCAATTAGTTGACCAAACCTCTCCTGTAGCAGAACTTTCTAGACATTGCCAATAATGTTATCTAATAATATTATTAGGATAATATGAATTATTACTTCGATAATGAAAAATACCGTGTAATGTGATTATTGAACAACAACAATATAAAATATCAACGCAACAATTATTAAATCAATAAAATATGAGCATTAATTATCGTAACAATTATTGAGTAGTGCCTTCTTACGTAAGAATCAATAATTGGTGCAATACTGTGTGCTACTGTTCAACAACGCGTATTAGTGTGTTTTAACCACCGGGTATTCCAATAGTATTAACGGTAACAACTACGCCGTTATTTATAAACAACTTATATTTGTCATTTTCTTCATCCAATCACTTTCGTTATGGGGCCCACAAAAGATGCAAGGCCGTCAGACGAATATTCCCTGACGAGATTTAATATTCCACGACCAAACGAATATTCCCCGACGATAATGAATATTTTATAACCATTTGCTTATTCGAAATATTTGCGAATTTTACCCATAACTATCCACATTAATCAAATCAACCCTTACTATTTCAAAATAATAAATAGAGGAAAATAAATTTCATTTATTAATAATTTGGGGTCTTACAAAGGTGGAGTTAAAGAATAAGATCAAAGTTGGAGAACAAGATCAGCTATCTGCAGAAGTCCAGGAACTCCGAAGTAAAGTGTTTCTTCTAGAGGAGTTATGGAAGACGGAGCAGGCGTTACGCGAAATGACTGAAGAACGGAACGAGCTCAAGGCGCAGGTGGAAAGGATGAAGACTGAAGGTGGTGGATCGTCTGAAGGGACAATCAAGCTGCAGAAAGACAAGAAAAAGAGAAAGAGGGACAACGACAACCCTAATTCTGAAAAGTCAAACCCGAAGGAGAAGCAAGCATGTAGCAAGTGTGGGAAGACTCACGCGGGAGAGTGCATGATATGGAAGAACGTGTGCTTCAACTGCAAGCAGGAAGGACATATTTCTCTGCATTGTCCTAAGCCTAATTTGAAGGAAGTGTTTTTCATGGGCTAGACGGGTCACGGATTCAACAAGTGTTCTAACAAGAAGAAGACTGGTGAAAGGAGTGGTCGGTATACAACTTAGATATATGTAATAGTATCTTTTGGGTGGAAGTTTATGATATTAAGTGTTGTAATATCGAGAATGATGTGTAAGCATATGTAAATATATATGTTTGTATGAATGAAATCCTTATTTTCTATATGAATATAAGATTAAGATTAATTTGTGTGTTCTTAAAACTCATACTTACGGTAATGCGTTAATGACTCATAATTATATGAAATGTTCGAACCCTCTCGTGAATGGACGCCAAAGGTCCGACTAGGATAAGTTCATACACTCATATAATTGTGGCAAGTTCCTGAACTCATAAGTGTGGTAAGTTTGACGAACTGGTAATAACTATGTGTGAATGGAGAATTGCAACTTTTTTATGTAAAGTTGTGTTAATAATCCTGATATGATTTAAAAAGGGATAGTAATATGTGAAGTACTAAATGCACTATGTGCTATTTGAATAAATATGCGATTATGTGAGAATTAATATAAGATTTTAATTTAAATCAGATCATGCTGCCTAGACGACAGAATCAAAACCAACGAGAAGAACAGTCAGTGAATAATGAAGGAGGTCAAGCTGACCCGATGCAAAATTTTTTGCGAGATATGATAGCCGAAAAGCTATGGAAAATAGGGCTCTCAAACAAGAGAGAAGAGCTTTAGAAATCGGCCGGTGATAGATTGGCTAACTTTAAGGACTTTAAAGCGGTAGGACCACCAAAATTCAAGGGAACCATAGATCCGATTGAAGCCCAAACTTGGGTGAAGGAGATGGAGAAAGCATTAAATCATCGCACGAGTGGCGTAAGAGCGGAAAGACGACTTTGCGACATACTTAATGAAGGGAGAAGCTACTTACTGGTGGGAGACTAATCAGGCCAGAGCTAGTACATCGGTGGTGTTATGGACAAGATTTAAGGAACTATTCTTTGAGAACTACTTCTCACTGAGTATGCAATCCAGGATGGAAGTCAAATTCTTAGAACTTAAGTAGGAGAACATGTCGGTATCAGAATACGCTGCCAAATTCAACGAGTTGGCAAAATTTGCACCTCATCAGGTGGACACAGAAGCGAGAAAGGCGAGAAGATTTGAGAACGGACTGAAGCTGGGAATATTCAATAAGGTAGCGGTATTGCAGATCAATACGTTCGCGGCTTTGATGGAGAAGGCGTTAATTGCTGAAAGAGGGAGCGAAGCTGCGTCTCGATTTCATCAGGATAAGAAGAAGAAGACAAACGATGGGGGAAGCAGTGGTGGTAGTAATCCAAATAAGAGGAAATGGAGTGAGAATACCCAGTCGGGTAATAAGACAGAAGATAATAGGAAAGGAAGGGAGCCATGTTCGAATTGTGGGAAGAACCATGCTGGAGTTTACCTGAAGAAGAAAGGAGTCTGCTATAACTATGGGCAAAAGGGCACATGTCGCCCAATTGTCCCAGTCCGAAGAAGATACAAGGTTGCTTTGCATGCGGATCGACTGAAGAAAAATGCGGAGAAGGAAAGTGGCAACAAGGGACCCAGTAGCGGAACCTTGACAACTCGAGGGCCTGCACAGCCAGGAAGACCAACAGCCCGTACATTCAACATGACGACGCATGATGCAGTGGCTACTTAGGAGGTCGCAGCAGGTAATGATTTCGTTTAGAAATTTAATTACGTGAGTAATATGAGTCAGTTATTTCTGTGAACTGTTTTCTTTTATAGATTCAAGTCACATGTTAGAATTTGAGACACAATTTAATATTGTGTTGATAAAAATGAATTGATGATACAACTTTAAAAGATTGTAGAGAATAAGAAAGCGGTGATTCCGAGGACATAATCCTTTTAAGGAGGGGTGAATGTGATAACCCGAGATTTCGAATAATCAAAATATTACGAATAATTTTTTTTAAATTAATATTAATATTAATTATCATTTTTGTGACAAGTATCTGTGATACGTGTATCGAGAATTTCAATTTGTGTATTGACTAATAAAATTAGAGTAGAGTTGTGCTTAACAGCTTTAGAAACCCTAACCCTAATTTCTGGATAGGGATTTGATAGAAAATATAATTAAAATAATTATATTAATATGTATATGTTTGTACCGTATAGAATTTTCGATCAATGATAGATCGGATAAGGTTTAATAATTTTAAACCCTAATAAGAGATTCTCAGGATTAGAAACCCTAACGTACCGTTAGAAATCCTAATTTCATATTCGGGAATCCTAAAACCCTAATTAGGAAACCCTAATCCTAATTGGGAAGCCTAATGTGTGTATTAAACTTTAATATGATTAAAAAACCCTAATTATATTTTAGTTATCTTAATTTCTATTTTACAAACCCTAATTGTAATTTAGAAAATTTAATTTTTCTAATTAAAACCCTAATTTCATATTCGGGATTTCTAAACCCTAATTAGGCAACCCTAATCCTAATAGGAAGGCCTAATATATATTTTTAAACGTTGATATGATTAGGAAAACCTAATTTAATTAGGAAAACCTAATTTTAGTTTTAAATTCTTAATTTTCTATTCTTAAACCCTAATTAGAAAATTCTAGAATTTGATGTTTTAAATCCTAAGGGTTAAACCCTAAGGGTTAAACCCTAAGGGTTTGTCCAAATGTCAAGTATGCCCTTAAATTTATTTTGTAAATGTCCAAAATACCCTTTTTATATTCTTTAATTAGATAACTTGTATAATTGCTAGCACCTTTAGTTGTTGAACCACTTTGTTGACTTGGTGAGTGTATTATATCAGCCACCAACCGAAAATGATCAGATCTAGCATCAAGACAAGTAATATATATTAGATTGGAGAGAGAGAAAGTCATAAAAAATGTGTTATTTGCTCTCAAACTCTCCATAACTCATTTTCTCTCTCAACCTTCGAATTCCTTGAGTAAACTAGTCCCTTAAACACCCACTTGATCACCTAGATCAGATTTGGAGAGCCAAGTTCTAAGATTTGAAGAAAGAGGTATAAACCCTAACTCACCATTTGATCTTGCATGCTAAGAAAAATTCTGTATTTATGTGTTTAAATCAGTGTTAGAAGTTGTTTTTAGTTGATCTATGATGATCCATGATGGATCCATAGCATCAAATGGCTTTAAAATAGTGTTTTCCAAAAACTGTTCTTGAGCAATTTTTGTGGTCTGACAAGCAATGTCAGTGGCCACAGATCATTGCTCGTTTAAGATTTTTGTTATTTTAAAGTTGTTATGTGTAGCTTGTAATGTTGTCTTTAAGCTGCAAGTGGAATCAGTACCATTTGATGTCTGGATATGAAGTTATTAACGGTCAAAACCCGTTGACCGGGAATGACCAAGTACAATCTGGGCAACCCAGAAATTTAAAATATCCGTCTGACAAGATTTTTAAGCCTCTTGATCTGTCAGGTTTTTAGTGTTATGTTGATATTGTTGAAACATACTTGTAGTCTGTTATATGTTCTTTGATTCCATGGTTTTAGATCATTTATATCATCAACATATCAAGTGTAGTGAGTGGTCAAACGACCGATTGAAATTAAAGTGTCAATTTTCGGAAAACCGAAACAATAGAAAGCGATTTTCGACAACCTTTGACCAGATTGAATCTGGAGATTGTGATGTTGTTGGGCTGAGATATGGACATCTCGTTGTTCCTTGGCATAAATTCTACATGTATGAATCATAAAAACACAAAACCAATGATCAGAACCTAAAAATATTTGGACCGGATAAGATGAGGTCGAATCGCACTGGGCTTCGGAAAACCCGGACACATCTAATGATTTGACTTAGGATGGCCAGAACTTCATGATCTGATGTTTTGTGATCGAGTTATCGATTGGTAAGTGTAGTATTACATGTCCACTACTTGAGCAAAGTTTCGATTAGCCCGAAATGATTTTAAATCGAGAATTTAAAATGGAATCGAACACACACCCCTTGTCTTTCGGGTCATCGGTGTTCTTGAGGCTCAAGAACACCAACAACGACGCTTTGTGTCGCTAAAGCCCTATAGCGACGGTTTATTTAATTTTTGAATTTTTGAATATTCCAGAAATTATTTAAAAATAGAAATAAATTATAAAAATTACCAAAAATGGTTTTAAAAATCATTTTAAATTCTGAAAAATAACTTTTAATTATTTGGGACATTTTTCTTTAATAATTATAATTATTTGAATAAAAATGATATTTAATTTATTTAATTAGTATATTAAATAAATTAGATGAAAATGATTTAATATTATGAAAAATTATTTTAAATAAGAATAATGTATTTAAAAATATTTTGAGTTATAAAATGTAATTTTATTATTTTTGGAGAATTTTCATTAATAAATTAATATTAATGATATTAGATTTATTTAATTATTAAATTAAATAAATAAGATAAAAATGATTTTATTGATCTAAAAATCATTTTAAATAAGAATAATGTGTTAGAAAATATTTGGAGTTATAAAATATAAATTTCAATATTTTTGGAGAATTTTCATTAATAAATTAATATTAATGATATTAGATTTATTTAATTATTATATTAAATAAATGAATTAAAAATGAATTTATCGATTTAAAAATGAGAAAAAATGTTTTAAAAAAATATTTTAAGTTATACTTAATGACTTTTAATATTTTGATAATAATTTCATTAATATTTAAATATTAATGGTGATGATTTAAAATGATTTTAATTATTTTTAAAATCATTTAAGTAGATTATTGATGATTTAAAATATTTTATGTTATTAATAATAACTTTAATATTTTGGCAAGTATAACATTAATATTTTTATATTATTAAACATTAATGATAATAAGATTATTTGATAATTAAATTATTTAAAAATGATTTAAGTGTTTGAAAAATTATTATAAATTATAGTAATTGTTTATAAATTATTAAAAGCTTAGAAAAATATTATAAATGATATTTGACTTATCTAAAATAATATTGAATCTTAGAGACCAAGTTTAATTAACAATCAATGTGTTAATTATTGGATAGAAGTGACCGAATAATCGAGAATGGATAGAAGTCAAATGCATCGAAATAGTTAGATCTGGATAAGTGTTTATATAGGTTATAAAACACCGATGTGATTATGTGATAATGTGCCTAGGAGAAGTTTGATTTGTAGAATACAGTTTTACGTGTTATAAATGATTGTGCTAATTGTGAGACCGACATTGTTGAATATAGGTCTTACGAACATAGTTAATTATATTGTGTAGCTGTAATCAACGCGGAAGGCAAGTTTCCTAACTCAACCTTGAGTTATATTCATTCAATTATTATAATGGTTAATTATTGCTAATTATACCATGTCCGTGGACTTTATTGTTGATTATTAGTAGTTAGTGCATGTTTAATAATTCAAATTGAATTCTTGATTGAAGAATATACATTTGTAGAATAAGCGTTGTTGGATATTCATATTTGTAGAAGATAGAATTGATGATGCATTATAATTTTTGTTTATTGTCAAATTATGTTGAGAAATATCTTAGCTAATTATTACGGCTGAGGCAACATTTGTTAGAACTTGATAAATTTGAGAAGAGAATTCAATTGTTATTGATAGATCGATGCCAATTATTTTGGCTAGATCGATAAGTAAATAGAAATTGAAATCATTAAATTTTGTTGTTAAATCAAATCTTGATTCTTAGGTCGAGAAGAACAACCTTTTATATAAAGGGAACAAAATTTTTAAGTCGTATATTCGAACCATTCATACAGCGACCTAAGTATTATGCATAAATATAGGTACAAGGAGTTGGTAGGCTCTAAGTACTTGCAGAGGGTATGATTTAATCTTTATGGTTATCTCGATACTCACAGTATGTATCAAAGTAAAACTTTGATAGATGCGAGAGAAAGTAGAAGTTCTAGATCCAATGGATCGCTTCAAAGATAAATCTGGAAAACATTCCACTTTGTTATTGCGTAGAATTAATTCTTGTTTATTCAATAGAATATCGTAGAAACTTTGAAAGCGTTGTACTCTTTCATTATCATATTATTGCGTTGCCTAGAATACGAGAAGATTTGTTATTGATTAACGATTTGTTCAGCTATTTCAAAGTTCCTCGAACTTTGGTTTCATTCTATCAAAATAGATAGTCTATTCTTATTAATTCATATACATTTATTGTATTTCTTAACTTGCAGGGCAAACTTGTTGCTCACCCTTGCTATAAATAAAATATTTTAGTTAGAATCGAAGAGGCCAGCGGATCGAGGAAGAACAAAGGCAAATGCAAGATGCTGGAGTAGTAATATGAACAATATTATTATTATGTTGTATTATATTGTAAACCCTTTTTGTATATCTAAGGGGTATTTCTGTAATGTTAAGATTAGTGGACCTGGGACTTATGTTTTAACAACATATGTTAATGACTTATGTATACCTATTTATATATGAATGGGTAGTTAAATGGTATTATATTGTGGATCGTGAACACCAAACTCGGGGGTCAGGTAACCCGGATTTGGGGGTGTCACAGTAATTCTCACATTCCAATAAGTATATTTCTAGTTACTTTATCATTTTTGTTGTTATTCTCACATTAAATAGAAGAGATGTTATAATTATAATATGAGATAGAAAGTGGTATAACAATACATTATTTCCCAATGTAAATATTTTATCATTTTTTAAGTTTCCAACAAAAGTTGACTAAAAATATTATGAGGGTACAAGTGAAAAAATAAGATAAAAATAGTTACTATTATAGAAATAGAACATTTGTTGTGGAACATACTTAAAAGGAAATTAGGGCATTTAATACGGGATAAAGGGAGTACATTTTTCTCTAATAGTGACAGAAAGGCAAAAGGGTCATTTCACCTCAAGGCTAAGATGTTTAAACAAATATTACAAGACTCAAAACAAGTATTCGGAGCCCCCACAATGACCTCTGTGTAAAAAACTACACAATGGAAGAAAAGTGACTCTAGACATTTACTAAAGGATGGTTTTATCTCTTTTTCTCCATCTTTCTGAATCCAACATTGATCAAACTTTATGTCATTATGTGGCTCTCAAAAAGAGCTTTTTGGATTGGTATGTAACGTTAGCTAACTCTTCCGGTTTGAATGTTATGGACGTTTTAGCGTGCAACATGAAAAATAAATGTTGCGACACAAAATCGAGACAGTTATTACGACCTAGAAGGCGCCACAAGTGGATAGGGTGCCTACAGAAGGCATTTTTTTACTCAATTTTTTTAAAGAATAAGGCATTGTAGAGAGAGAAAATGTGTTATATGGAAAATAAATAGAGAAAGGAAAATAAAAAACTTATCTAAATCCAATTTGTTAGTTCCGGAGGCACAATAGTTATCTAGAAGGGGGGGGGGGTTGAATAGATATTTAAAATTCTTTTCATTTTACTTTGTTAGTTTTGATAATGATTCAAATACAACGGAATTAAGATTTGTTTGATCTCCCTTTTTAGATATAGTGAGTTAATGAGAGTGATGCAGTTATAATAGTTATAGCAGTTATAACTAGAATGCAATAGACACAACAATTTTAAGTGGTTCATAGCACTTAAAGCTCTTAGTCCACTCTTCTACTCTTCGAGTAGGAAATCCACTAAGGATATCTTTTACACTTTTTAAATCTCACAGATTCCTTCTAGACCAGCAGTTTAGGAACTTCTCAGTTCACTCTTGAACTCTTCAAGTCCAGCAGACTTGGTTCTTCACAGTTCACTTTAGAACTCTTCAAGTCCTTCTGACTTGGAACTTCTTACTTCACTTGATTGGTAGTTAATGAGTTCTTGATTGGTGCTACTCAGTTGTCGTTAAGCTCTTGTTCGAAAGAAGCTGAGTAATGAGCAAGCTTTTCTTTTCGGATCGTAGAGTTGAGCGTTGAGTGTTCTTGACGTTTTTGTACAATGCTTGCTTAGTTTGAATCACTGCTTGAGATGTTTTGAATATATGTGATCCTTGAAATCTATCCGTTGAAGACATCCATTGAAGCATTAAATGCGTTTGACATTTCTGAACTTTGATGGAGACTTTTCTGCACATCTTCTGAATTGTATTCTGGCCCACTGACACAGTAGACTGCTTTCTCACCTAACACTTGAAAAGGTGTTTTCCTCTGACCAATGGTACTTTCCTTAGCTTCTTCAATACGTTTCTTTGTTGTATACTAAGGATATCTTTTATATCATTGGGACTGGTGAGGACTTCAACGTTTACAACCCATTCCACATTTATTGAGATTTATCTTTAAACAAATGGTCAGGGCTCGATGCTTCTGACGCAGGCAGATGTTACTCTACGATTCAGATCGTGGTGTTTTGCCACCTTGGTGCTTGATCCGTCAATAGCAAACGAGAACACTACAATTTCTCTTAAGGACTAACACACTACGATCTTTACTTGCTTATCTTGCAGACTCTACATTTTCGAGAGCACACTATGATCTCTGAGTTGGATCGGCAAACGTTGGGACCACTCTACGATTTCCAGAGAGGCCCTTAAAGGCGGACGTACTACGATCCTCGATGCTCTACGATTCTACCTTGGCTTCTGCAAACTCTTGATCAACTCAATAGACTACGATTTTGTTGAAGCCTATCTATTACATTTCAAGACATAAATCAAACTAACATCTTTGATCTCTTTATCTATACATTTATTTACAGAATGATAAACATTTAAAGCTTAGATTAACCTAACAAATTTGATCTATCTCAAGTCCTTGTACATATATTCCTTGAAGGACTTTATATATAATCATGAGCATTTACTTTAAAAATCAAACCAAAATATGCACTCCCCCAATAATCTCCCCTTATTTGATGTTGACATAACCAAGGAGATTTGTTGTCATGATTATCAATTTCTAGATGCAATTACTAGAAAGTAAATATGACTTAATATTTCAGTGAGCAGCTAAAATTTCTAGAGAATAAGCTTGAATTTATTGATGTTTGAAGATATATATTACATTTAAGTTTGGCTACATCAATAAGAATTAAATTTCAACTTAATTTCTTCTACCTTTTATCTCGTGGAGGATTGACATACGATGTAAGTCCTCAAATTTTTAAATAAAAAGGAATTTCCTTTATTTATTATTTTGAAATAGTAAGGGTTGATTTGATTAATGTGGATATTTAAGGGTTAAATCTCGTAAATCGCTCGGGGAATATTATTTCTTCTATATAAGTTGTTTTAGCGTAGTTCGAATACGGTGGTTAAAAAAAACACTAATCTGGCGTTGTTGAGCAGATGACGATTGCACCAATTATTGATTCTTACGTGAAGGCACTACTCAATAATGGTTCTGATAATTCTTTATTCGATATTTTATTGAGTTAATAATTGCTGCGTTGATATTTTATATTGTTGTTGTTTGATAATTGTCATTACGGTATTTTTCATTATCAGAGCAATAATTCATATTATCTGAATAATATTATTAGATAACATCATTGGCAATGTCTAGAAAGTTTACATCTAAGGAGAGGTTTGGTCACCTAATTCTTGGCGCCAAGAAGAAGAAATTCTTATTGGAAAGCCCTCTTTCTGAGGAGCGCACGGTTGTCAATATTGTGATTCAGTAATATTATTTGTAAATAATTAATTATTGATTTATATGATGAGGAAAATATTGATTTTATATGGATATAGATGGAGAAAATTTTAAAATGACAATTGTTGAAAATTAATATTTTATCTTTTACGATAAAATAATTCATTTAAATATATTATTTTAATAATATATTAACGGTGATATTTTTTACAACGAATGTGGGATATATGAGTATACGAGGAGGAAGAGTATTTTGTGGCATTAAATGTTTAACACATGTTTTGTGTGTTGGTGGACACAATTATCGATAGAAATTTGATTATAGCTTGTAAAATCACCCGTTTGTGGATTTGATTCCAATTTCTATTTGGAATTTGGAAAAACTTTCTTCGCAAAGTTGAAGAGAATTGAATTTCCTATAAAAACTCGCGAGATTCGAATTTTCTGATAAAAGGGCTATTTATTATGAATTATTGAAGTTCCGAAGCTCCGAAATAATTGATTTTTAGAAGTTTAAAATATTTAAAATAGGAAAAACGTTTTTGGTGATTTGAGTGTGGTTCTTGCATGTGTTTTAATAGCTGAATTCAGATTCTTGGTGCGTAGGAAGTTGTGGAAATAATAATAATATTATTATATTAAATTTTCTGCTTTGGTGTTCTAAGCATTTTCCTATAAATAGGGTGCTTAGGTTAGAATTGAAAATCACACCGAGAAGCGAAGTTTTTCTCTCTATATTATCGGCGTATTCTTGTGAGTATTTTGAGTATACTTTGAGTATTGCTAGGCGGTGCAAGTTCCTTCAAAGACTATTATACGTTATTCTAGCTAGAATCTTGATCTTCGAGGTAAGGGATATTATTTTTTTGTAATGATATTATTTCTTCAATATCATTATCTTTGAAATGTTGATCTAAAGTTTTATCAAATTTGGAACTTTTTCATGTCTGGGGGTTACTATTCATGGGTTACTATTCATGAGTTACTATTCACGAGTTACTATTCATGAGTTCTTATTCATGAGTTCTTATTCACGTAGTACTATTCATGAAAGCGTGAAGATGTTTTTGTGGAATTTCTATCTTTGGGTGTCGGAGTTACTATTCACGTATACGGCACTATTCACGTATACGGCACTATTCACCGAAAAATAAAATTTCTTCTTTTTGTCCAAAATATCTATTCTGGATACTAGCTTTGATTGTATCCATGTTTTGATCATTCTTGAATTTTACACCACTATGATTATTTTTGAGGTATTTTTGGGCGTGGATAAAACCAAGTACGAATCCATAATCCTTAATCCTTGTCATTTTGTTTCACTAGATTCGTTTCTTTAAAAATATTTTTCATCATCCTCAGTCTTAAATGATGATATTATTGAATATCTTTGGCCTGTAGTGCAAAGATGAATGATTTCTGATGAATATCTTTGGCACATAGTGCAAAGATGAAGTGTTTAAATGAACATGACCGATGATGAATATCTTTGGCCTTTAGTGCAAAGATGAGCAGTGTTGAGATCATAATGGATTGATGAATATCTTTGGCCCGTAGTGCAAAGATGAATATTTGATTTGAGATGAATATTGATTGATGTTCTGAGGATAAAATATTGATGATGGATTGTTAAATTCATAGATTATAGTAGATTTCATTCTCTACGTAACTCTTCTATGAATTATTATTTCCATTGCGAATATTGATCTGAAACTTGTTATACATTGTATTCTATCAGATTTTTCCTGTTGAAGACTAACGATAATTTATTGTATATTATCTTAGTCATAATATTCTTCTTGGGCTAGTTGAGCTCACCCTTTTCCTTGTTGTTCCATTTTTCTTCTCGGGGAGGCGAGAATGTGGCGAGTACTAGTCGGGGTATGGAATGAAGATTCTAGAGAGAGTTGTTTAGTAGTCCTCACCATTTTTGTAAAATAATGAATCAATAATGTGATGAGGATTTATTTGAGTATAGATATTGTCTAGAAGATAATATTTGTATTCAAACTCTGAGTTTCTTGTTGTAATAATAAAGTTGTAGTTGTTTACATGTACCATGTATTTGGCGACTCGAGAATGGGTGTTGTGTATACTATTTTGGGGCGTCCACAATACTCCTAAACCCTTCTTTTCTGCTTTGGCTTTGTCTCTCTGGCTAGATCTTCCAGCTCGCTTTAACTTAGTCTTGGATTGTGATCATACCTATTCATGAATGCAGAATCTCCAATTGGCATTCTTAGACCTGTAGTGGTCACTTCTTGTGAGCTGGGAGTTGGCCCTTGACTCCTTAATGGTTGAGCCATGCTAATTGGCTCACCATCAGATCGTTGAGTTTGATAGCCAGATCGTGGAGTCTGATTGTGATACTACCTTGAAGGAGGACTCCTTGATGATTGAGCTAAGAATGTGCCTCTGCCTCTGCCCTTGCCTTGATCTTCTTTCCCTTTATTCTCCCCCTTTATGTCAGCATCAAGGGTTCGAATGCCTTCTGAGAGGCGAGTCATTCCATGGACAAGCTCGTTGAGCTGACTTTGGGTTTGAGCAATGTCTTCTAATTCTCTTTGATTAGAGCATCAGATCGAGCTTCCCTTTATTGGAGGATGTCCATGACATTGTTAGTCTGCTTCCCTTGGCTCATGAAAAAATCTTGGAATTCTTTCACGACAGTTTGTAGATTTGTGATCTTTGTCCAACATAAGTTTGTTCTGGGACTCTTGAGTCGTCTGTAAGATAAGAACATCATCCTGTGTCTCTTAACAGCTTGAAAGTGGATCTGATCCCTGTCATTTATGCTCTTAAGCATCTCTTTTATGATCTCCCTAAGCTTCATTGTGAGCTCAGAGCTTAGGGTGCTTGGGAGAGCATTTGTAGCATTGATCATTTTAGTGGGTCTCATTTGAGCGAGTTAGGTGTAAACTTCAAGCGTAAATACATGTCCTTGGTCACTTTCTTGGACGCTTCTGACAACTTAGTTTTGGTGGGAAGATTTGAAAGGAGTTCACAGAGTTGTGGATTGTTTGGAGGTGGGGTTGTTAGAGTTTATGCCCTAGAGGCTAATTATTTGATATATTTGCTTAACATTTTGATATTATATTTGATTGAATAAATGAATAATTTTATTATGGTTTTATTTACTGCGTTATATAAATGTTAACATAATAAAATTCCTTAGAATAGTGATACAATTATATAGTTTCAAGTATGTGACTTGAACATGAGATTATATAATTACAATTAGTATCATTGCTCTTAAATGTCCCTAGTCGAGTATCATTGTTGATAGAACATCAATGATGCATTGAGACTAGTATGTGGATTGACTGATTACCAAATCTCATTGGTCATAAATATATGAGATATTAAGTCGATGTATAGGTATGTGTTAGAGAACGATGTCTTTGGACGGATCTACATACATGAGAATTCTATGTGGAGCATCGAAGTGTCATTAGGAATTCTCATAGTGACAATGATGTAATGGTCCTCCGACCTGAAATCACTATATTACTACACGAGAATTTATGTACTTTGATATCATCAAAGGTCACCTTTAATAGGGTGGACTATAAAGGTGATTATTGGGTACATCATGAATCGTGTGAGAAATATGAGTGATCTAGATGGAATTTAATAACCTCCTATTTATTAGGGGTGGATATCCATAGGCCTCTTGATTGAGTAGGACTATGAAATGCATGGTCATGCTCAAATAGTGATTTGTTTCATATAGTCTACTCATTGATCAAGAAAACTCAGATTAAATTATGAAGAGTATGACACATTCCATGACTCGAGTTTAATCTAGGATGTCAAGGTTAAAAGGATTAAATTACATTGAAATATTGGTCACGGAAAGGTTGTATCGAATCATCGATTTTATTATTACTTGGGTAGCAGTGATGCATTACTAGATGCCGCTCAACATTTATAATTTTATAATATGATTTTAAAATTATTGTCAACGTAATAATAACCTATAGAGTCACACACATGTAAGCGTAATTAAAAGGAATTAATTTAAATTATAAAGATTTAAATATGTCAATATGATTGATAGTATTTAAATTACGAATTTAAATTAATAGGACAATTTATATATAGATATATTAATTAAGTAAGACTTAATTAATATATATATATATATATATATAAATTCAGATTTTAAAAGGGTTTTGATTAATCCCTTTTAACCGCTATATATATGATATGTAGCAGTCATTTTAGGGTTAACGAATCACAACTTAAAAACCCTAGCCGCTCTTAGAGAGAGACTAGAGAGAAATTTCGAAAATCTATTCCTTTGGTGGCTAGTACCGCAACACCCTTTTTCTGCAGATCGTACGACGATTCGCAGGGCATTCATGTGGATACCGTAGAGACACAGTTCGTTTGGATTGTGTTGGAGATTTGACCGCATCAAAGCCTTTTATAATCGGTATAATCTCTTAAACACTGAATTAATGTATGTTTTCGCATGGATCCTGTTTTAGGGTTTTGGATTTAGCTTTATAATTTATATTTTCCGCTGCATTTTTATGCCGAAATCCCTATAGGGGTTCTCGTGTATTGATATTGCAAGGTGTAGAGAACAAGATCAAGATTGAAATATTCATTTGAGGACGAGGAAGGAATATCTTATGGAGGGGCTTGTGTTTGGGCTTCTTGAGTAGGTGGCTCTACGATTTGAGCGTGTGACTCTATGATTGGGCTCGAGTCAGTAATCGTAGAGATGAGAGGAGATGGTATCAAAACAAAGTTTGGCATATTTTGTTCATCAATTACAGAATGTTAGGATTTTGTTACTGGGAATTGATTAAGTGGATTGAGGATCACTTCCAACCATTTTGGGAATTCATAGAATCGTGAAGAATGATGGTGGATGTTGATTAACTCTGAAAAGAGATTGGGATAGATAGTACCTCATGCTTATTCCTTGAAGAAGGGCCATTTATGATTAGCTATATCCGCAAAGTTAAAGTTGCTAGAAATCCATGAGCTAGCTTGAGATTGCAGGATATGCTTTGAAGCTCGAACATTTGATCCCGAGGATTTGAAAATTTGAGCTCATGAAAAGGCATCATGGGTAGATAGAAGAAAAATTTGATTGTAGTTAGCTCTCCTATACCCATTATAGCCCATGATTATAATCTCGATCACATCATCATCTTCTTCTTCTCTGTCTTTTTTTTAGGATTCCACTACAACAATGACCTCTTTTTGACTGTCTTGCTCTAGTGCTCTCTCATCTTTCTCAGGTGCAACTTCTACTGCCATATGGATATCATGAGGCTCCCCCTCAACATGATCATTCATTTGCATTTCAAATAGCTCCCCTCTTTGGAGTATTCTCTAGAGTGAGAACTTGAGCAGACTCCCCTAAACTTGAGCTATTTTCTTTTGGCTTGCTTTGGATAACTCCTTCTCGGAAGCTATCTTTTATCTTGTTCTTTAAGTACTCCTTCATTGATGAGGATGTAATTTTGAACAATTTTCTTCTTGGTTTCTGAAGCTTAGCCACAACCTTAGGACTCTCTTGACTTCATTCTGAGTGGTCTATCACCGAGAGTGTCATAAAGAACTTCTTTGGGAGAGGAGTCCGGTCACGGTGTCTACGATCGGTAGAGACTCTACAATCGAAAAGACAGAGGGCCTCTTAGATTTGTGACTGTGTTTATTCTTCTTCAGCAGCTGAGAGATGGTAGCTCTATCTTCATCTGCCTTAGCCTGCTGTTCTTTCCTTCTCAAAATCCTTAGAGTTTCAATGTTAGAACACTCTTGAGGTATATCAGTGGTTGACCCCTGAGGTTCTTCTAGTCTTCAACTTTCTTTTGCCCTTGCTTTTTCTGACTAAAGCAATGGGTTCTTCTTTGTTGATCTCTTCCTCTTCTTCTTCAGTCTCCTTGACAATAGACATGTTTCCTAAAATCCCTGATTCCTTTGCATCACATGTCCTTCCACTGCACTCAGACATCATTCTTACATTCTCTGCTGAATTCTTTTTCCAGTTCTCGAATAGCTGCTGAGTCATTCTTCTGTTCGGATTGATGGACTCTCCTTCATCATCCTCATTCTTATCACCCAAAATAGACTGTAGGATGATACTTATAAATCGTCCATAGAGCATCTTTCCAGAGCTCTTTGACTTCTTCGAGCTAAGTATCCACTTCCCAATCCATTAAAGTAGTAGGGCTCCATAGTTGAGTTGAATCCCACAACTTATGGTTGTCATGAGCTTGAGCTACACTTCGTTTACAGAGTCATGGCCGGAGCTCTTGCAGCATATGCATTTCCCAACAATGTCTACCAAAAATTCATACCTCTGGGGGAACTCTTTCTTCTTTTACCCTTTGACAGTGGGGAACTTCTTGTGGTGCATTCTCTTAAGTCCTTCATGGAAATCGATACCCTCTGTGAATGAAAACCCTTTTGATTTGAAACCTAGGGTTAGATTTATGTCCTCAGCCTTGAGCTTGATTTCCACGTCCCTGACCCTCGTAGTGATGACGTCGTTCTCGAACACACCATTTCTGTAGAATTCCTTTATCAGCTTAGGGTAGATCTATGTGCTCGTACTCAGGGCCTCTTCAAGAATAACTTTCTTTATTAGAGACAGAGTTTTGAGAAACTTGGGGTTAGCTGTCTTGAACTCTTTGAAACAGAGTCTGTAACCAGAGATGACGTTTGAAGCTGCCATTGATTTCTTTGCACTGTGTATGATTGTTTGAGCTTTTCAGAAGGTTAGGGTTTCTTGTAGAGAGAGATAGAGAGATAGCAAGATAGAGAGATGAGCTTTTTGAACTTCTGATTTCAAAAAGGTGTTTTCAAACTGTACTTGTAACTTCCCTCTCTCCATTTGCTTAGTGGGGCATGTGTCAAATTCTGCTTGGCTCTACGAGTTTGACTGATGAGGAATGTACTAATTTGCCCTTAGCTCTTTTTGAGCTAATGTATCCTTTGGGATGACTAGGATCATTGAGGTAGTCTTTATGCTTGCCAAGTCTGCTCTGCAATCATCATGTCTGCTCTGCCATCGTCGAGTCTGCTCTGCATTCATCGAGTCTGCTCTGCATTCGTCGAGTCTGCTCTGCAATCGTTGAGTCTACTGATAAGTGGATTTAATATACACGAATCGATATTCATTTCATGTTTAAATTCGTAGTTATCTTCTTGTTTTGTGTTCGTTTCCACTTATTTCATGTCATTTTATGTGTAGGGTGGTTATGGATGCAAGTGGTGAAGAAAGACGGAGTTTTGGAGCGAAAGTGGAAAAACGCATGAAGTCGCAAAATTTCTTTAGCAGTAGCCATGCCCGTGAAAATGCCTTTTTAAGCTTGTACCCCCGGTGGGTGAGTGCGAAATCTGAGAATCCTATTTGGCTTTTGAAGGCTATTGCAGAGACACTCGAAATTTTACGTACTCATCATATATTAACATTGTAGGAGGACAGATTTGTCTTTTAAGAGAGAACCCTGAAAGACAATCCAAATCCATACCGGATACTATCGGGAGTTCAGTATCAACCCCAGATCACACTATGGGAGCAACAATTCCAACCTCGGATATAACCCCAAGACCTGCAGATACAATACTGGAATACATACCGGAGAAGACCGATTAATCTCGGAGATAACCCCGAGGTATCCAGTCTCAGTCCCAACCATGGGAATAGCCACCAACCTTGGTGATAACCCCAAAGAATGCAGTTTCGGAGATAACCCCGGAAATGCTTATTTCAAATGCCACCAGCTTCAATCTCGGCGCTCACAATGAGATGCACAGTATGAACCCGGCAATAACATCGGGAAGATATGCACACCTCAAAGATGACAATGAAGACCTTCGATAATTGCAGCAGTCCAATCTCAGCGAAGTCTAAGCAACGTCTGCTTTATCAGCCCAATCCAGTGATAACACCGGTAAAGGGAAACATCGTCATCTCGTCCAACACGATGCCACATCACATCTCTACGCAACGATGTCTTACAAGGCTAATCAATCCCAAGTGACCATTGTGCGGGGTAACGGATGAAAGTTGAAGCTTGAAGACCGGAGGGCATCATCCCATCTTCAATGACTTCAAGACAAACTCTAATCCCATGCCATCGTACAACTCTCGACAATGGCGGTCCGAAATAGGTCCTGTATACCTCAAACGGATGCCCGAATTACACTTCTGAAAATCCGAGTGGACATTACAGTGCCTGAGTGCACGTACTTCAAGACGACGCGACCCGACAAACCCGGGCCGACCCGACCCGCCTCTGGTACACCTGCGGCTCAGCCTCTAGTACACCTGCGGCTCATATGCCTATAAATAGAGGGCTTGGGGTGCTGATTTTTAAGAGAAAAAAGATGGGGAAACCCTGCACTCGCCCATACAGTGTATTTCCCACTTTCAAACACCTGTGAACTCATATATAGCCTCTTTTATACCCACAAAAGCTAGTGTTTACCCACTCTAAAGATATAGAAGCCTTTTTTATCACCACCATTTGTAAGCCTTCTCACACACTTTAGAGTCTTTCTCTTCATCTTTGCACACACCCTTCTACACGTTGAGAGTCGTGTTGCTTGCTTTTTCGGACTTTCTCAGTGGTTTCATTCGATCTGTGTATATATTTATATATATATATATATATATATATATATATATATATATATATATATTGACTAACATTATCGAAGTTATGCCTCGATTGAGCCTGAGACTTGATTCGAGCGTTTATTTGCTTTAATATATATATATTTACATTTATATATATTAAGCGTGTCGAACTTTGTTCGATGAGCTCAGATTTTATATAAGTTGCATTTTTTATATATTATATATATATATATATATATATATATATATATATATATATATATATGAATTGTGGTCGACTGTTCGATGAGCCCGGATTTTACATCCCAGTGCATTTATTTCTTTTATATATATATTTTTATATATATATATATATATTTATTTTCGCCCCGCCTGGAGTTTCCTTCATGGCGATTGATCGCTTTTCTGACTTTATTTATTTTTTGTCCCTTTGGAGTTTCCTCCGTGGCGGTTGATAACTTTAAATGACTTTATTTACATTTCGATCCCCCGTGGAGGTGCTTCGTGGTTGGTGATCATGTGCATATATATATATATTTACTTTTTTTATATATATACCGCCATCGCTTTCATACAAATTGCAAAGATTCTGGCGCTAGGAATCATGTGATCACAGATTCATCCCATGGATCTAGATTCGGTTCCGTGATGGACATTTTTCATTATAAGCGTTTTGTAAATTATTCCGCGATGTCCGAATTTCCTTAGATGGTTTCCATACCCACGAGGAAGTCGGCATTATTTTTGTATATTATTTTAAATACGGATGCTTCGTGATCCGTCAAATAAAATCAATCAAGTAGATCACTTAATAAAAAATGGGAGTGTAAAAGGTCTCAATTCCTATTGAGCATCGTGGTTTAAAAACCTCTTCTATAAAACATCATTGCCATATCTTGCTAAAACGAATTTTTACATAAATTCAAACCACTGTGTATATATAGGTTCTAACGAGGCCTCGCACAACTTCCATATAAAAAACACATTGACCCACACACACACACTCAGATAATAGTTTTTGAAAAGAAGCGGCCACCATGGTAACACGGATGTCCTGGGGTGCCTAACACCTTCCCCCCCAGATAACCAAGTCCCGGACCCTAAACGAATCTCTCGGTTTCACCGACCAGTATATCAAGTGTCACACCACCTGGGTCAATGTGCAAACCTTTTCTCGGTTTTGTTGGTACAACCATTTAAAAATCAACTAGCGACTCTTAATAAATTCCATCGTCGACATCATACATGTCGGACCTTTTTCACTTGTTTTTTCAAACAAATCTCACCTAAAATGAGAACACCAAAGAACAAGTAACCGAAAGGGACACACTAAAAACCCGACGTCGACACAAGTGGCGACTCTCTTTGGGGACTCAGTAAGAGGACTTAAGCCGCTATTACAATCTTTTCAAAATCTTTTCAAAATGCAGCATTTATATTTCGATGAATGTTATAATGCATTTCCTTATCAGACTTTGTGTGTGGATGTTGCATTTACATTGGATGAATGTATGCGATTGCATTGAAAGTAGTATGCACACAAGCCAATCATGTTTGATGATAAAGCATATACTTTGTAACAATCTTATTCATTTATTAATAAAAAGTATTAATTTATTAAAGGCTTTTAATTATCTACATGATGCTATTTTTATAATATGTGATAAACCCATAGTTTTAAGCAATGCTTTTAGAATAATGATGATGATCATTCTAATGAGATCTAAATTTTTGAAAGCTTAAAACTAAAATAGTTCCCAATCGTTGGATTACTAAATTGGGGATTAGTGAATCCGGATAGATTGGTACATACGCTGTTTTTGCTCATCGATGAGGATGATTGATCTCATGATCATTTGTGTGGAGACACTAAAGCAAGTATGTAGGTGCTTATTAGAGAATAAGTTCATCGAACGTGGCTCGCTAAGGAATACCTAATGGAGTTTTATTTGCTCGTCAATAGGAATTCTTGTAGTGATAGTAGTACAAGTAATCCTTGGACTTGAGATCATCATAGTATCTTATGTATGATGAGTTATACTTTGACTTATTCCTTAAGACCCTTAGGTATATCAAAGGGTATGCTTGGGTATAATAAGTTGTACATGGAGATAATGTATGATCAATAAAGAATCTACCACTTCTAATAAAAGAAGAGAAATGTCCTATGTGATTCGATAAATGACAACCCAAAGAGTCCTTGGTTAAGGCGTAATGAAATTAGAAAGGAGTTTCTAATTTGCATTATTTGAGTCAGTGCATTTAAGGATCGAAATACATATAATTAAATAAAATAAGACTTGACGAAGAATTCCATGCCTTATATTTAATTGGGACATCAGATGGTGGAAGGATTCAATTGTACGGTAACTATTTACTCAAAGGTTCTTTTATGATTAATGTTGAAATCTATATTATCCGGAAAGTCGTTGATCGCTAGGGGAGGCTTATCCCTATGTAGAATAAATATTATTTATTTAAATAAATTAATTGTTTAATTTATTTATTTAAATAAGATTAGAATTGTTCTAATTGATTTATTCACAACCTGGGTTTAATATGGAGAACCTAAAGGGTCACACCATAAAAGGAAGAATAATTATTTAAGAAGTTAATGGCATAATCGTAATAATATGTTAAGTATATTTAATTTAATCTATGGTGATAGAATAAATTAAATAGCTTAATATTTATTATTTAATATTTTAGAAATATTAAATATAAATTAATAAGAGGAGTCTTATTAATATTATTACAATTATTATTATTTTAATTTCTAAAAGAGTTTAGGAATTAATTTAATATAAGTACTTTCATTTATTCCTAATAGGATTAGGAGGTTAAATTAATTAAAAGAGTTTAATTAATTATCCCTAATAAGATTAGGGAGCTTAATTAATTAAAAGATTTTAATTAATTAAATAAAACCCAATTCCTTAATTGTTAAGGAGGGTTGCCCACATCTATAAATAAGAGGAGTCTTATTATGGGTGGTGGGGGTTGTTGATTTTTTACAACATACATAATAATTCCAATAGTGGAGAGTAGACGCTTTTTTTCTATGAGATAGAAAACTAGGGTTTGAGCCAAATACCCATCTTCTTGAATTTTATTCTTTCTTGGTGGATCACCTCAGAGGCCAAACACTTGGGTGGCTAACGTTGATCAAAGGAAGGAACCAAACCGGTGGATTCAAGTTCAACGCGAAAAGGATTGGAGGTGAACTTGTACAGACCGAGGAAGCTCGATCTTCAAGGGTATGTTTTTATTCTTTATCTTTTCGCTTAATTAATAATTGTGCATAAAGGGTGATCCGGGTATATGGTTTGTAAAATTTTTAAACTCGATTTTCCACGTTTCGCATTTTTTTTGCAATTTGATTACGTTCATGAATATTACAAACCTAATAAGTGGTATCAGAGCCAAACCTTTATGCAAATTATTAATTGTATATATTTGATATATATATTGATATGTGTTTAGAACAATTTAATTGGGCATAATTTAGTCAGTATAAAATTTTAAAATAAAAAAAAAAAAAGCCTAATTTTTTTTTTAAAAAATGTGTATATCAATTTTTGAAGAAATCAAAGTGGCGGTCTTTGTAATATGATTACATGATAATTTTTTTTTATCCATGTGATCCACGTGGACATGCGATATGATTAAGAAAGGGTAATTGGTAATTTATAATCAAAAAAATAAAAAAAAAAGGATTAAAAGAACAATGATGTCAATAATGTTTTTTTAAAAGTATTTTACGGTTTTTTATATATATAAGCGAGGAGCTCAGCATGCACCTCTTGTCACGAGGATATAAAGCGAGTCCGTTTTTTATATTTAAGTAGGACCTTGATTAATAAAAGTGAAGCTTAATTATATATTATATATATATGAATATATATATATATATATATATATATATATATATATATATATATATATATATATATAAAGGTTATATAATATTTTATATATATATATATATATATATATATATATATATATATATATATATATATATATATATATATAGTATATATATATATATATATATATATATATATTATTAAAAATTATTTTATAATTAAAATAAAATGTTTATTTTAATTTTAAAATAAAAGTTTATTTTAATATTAAAATTAAAATGTTTATTTTAATTTTAAAATTATTTTAATTTCATGCTAACTAATTAGAGTTGGAATTGGATTCCATGATAACTAATTGGAGTTGAAATTGATCATTTCCTTAAATAAAGGAGTTTATTTAGATATGAAATAAGATTTCATATTATTCAAAATAAAAGAGTTTATTTGTGAATAGAAAGAGAATCCAGTGTTTCCTTAAATAAAGGAGTTTATTTAAATATGGAATAAGATTTCATATTATTCAAAATAAAGGAGTTTATTTGTGAATAGGAAAGAATATCCGTGTTTCCTTTAATAAAAAGATTTTTTTTACATGGAATTGGATTCCATAATTAATTAAAATAAAAGATTTTATTTTAATTAAAGATTTTTTTTTTTTTATGGAATCGATTCCATAATTAATTAAAATAAAGGAGTTTATTTTGATTAAAATTTTGATTAAAATAAAATAGTTTATTTTATTCAAAATTGGATAAATTAAAATAAAATAGTTTTATTTTGATTTAAATTTGGATTAAAATAAAGGAGTTTATTTTGATTCAAAATTAGATTTTATACTAACTAAATTTGCCCATTAAATGATATCAATATATATATTAAATGTTTATTATTCATCAAGAGATGAATGTTATTTATCGATGCATATGGTGATGTGTATGATAATAAATGGGATTGATTATGGACTATCGACCAATATGATTGGATTTTATTTTAGTTGGATGTGCACGAATGTATGGGTTTTATTAAATGGGGTCTCACAGACTGCTTCTCTAATTTTTTCTTAATGTAAATTCTATCTCCTCCTATGTTTCCCTCGATCACGATCAAGGTTTCTATTTATTTTAAATAGTTTTGTAATAGGAATAGTTAGAATTAATTTTGAAAAATGGAGATCAAGGAGCAAGGAGCGCTTGAAGACCCGCTTTTGTAATGGAGCCCAAGTTTAAATGTAATAGTTATATTTAAATATTATTTCTTGCACCCCTAGAGTTTGACCTTTTGGTTCACTTGGTGGCTCTAGTGAACCAAACTAGAATAAAAGTCCATAATCAATCCGTGTAGAATATAGTATTCTATATGTGCATGCTTATATATATATATATATTATATATTATGCAAACATGCTTCGCGATGTTAATTAATATGACGCGTATTTTTATATATATATGTGCATGCGCTTAAACAAGATGAGACAAATTAATAACAAACCCCTCAATTTTTATATTAAGTCCTAAGCGCTCAAAGATATTTGGAATATCGAACGTCGCTTTCTAGCATGATAAAATTAATAGAGTATTAAATATTTAATATGAGTTTGTTGTGTCACCACAAGGCAAGTATTAAGTATTTAAGATGTTAATTTATCACATTTGATGCTTATAAAGAAAATTGAACAATATTGTTTTGTTGTGTCACCACAAGGATGATATTTTTCTTTTTGAATATATGGAGTGCTAGGTCGGACTTAACTTGGATAATTTTGATTCGGATGTGCCACCACTGATCAAAATAATCTAAGAGGCAAAAAGAAAAGGAGTTGCATAGTTGATGTAATTGACAAAAGTTGTCTACCTATTTATTTATATATAGTTTGTTGTGTCACCACAAGGCTATATACATTTGAAATGGGATCCTTATTCTCACTAGCAAATCTTTAATTAGATTTTATTTAACTATATATGTGAGGGTAATATAGTTTGAAGAAAATAGTGGGAGATACCAATTTAAAACAAGACCTAAATTATTTTGGTAATTAATAAAAGAATGTATGTTAAAATGTTGTTAATTATAAATTCATTTACGTAATTTTACAATGTCTAAAATTATTATCATCGCTGAAGCATATTAGATGCTAAATTAACCGTAATCAATTAAAAGGATTAGTTAAGGAATTTGAGAATAGTTCTCATGGCTGAAAAGCTATCTTATGTCCTTAATACGCCTATCCTCGCAATGGTTGCGCATAATGCCTCCGAGGAAGAGATTGCTACTTTTAGAAAGTGGCAAGATGATGCACATTGCTCAACGCATCATGCTCAGATCCACGAGTAACGAGCTCGGCACACAAGATGAAACTATGGATGCTTCTACTATATTCCCCGCACATCAAGTAGTTGATGGTGAGGAAAGTAGGACCGATAGATATCGACATCTCAAGGAGCTCTTCCGATCTAGAATGGCCAATGGCACTATAGTATACACAAAAAGTTCTTAACATAATCAATTTGATTGATCAATTAGACAACGAAGTTTTGTCATGGATGGAGAGTTGAGCCAAGATTTGATCTTGCACTCACTCCCGGACTCCTCACAATTGTTGTGAATTTTTCATATGAACAAGCTAGATATCAGCTTTCCCTGATTTGCTTAACATGTTGAAAAATGTTGAGAGTCACTTTCCAACCAAGAAAGACCAAGTCTTACCGGTAGGGGCCAAAGGATCTTCGAAAAAAGAAGAACGATTCAAAGAAGGTAAATAAAGGCATAAACAAAGGATAATAAGAACAAAATCGACACGGATAGCAAAGGAGTTTGCTTTCCACCGCAATAAAGCCCGGACATCGGAAAGAAACTGCGAGAAGCATTTGCAGAGGTTAACCAAAGAAGCTTAGTGAAGTTTGGTTATAATACTGATTTTGTTCATGATTGAAATAAATTTTTCTTTAAGTCAAGGTTCTACTTGGGTATTGGATACCGACTTTGGTTATCATAAATATAGATTTATGAAGGACCAAGGTAAGTAGAAAGCTAAACAAATATAAGTAATCCTATGTGTGGGAAATGAAGCAAAGGTTGCTATATTAGCCATAGAAACTTATAGTTTAGAAATGCTGACACGGCAAATCTATTAAGTTAATAAGTTGTTATTGTATTCCAATTCTCGTTTAAAATATTATTTCATTTTATTGTTAGACAATAAAATTTTTGGTATTATAATTAAGAACAATTGTTGTTCTATTTATAATAATAATGTTTTGTATAGAAATCGAATATTACTTAATAAATTTTGTATACTTGACTTACATAAAAAATTATTTTGCAAATTGAACAAACTAGTATAAGAAAAAGGAGATGATCATTCAAAGAGTTGAATGTGTGTATTTGTCGAATACAAGTGTGAATTATTTGAAAGGTTCAAAGAATTCGTAAATGAAACAAATTGGCAAAGTATTAAGATTCTTTGATTAGATCAAGGAATAAATACTTGTGCAATAAGTTTCTAGATCATCTCAAATGGTTTTCTCATAATGGACACCTCCCGATACACAATAATTGATTGATGTATCTAAAAGGAAAAATCGTACCTTGTTGGACATGGTGCGGTCCATAATGATTTTACCGACATTCCAATATCCTTCGGGATAATGTCCTAGAAATGGTCGATATCTACTAAAAAAAGGTAACCTCAAAATCCCACCCCAAGACTCCATAAAAGTTATGGATGTGGAGGATTCCTAATCTTAAGTATGTTAAGATAAGGGTTGTCCAACTTATGTGAAAAGGTTTCAAAGGATAAGCTTGGGACAAGATTTGACAAGTGTCGATTTGTGGGACATCCTAAAGTAAGTTTAGGTATATGTTCTATAATTCTACTTAGCAAAAGGTGTTTGTTATTTGAACACGCCGCCTTCTAAGATAAAGGTGTTTATCATCAAGGGGCTAGTGGGAGGATAATAGATCTTCAAGAGTTCAAGAACCACAAAACACTATAAGTCAAATAAGAGGAACTCCGTAGATAGACCTATTATACCACAACCGAATCAGAATCGAATAGTACCAAAGATACCTAGGAGGTATGGATTCATCATGGATGATGATGATGAGGTACACATCATAGAAGATGATGATCCAGTTACATACGATGAGGTAAGAGTTCTAGTGTGTACAAAAGGGTCAGTGGGAGCGTCGTGAAATTTCTAGTATTATATGTTGATATACTACGGATGAGGAATAACATACCAATGCTACAATCAAGAAAGATAAATTTGTCTAAAATTCCTCCATGAATGATTTGGGAAGAGTATCTTAATTGGGGATAAAATCTATATAGATAGATTCAAGAGGATGCTCGACTTAACCCAAGGAATGTATATTCATTTGATGCTAAAGTCGTTTAGCATGGAAAACTCCAAGAGATGTCTCATGTTGATGAGCTATGGAGTGTATCTCTTAATAGTCCCCAAAGACTCAAAAAGAGAGATCGCATGAGTAACAATCATGTATGCAATGAAATGTACGAGACCCGATGTCGATCACCATATTATGGAGAAGTTCACTATGAGTCGTTGAAAACATCTTAAAGTGCTTAACCCAGCACTAAGGATGTGATCATATTCATGGTGGGTCTTAATTAAAACTAGAGGGCTTAACAGACTCAAGTTTTTTTTATGCACTCAAGATGACGTAGAAAAATCCACTTTAAGGTAAAGGGTTACCTTGAACGGTGGTGCAGCAGTTGAATCGAAAGGTTCCAAACAAAGAAAGAGTTCTTTGGTTTAGTGATAAAGACAAAGTATATAGCTATAAATGAAGTCGCAAGTTGATTGTTTGGATTAAAAGTTCATTACGTAACTAGGAATAGTTCCTAAGTCTCATCTTGGATCTAAACATGTGTTGTGGCACTTTCATTTGATTATTAGAATCATTGAAAGATGGGAAATCACTATAGAGATAGTGGACTCTCATGAACAACATTACATATCCATTAACTAAAGCTTATCCAACAAAGCAGGATAATCGCCACTTAGAGAAGAAGAGTATAAGATACCATGACGATTGGCTTTTAGTGCAAGTGGGAGATTGAAAGTAGTATGCACACAAGCCAATCATGTTTGATGATAAAGCATATACTTTGTAACAATCTTATTCATTTATTAATAAAAAGTATTAATTTATTAAAGGCTTTTAATTATCTACATGATGTCGTTTTTTTATAATATGTGATAAACCCATAGTTTTAAGCAATGCTTTTAGAATAATGATGATGATCATTCTAATGAGATCTAAATTCTTAGAAAGCTTAAAACTAAAATAGTTCCCAATCATTGGATTACTAAATTGGGGATTAGTGAATCCGGATAGATTGGTACATACGTTGTCTTGCTCATTGGATGAGGATGATTGATCTCATGATCATTTGTGTGGAGACACTAAAGCAAGTATGTAGGTGCTTATTAGAGAATAAGTTCATCGAACGTGGCTCGCTAAGGAATACCTAATGGAGTTTTACTTGCTCGTCAATAGGAATTCTCAGTAGTGATAGTAAGACAAGTAATCCTTGGACTTGAGATCATCATAGTATCTTATGTATGATGAGTTATACTTTGACTTATTCCTTAAGACCCTTAGGGTATATCAAAGGGTATGCTTGGGTATAATAAGTTGTACATGGAGATAATGTATGATCAATAAAGAATCTACCACTTAATAAAAGAAGAGAAATGTCCTATGTGATTCGATAAATGACAACCCAAAGAGTCCTTGGGTTAAGCGTAATGAAATTAGAAAGGAGTTTCTAATTTGCATTATTTGAGTTGTGCATTTAAGGATCGAAATACATATAATTAAATAAAATAAGACTTGACAAAGAATTCCATGTCTTATATTTAATTGGGACATCAGTATGGTGGAAGGATTGAATTGCATTTCAAGAACTATTTACTCAAAGGTTCTTTTATGATTAATGTTGAAATCTATATTATCCGGAAAGTCGTTGATCGCTAGGAGGCTTATCCCTATTGTAGAATAAATATTATTTATTTAAATAAATTAATTGTTTAATTTATTTATTTAAATAAGATTAGAATTGTTCTAATTGATTTATTCACAACTAGGTTTAATATGGAGAACCTAAAGGGTCACACCATAAAAGGAAGAATAATTATTTAAGAAGTTAATGGCATAATCGTAATAATATGTTAAGTATATTTAATTTAATCTATGGTGATAGAATAAATTAAATAGCTTAATATTTATTATTTAATATTTTAGAAATATTAAATATAAATTAATAAGAGGAGTCTTATTAATATTATTACAATTATTATTATTTTAATTTCTAAAAGAGTTTAGGAATTAATTTAATATAAGTACTTTCTCATTTATTCCTAATAAGATTAGGAGGAAAATTAATTAAAAGAGTTTAATTAATTATCCCTAATAAGATTAGGGAGCTTAATTAATTAAAAGATTTTAATTAATTAAATAAAACCCAATTCCTTAATTGTTAAGGAGGGTTGCCCACATCTATAAATAAGAGGAGTCTTATTATGGGTATTAAGGGGGTTGTTGATTTTTACAACATATAATAATTCCAATTAGTTGGGAGAGTACGCCTTTTTATAGAGATAGAAAAAGGGTTTGAGCCAAATACCCATCTTCTTGAATTCTTATTCTTTCTTGGTGGATCACCTCTGAGAGGCCAAACACTTGGGTGGCTAACGTTGATCAAAGGAAGGAACCAAACCCGGTGGATTCAAGTTGAACGATTCTTTGAGGTAAGGGATATTAAAAGGATTTGAGGTGAACTTGTGCACCGAGGAAGCTCGATCTTCAAAGGGTATTCTTTTCGCTTAATTAATAATCCATTCATATCTTTCGTTTAATTAATAATTGTGCGATGAATATAAAGGGTGATCCGGTATATGGTAACATTCTTTAAATTGTTCCATTTTTCTCGTGGAAAATTTTTAAACTCGATTTTTCGGAGGTGAACCTAACTAACGAAGTGGATTCAAGTTGAGCGAAAAGGATTGGAGGTGAACTTGTTCGGATCTTAATTATGTTTCATCTGCTTTCATCATCGCTTAATTAATTTGCATAAAGGGTGATCCATATGGTTTGATCGATTTTCCATGTGGATTTTGAATTTATTGCGTTCATGAATATTACAAAACGTGTCTTGATTAATCATGCTCTGCGTGTGATGTTAGTGCTTCGCACTATCCATATGATATTAGTGCTTCGCACATCATCATTTCTATGAGACGCGATGTATATGAATGTATGTTGTGTGGTCCCTCCACCAGGAGGCTATCCCGTCGGTGTTTGATTACTGGACTCGTGAGAAGACTAATTCTCCGAGGCTCAGGAAAGGCACCACCCAAATTCGCTCCAGTTGAAAGACCGGATTAACTTCCCGTCAAGTAGATTGCGATGATTTGGGAATCTTCATGTCAAAAAACCGCGAGAATAACCTAAGATAGGTCAGCCTCTGATAAACCCAAAACGGAGGAAAGTCTCTTCATGCTCTCATTTCAATTACTTGGAAACACAATTACTTGTAATTTCATGCCATATATATCTCCATGTAATGAGAAATATGAAGCAATGTGTCCACATACATGTTACAAATAGCTGACACCCGTTTTGCAGGATAAAATTCCTAAAATGAACACATCACATAACATGTTATTATACACCTCCCCTAAAGACTAAACTATGCAAGTCTTTCGCAGGGAATCAATCGGACCTATCACCCGGTCAAAGTCCAAAAAGGCAACAGGCCCACAGTCAATCATGTCGTTATCCGACCAAACTGAACTTAATCCAGTTTCTCGTAAAGAATTCGACGGATTAAGCAAGTAGATTACTGATTTGGTTGTTCTATTAAAAGAATTACACCACTCACACAAAGTCGTAAAATACCTGCAGACATGTTAACCCTCCACACAAGGAGGAATCCTTGGCCATTACCATATTCGAACTACAATTGGATACAACCAACAAAATTCATGATGCTACCCATCCCACTCGGAGATCCGCATAATCGGTGACATCAAAAAGAAAGTCCTCCAAATGGAAGAGACCCTTCATGCTATCAAAGGAATTGGAACACACTGGAGTGTTTCATATGCTGATCTGTGTATTTTTCCTGGGGTTCATTACCTAGAAAAATTTAAAACTCCGGACTTTGAAAAATATGACGGGTTAGGAGATCCTTATACACATTTAAAAGTCTTAATTGGAGAACTTGGATCCTATGCAGAGGATGAAAAGCTCAGAATGCAATTGTTCCAAAAGAGTCTAACTGGAGAAGCCCGTTCGTGGTACACAAGATTAGACAACTCCAAAATCCATAGCTGGGAAGAGCTAGCACATGCCTTCCTCACTCAATACAGTTTTCAAACTCAGATGGCTCCTGATCGGTATCAAATTACCAAGATCAAGAAATAGTCTAACGAGTCTTTCAGAGAGTATGCTCAAAGGTGAAGACGCCTGGCTGCCCAAGTTAGTCCTGCCATGACGGAATTAGAAATGGTCATGACATTCATAGACATACAAGAAGCTCCCTTCTATGAGAGAGTTTTAGCCAACATCGGCAAACCGTTTTCTGAAATGGTTAAACATGGGGAGATGGCTGAGATGGGATTGAAGTCAGGAAAGATTCAAGACCTAGCTGCACTCAAAGCTGTTGCAGATCACATCCAATCTGGAAATTATGGGAACAACCCCCGGAGGGTCCATAAAAAGAAAGAAGAAGATGTTTCCCTGATACTACAGGGGCAAAAAGGCAATCAAAATATGCCCATTCAAAGGAGAAACTACACTCCCTTTCCAACACAGTCTGCAAACCCTCCAGTACCAAAAGGTGGAGAAGTCAAACGCCATCGAGTGTTTACACCCTTAGGGGATACCCTCGAGAACATTTTAAATCTTCTAACGACATAGAAAAAAATCACGCATCTTCTTCCACCACCAAATTTCTAATGGACGGGTTTCAATGTCGCTAGAAATGTGCTTATCATGTCGGGGCACTGGACATGATATCGTGGATTGTTGGGCCTTGAAACACAAGATCCGGGACCTGATAGACAACGGGGAGATCGTAGTCACCAAACCCGATCAGCCTCATGTACAAGACAACCCTCTTCCTCAACACAAAGAAGAAGAGGTCAACATGATCAATTGGAGCAATGGACAGAATTCCAACTTCAGCTGTGAATCTTCCCAGACCCTCAAAGACGGTGATGACAGATGGGATTATGCCAAGTTCCAATTCACAATGGAACGAAAGATCAAAGCTCTCAGCAAACAAATTGAGCAATTGGCGGAACTGGTGACTTATCAGCATTAAGTGACTCGGCAATTAATCAGCCAGGAGCATGCCAGTCTCCTACCTATTGTCATGAATATTCCTTCGTCACTTTCAGAAAATGAAATGCTGGAAGACAAAGTGACGAAGAGAGCAAATGCCAAAGCCCGTCGGAATTTCGCCAACAAAAGGGAATTCACCTATTTGGGCCAACCCATGGAGGAAATTCTTCATATGTTGATCAATGAAGGAAGGATCAGTTCCCTTCTACCTCCAATCAACCCCCGTTCGGGACGGTACAACTCTGATGGAGTATGTCAATATCACTCCCAGTCTCGTGGTCATAGTACAGAAGAATGCTGGGCACTCCGCCACCTTATCCAAAATCTAATCGACAGTGGTGTACTACGCTTGGCAGATAACGACACTGTGTTGCGTGCAAGTGAGAATGCATGCCCTACTAAGTGGAAAAGTGTGGTAACAGTCATATCCACTGAAGCTGAGGAGATTAATACCTTACTCACAACACCAATAATTCAGTTCAAGGGAGGAAACAATCCTTTGAAAGTGGCCGCTCCCGAGCCAATCAACTTGCCATGCAGAGCACAATATCCTATTGTTAGCTTGCACAAGGTTCCGTGGAATTATGGAGAAGGTGAAGGATCCACCTCACATACAACTGCTACAGTGTCGAAGGAAAATCCACTGTATCTCCCCCATCGGGTGATGAAGCCCACCACCAAATCAAAGGGGAAAATACCCATGGAGAAGATTGAAAAATTCCTCCACGATGTGGGTCATAATGAAGCTACTTTGGTTTTAAGCTTGAAGGAAACTCCACCACAAATATCAATTTTGGACTTGGTCCTAACTTCCGAGAATCACCGGAAGGTCTTGTTAAAGGTTCTAGAAGAAGCCTATCTCCCGACATCAGTGGATACAGAAAAGTTTCAACATATGGTTGATCACATTTTCAACAATAATGTGATATCCTTCACTGATGATGACATACCGCCCGAAGGGACCTGGCCATCGCAAAACCGTTACACATCATCGCGTTCTTGTCCTCCGGATATATGGTAGCTGGAGTCTTAATAGATGGAGGTTCATCTCTGAATATCTGCCCATACGCTACCTTGGTGAAGATGAATATCAATCTCAACAGAATTCGGAGTAGCTATACTATCATCAAAGCTTTTGATGGAGCCCGCCATAATTCGGTATTGAGTAATCGAAATGCCAATCGAAATTGGCCTCATACATTCTCGCAGATCCTTCCATGTTCTCAAGATAGATTCGGATACAACCTTCTATTGGGACGACCATGGATTCATATGGCAGTAGGGCCCCTCCACTCTTCACCAACAATTGAAATACATTATCAACAATAGCCTGGTCACGGTCAACGCTGAACCAGAGAGTCCTCTACACGGGGACGTGCCGTTCATCAATGCCAATGCAGACGTTGAACCAGTCAGTTTTCATGCTTTGGAAATAAGCAACACCCAATACCATGCTATTGGAGCACCATTAACCGAACCTAAGATCTCTGCCGAGGTGATGTTAGCCAGTCAAGAAATGATGTCGTTAGGTCATAAACCGGGACAAGGGTTGGGTAAAGATTACCAGGGTATCAAGTACCCCATTCGATTAACCAAGAAAGTTGGAAAAGTTGGACTAGGCTATTCTGCCAGCTCTAGTCACAGGAATCCTCATAAACATCAGCAGATTCCTTCAGCTTCAACCATGTGGCATTTGGCTTCGCCTTCAAACTCTGAGTGCGCACAACCTCCAGTAAAGGTGCCAGCCAATGTAATGGCTATGTTATTTCCCAAGCCGGTACCGGTGAAGGAGAAAGAAATCGTTGTTCCAAATCCCGCAGTGGAAGAAGAGGAATGAAGAATCAAACAAGACGTAATACATATGATGTCCGGTATACGCATCATCGTTCATGATGAACATACCAACCGATATACCCCAGATGATGATTGCCCAGATGTAATGGCCATCATTTGAGACAAGGAGGATGATGACAATCCCTCCATCATCATGGGTCCACCCGGACTTTACCTTCGCCAATTGGGACAACATTCCTCGCTTTGGTCAACGAGGGTAAAGGGCGTAAACTCTTTCACGCTCAGTAGATATAATAACTGCTTACTTTTCTGTACAGTATTAGCAGTTTATTTTGCTAGTATATGCTAACACTGTGTATGATCAACACATTTCATATATACTAAGTGAAAGCATATTTTGTTTCAGGACTTTGAATTTGGATGTGCCTGTACTTGCGGATACGATGCCTCTCCTACACAAGGATTGTACCTTTGATGTAGAGATGAATTCAGCTTTGATGGATATACAGGATGACATTGAGGTGCCTCTAGAAATTCAAGAATGGGTCAAAGACAAACCCAAACCCAACCTTGATCAAACCACTTCTTTCAATCTCGGAACCTTAGAAAGCCCTAAGTTAATCCAGATTGGTTTAGACCTTACCCCAAACCAACGGAATGGCATGGTTACACTATTAACCCAGTTCCAGGATGTGTTTGCATGGTCTCATGAAGACATGGTGGGTTTGTCCACTGACATTGTCCTTCATCGCCTTTCCATCAAAGAGGGATTTAAGCCAGTCAAGCAGAAACTCAGGTGATTGAAACCGGAGTGGAGTTTAAAGGTGAAAGAAGAAATTGTGAAACAATTTCAAGCTGGCATCATCATGGTGTCTACATATCCTGAGTGGATATCCAACATCGTGCCCGTACCTAAACCTGGAGGGAAGGTGCGAGTTCATGTGGATTATCGGACTTGAACAAAGCTTGCTTAAAAGATACTTTCTGTGCCATTTATCCACATTCTCATTGACAATATTGCTAAATAAGACAATATGTACTCCTTCTTTCGATTGCTTTGCGCGGGTACCATCAGATCATGGTTGCCGAGGAAGATCGTGAGAAGACTGCTTTCATCACTCCTTGGGGAACTTTTTGCTATAGGCGGTTGTCATTCGACCTCATCAATGCCAGAGCCACCTATCAAGGAGCTATGATGGCTCTTTTCCATGACTTAATGCACAAAGAGATCGAGATCTACGTGGATGTCATCATTGTCAAGTCCCAGAAGGAGGATGACCATCTAGACCATCTCAAAAAGTTGTTCAACAGGTTGCGTAAGTACAACTTGAAGTTGAATCCAGCCAAATGCACCTTTGGCGTTAAATCAGGCAAGTTGCTAGGATTTCTAGTCAGCCACAAAGGAATCGAGCTGGATCCTGCCAAAATCCAAGCCATCACGGAAATGCCCATTCCTCAAACATAAAAGGAAATACGGGGATTTTTGGGAAGAATCAACTTCATTAGCAGGTTTATCTCTCAACTCACAGCAACCTGTGAGCCAATCTTTAAGCTATTAAGGAAGAACTCCTCCATGAAATGGAATGATGAGTGTCAAAATGCCTTCCTCATAATCAAGAAACAGCTAGTCAAAGCTCCTGTGTTGGTACCACCTAGGGATGATGTTCCCATGTTCATGTACCTGTCCATAAGTGACAACGCCATGGGCTGCATGCTGGGACAAAAAGACGATAGAGGCCAAGAACGAGCTATCTATTACCTCAGGAAAAGATTCAGCAACAGTGAACACAAGTACACTCTGATCGAAAAGACATGTTGTGCTTTAGCATGGGCTTCCATGAGGTTAAAACATTACCTCCATGGTCACACAACACATCTCATATCCCGCGTGGATCCTCTCAAATACGTGTTCAACAAACCAATGTTAAATTGCCGGCTGTCTAGATGGCAGTTGATCCTACAATAATTTGACATCGTATATGTGACTCAAAAGTCCATCAAAGGTCAAGGTATTGCGGATCAACTGGCCGCCGCACCTTCAGGGGATTTCAAACCCTTGGAAACATATTTCCCCGATGAAGGAGTAATGACAAGATCAAAGAACACCATCAAGACGATACGCGCCAATCATGGAAGATGTATTTGATGGAGCAGTTATTAATATGGAAGGTTCAGAGATGGAGCGCTTCTAGTATCTCGTACGGGAGCAGATCCCATCGTCGTCAAATTACAGTTTGTCAAGACACCAACAATACTACCGAGTATGAAGGCTATCTCATGGGCTAAAACTTGCCCATTCAATGGGCATCTGGCGATTAATCGTCCTTGAGATTCAAAGTTGGTAATCGTAACAATCCACCAAAATCTATCAAACCAAGGAACTACATTTGTCGCCTTACCATGGCAAGCAAGTTTTGAAGATGGCTTTTGAGTTCAAGAAATCTCCTTTCTACATATTCCTCGTAATAGGAATGACTTTTATGGACGACATTAGCCACTTTGGCCTCCTCGATTCGCAGAGATATCGATAAGGAACACTTGCCAAGCGTCACAATTTCCCTGAACAAGGCCCCACCTATGGGAATTACATTGGAGAAGTATCGGATGAGCTACCTCCCATCCAACCTCCTTGGTATCAGCATATCAAGGAATATCTGCGAGATGGATCTACACCCGCTGAGGCGAGCCTAACTGAGAAAAGGCGGATCCATTGACTTGTTATGAAGTTCTACCTGAGTGGAGATGCGCTCTACAAAAGAGATGCAGGACTAGGTCTCCTCAGGTGTCCAGACAAAGATCAAGCCCAAAGGCTTATGGATGAAATCCATGGTGGAGTCTGTGGCCCCCACATGAGTGGCCCCCTCCTTGTCAAGAAAGTCCTTAGGACGGGACACTATTGGCTATCTCTCAAAGATGATTGCAATGACCACGTCAAAAGATGCTATCAATGCCAGATTTATGGAAATGCTATACACGCCCCTCCACGGGAACTCCACAATATGAGTTCGCCTTGGCCCTTCTCAATGTCAGGAATGGACGTTATCGGGCCCATCGAGCCTAAAGCCAGTAATGGTCACCGATTAATCTTCACCATGATCGACTACTTCACCAAGTGGGTAGAAGCAGCCTCCTTCCCCAGGGTCACTAAAGAAGTCATCATTGCTTTCATCAGAAACAATGTCGTTTGTCGATATGGACAACCAGAGGTGATTGTGTCAGACAATGCCAAAAACCTCAACAACAAAATGATGGAGGAATTATACAGTAAATTCCACATCAAACATCTTAACTCTGTCATCTATCGTCCGAAGATGAACGGTGCTGTTGAAGCGGCTAACAAAAACATCAAGAAGATTATGCAAAAGATGTCCGCCAACCACAAAGATTGGCTTGACCTATTGCCTCTCGACTCTGTTAGCCTACATGACCTCCATGCATGCACTTCAACCGGGCAACCCCCACGCTTTAACCTATGGGATGGAAGCAAGGTTCCCATAGAAGTTGAGATGGAATCTCTCAGAGTGTTGATCGACGCTCAGCTGGATGAAGACCAATGGGTACAAGATAGGTATAACCAATTGTCTCTAATAGACGAAAGGCGAACCGCGACTATCTTCCATGGTCAATTATATCAGCAAAGGATCGCCCGATCCTACAACAAAAAAGTCCAGCTACGGTAGTTCAAATAACATGACTTGGTTTTGAAGAAAATTCTTGACAACCAGGATCAGGCTAAAGGAAAATTCGCTCCTAACTGGGAAGGCCCGTTTATTATCAAGGAAGTATTGACAGGAGGCGCTCTCAGATTGCAAGAAATGGACGGCGATGAATTTCCACAACTCATCAACTCGCATATAGTGAAAAAGATATGTATGTCAAGTAACCATCACAAACACCCTGGTGCATCATCATCAGATCACCAGTCATTCCGGTTCTTTAACCCTTTACCACATACAAATTTTCTACACTTTGTCCCTCAGGGAAACATACTCTTCAAGCCAGCAGCCTGGCTTTCTCCTTCGCGCTCATACAACTTAGGTCATCCCACCATGGATTGAACCTCTTGCGTTTATAGTTTGGCTACCCATTTCTAGGATCAAACTTTTCACCTGCAGTTTATCCTCAACCTAGGATTAAACTTTCTCCCTCGCACTTTCGACCGCACATGGGATTACGCTTTTCTCGCCCGAGGGGCTAACCACGTCGACCGATCTCCTCTTCAATAAGAGTACGAGGGCAACCATTTCATATGGCCAGGTCGTAATAAAACAAAAACAACAAAAACATTTCTACCCTCTTCTCCTCACAAAAATAACCAAAAACATTCCTACACCATATCGCCCATATATAACGTTGAACCTCTTACACGAGTTCGAACCACGCAGACCGATCTCCTCTTCAATAGAGTACGTGGCGTACCATTTATGGTTCTTGGTCTCACCCCTACCAAAACACAAACCATTGTCAACTGGTATTGGGATCCTCTTCAATCCACTACATTTCATTGCTTTGCACCAAAGGGATGGAATTACCCGAACTCCTCCCAAATAGGAGATTCGACGACCATCTAAGTCATGCGGTCATGCTCAAGAACAACGCCAACCCATAAAAGGTGGAATTAACTAGGCTTCTCCCGAATAGAAGCATTGGCAACCATCCGTGGTGTAGCATCAATCTCAGAGAGGAAAGCCACACTCATCTCCACATTCTCCATTCAAAAACAAGTCCCAAGACACCAAAAATGGTAGGGACACATAGATCGATGATCCATTTTGAACTATCCAGAGATAACTCAATGTCCATCCACCCAGGAGGAATTCAGAATACATCAAGATCACAAGCCCTGAAGCAGCAGGCAAAATATCAAGCAAATAGCAGGACATATCTAAAAGGAAGTGATCCAAAAAAATATATTTCATCGTATATATATAATGTCGCTTTGAGATATATACAAATAAATCGTACATGACAAAATGGCTAAGCTAGTCTGCAGGTGAATATAAAGCTCATCTACAAGTCGTGGTACATGCAAGCTAAGCAAGACCAACATGGCGTCCCTCTTAGATGAAGGAGGTGAAGATGTAGTCTCTCGGGTGAGAATATCCATACGACCCAATAGATCCATAGCCATCCGCATGATGATATAAGTGCTCATCTCTCGCAATCATACCTAGTGGTAAGGGACCTCATTGCCAGATTATCTCTGTGTGACCACATCCCGGCGATTATGGCGATATCCCGCTCAACTACCACTACGTCTATGGCTGACCTGGCCTCATCAAGCTCAGCGACGACGGCATCTCTACGAGCCAATGCCTCGTCTCTCTCTAATAGGGAGGCATCCCTCACATCAAGAGTAGAAGACATCATAGATCGAATCGATCTCTCTCAAAGGTCATCGATGAAGACTGCTAAGTAATCTTGTCCGAGTGTTGAATCACAAAAAAATCTTTGGTACTAGGAGAAATGGAAGAAATGTCCGGCAACCTAGCAGTGGGCTCCTCCTCGACGTAGGCATCAATGTCCCCCATAGGCTCTACATCGTATAACTCGCTCTCCCAGATCGCAAATCACTGCTGTGTACCTAATAAAACCTCCGTCTCCATCCATGTGGAGTACTCTCATGAATAACCGGATGACCGATGCGGAAAAGCATTTAGCTCACACTTATCCCAAAGAAGCGATATACGAGATCGGTCCTCTACCGAGAGGTATCGAGAAAGTGAACGACGACCGCCCCCTCAAAAGGATGAAAATCCGGATCGGGTCGAATCGCGACATCACGGCCAATGGGTGATAAGTAGTCGCCGCCTCAAGCCGACCAAAGGAGGAAATCCATGCCCGAGCTTGAGTAATGAAAGCTGTATGGTGAGCAAAGCCCCGAGCACAAAGAATATGCTAAATGGATCTCGATATCCGCCAAAAACACGGACCATGACCGAGCATGTGAGACCACAAGATTTTATCAATAAAGATTTAAATTTTGTTTAAATAATTTTTAATATTATGGTGTGAATTTAAGATAATATTATAGTTGTGGGTAGTATTTATAAATTTTGCAAAGTATGCAAGTGGTTATATTATATTCGATTGGTCTGGGAATATTCTGGTTTAGCAGGAATATTCGCATAACTACCAATCATGGTGGACCCCACAATGTAATTATTATTTGATCGAGAAAACGACAAAAATATTTTATTGAAATAACGGCGGAAGTTTTACCGGTTGATATCGTTGAACTACTCGATAGTAAAAGTACAAAGAATACGTGTGGTTGCATAAGAATATTACTGTATTGATTATCGATGCTTATGTGAGAAGTCACTCGGTTTGATTCCATTATGTCGATTAATAATATGAATTATTATAATGATAATGACGCTTTTGTTTTATTCGTATTATTAACGTAATAAAAATGTAAACATCTTTTTATATAAAATGTAATACTTTATTAAAGTTATTCTATAAATAAAATATATTATATTTTATTATGCATAGTGTTGTATACATAGTGTTTTTGCATAGAGTTGCATAGTGTTTGCATAGTAAAATGTTTTTATATAAATAGAATATATTATATTTTATTTAAAAGATTTTTCTTTTAAATGGACCGCCGATTAAAGTAAATCAATCTGACCTGCTCATGGATTAATTACTATGCATTCTATTTTCCTATAAATAAGCTCATTCCTTCATTATTTTCTTACTTAATTCATCAAACTCAGAGAGAGAAACTATAGAGAGAAAGAAGAAAAGTATTCGCTACTTCACTTTGCCAATATTCAGCTTCTTCTAAGGTAGGAATATTATTTGTTGTAATTCGTAAGTGGGTGTTATTCTTTCTTATTCATGAAGAGAATCTGTTGTTATTCCATCGCTTATTATTCTCGTTGAATAACTCAGATACGCTGTGATTTACCCTATACTTGGTGACATTCTTCTATTATTCTCGTTGGAACATCCTGCTCGTGTTTTTTACACGGACTCGGTAAAATCTTTATTATTATTTTGTTGGAACATCTTGTCGTGTGTTTTACACCTGACCGGGTTCCGCTTTTTTATTATTCTCGCTGAACATCCCGCTCGTCAGTGTTTTACACCGGACGGGTCCGCTTTTTTATTATTCGTTGAATATCCTATCGTGTGTTTTACACCGGACCGGTTCCATCTTTATTATTCTCGTTGGAACATCCCGCTTCGGGTGTGAATTTCACACCGACCGTTCCGTTATTATTATTCTCGTTGAATAACTCGCTCATGCGTAAGTACCGCATGCATGGTGATTTCTTTTGTTATTCCATTCTTTATTATACCCAAATTGGTTAAAACTTTGACTTCTATACTCCATGAAATTAGTAGAATATCCTCGATATTTGCGTTTCATCCAAAGATCTTTTCATGGAAATATTCTTCCGATCATTCTTGAATTTTACTCTACAAAACAAAGATTATTTTGACAATTTGGACGTTAATAATTCTCGGATAAAATAATTTTGAACTTGTTTTATTGAATTATTATGTCATTGTCATCATCCTCATGTTATATTATGTTATCTTCTTGGCTTACGTGTATAGATGAACTTAGTATGATTATGACCTGTGGATCATTCGATATAATCATGGATTGTTATAAATGATGTGATAAAAGTCCTCAAAGTGGCCTGTCAGAATGCGTTGATGGATAGTTTTTGGTATGATTATGACCGGGGTGATTCTAAGATAGTCGCTTGACCATTGATAATTTGATGAATATCCTCGTCGTAGTGGGGTGATTCGATGATGTGGATTATTTATTAAAGTCGAGTCTCGCCTATAACAAATTGATGAAAACCTTTAAAACCTAAAAGATAGTAGATTTTATTCTCTACTTGACTCTTTTAATGGATCGCTTATTCCGCCGCAGCTTAAACTTGTTGTCTATTGTATTTTATCGCTTTAACATCATTCAAGGCTAATGATAATTTATTTCGCATTATCTTAGTCATAATATTTCATCGGGCTAGTTGAGCTCACCTTTTCTTTCACCGTTCTCTTCGTGAAATGAGAACATAATGGATTTAGCCTGGGAACGGAGTAATGGTCCAGAGGATAGCATTAGTAGTCCCTCACTATTCGTGAAATAGTGTGATAATAGTTGTAATGAGGACTCCTTTCGAGTTTGTATAATATCTAGTAGATAATATTTGTATTCAAACTCACGCTTTATGTCGATTGCATACTACGCTTATATTAGTAAGTTGTATTTGAATTTATGTACCATGTAAGTGGCGACCCAAGATGGGTGACGATACCTAATTTTGGGGCGCCATATTTGTATATCGAGCTTAGGATACGATCCCGGCTAAGATGTGAGAATAGTACTAGGAGGGGAGAGACGGGAATACCTTCGCTAGTATGACCTACCTAAGTTTATTTGGTATTTGATTGGTTGGTACGAGTATAGTGATAATATGTTGTATGTCAATTAACCCTTATTTTGTGGCGTTGTTTGAAAATGGCATCCGAGAATGTTGAGAATAAGAATGGAGCATGTGAGACCGTTGATTCTCCACAGATCAATAATCAGACAAATGTGCAACAGATGGCGATAATCCTCCCGTAAACAACAACACCGATCAATCGATTTAACGATTTCAGACGCTTAAGAAGTTTTAGAATTCATGCAACATCAAAGTAAAAGCGACTCGCCCAAAACGTAGGTGGAAAACTCTGAAAACTCTCTCAAGCATCACCGCTAAACAATTCAAGGAGCCGGGACCACCGGAGTTTAAGGGAGAGCCAAAACCACTTCTCTGAAGCATGGATAAAGCAGATTACCAAGATATTTGATGTCTTGGGATGCTCCGAGGAGCAAAAGGTTCCTTTCGCCGCCTTTTATGTTGCGCGGAGAGGCAGACATCGGTGGGAATCCAGAAACGACTCAACTCGTCAGATCAAGATATCTTGGGAGAAGTTCCAGAGTCGTTTCAACGACAAATACTTTCCCGAAAGTATTCGCCATACATGAAGGAGGTGGAGTTTATCAAGTTGGAACAAAACAATATGACCGTGTCGCAATACGAGGCAAAATTTATGAGTTATCACGGTTCGGCCCCACTGGTGGATAATGAAGAGAGAATGACGCTAATGTTTTTAAGAGGTTTGAAGCCGAGATACGCCAACATCTTATTTCTCATAAACCGTGTTTTTATTCAGATGTTGTAAATAGGGCTCATTAGTGGAGCGATAACCAGTCAACGCAACTAAAAAAGAGAGCAAACGCAAAAATTATAATACCAAAATGAGAGTAGTCATCAAGCGGTGACAACAAGCGTGGAGGGAATCAATAAAGCCGATATGGTAACCACTTCGGTGGTAATCGTGGCCAAAACAATAAGAATGGACATTTCAAGAAAAGGAGATTCAACAATGATGGAAGGACGCCAAGACCAAAGACCCGTTGTTAAGGAAGGAGAAAGACCACCTATCATATGCTTCAAATGCGAGGAGAGGGACACATCATCCGAATCGCCATGCCGGCCCAAAGCATGTTATAATTGTGGAAGAGAAGGTCACTTAGCTCGATTTTGTCGCCATCAAGACAAATTCAACTAGGATGGAGGCACCAAAGGTCATTCCCTGCATAAACCAAAGCCTGTAGTTTAAGAGAGAGCGCTTTTTTTTTTCTCATGACGAGGAACCCGAATAAAATTATCACGGGTAAGTTAATCGTAAGCTCTTGCAAAGTCTATACCGTGTTAGATACTAGTTCTACCCACTCTTTATTTCACCTAGTTGTGTTCAACGCTTAAATTTGACTCAAGAAGTTAAACTTTGACTTATCGTTGAAACTTCGTTAGTAGGAGCCTTCGTTACCTCTATCGCTTTTTAAATCTTGTTTGATTCAAATAAACATTTTCACATTACCCGTCGATCTTATCTCTTTGAAAATATTTGTCTTTGATGTGACTTTAGAAATCGATTGGTTAAATACTCATCATGATTTTTGTAAGGTTGTTAGCTTTCATACTCTTAACCAACTTGTTATGCTAATTCAAAGTAACCAAACCACTAAAGTCAATCATTGTCATATCATCGCCATAAGTAAAGAGCCCCGATCCTTTCGTTGTTGACTTTCTTGTGTGGAATGCACAAGCCAAACTTTTTCAGAGGCTTACGCCGCGGATCAAGATGGCAAGTTGATAGGTATCATTGTGAGGTGCTATCAGTTAATGGATGAAGTCACAGTTGGTATTAATGTGACGACTATCCAAGTCTTGGACGAGAGTAACAATTTTGAATGATATTTCTATCATTAATAAATTTCTTGGCGATTCTTGAAGAATTTCTAGCCTACCCTAGAGCGTGAAATCGAATTTTGTATTGATTTCAAAGACAAAAACCCATTTCTTAAACCCTCAAATATTTCTTCAACTAAAATGAACAGCTTTACGTGGTTTATGATGAAAGTCATAATAAAAGCATTGGACTAATGAAAATCATGGGTATTCGTGGTATTAGTAAGTGTTATGATGAGTTATGTTGGTTAGTATGTGAAAACATGAAAGTTTCTTAGAAATCACAAAGAGTTGAAAATCGATTTTGGTGAAAAAGCGTAATATGAAATTCAATTGACCAAATCTCTTATTATATTTTGAATTTTTGAGTGTGGTCAAGTCCTAGAGTTAGATCTATGAGTTACCTAACTAATCCAAGTGGAATTACTGGAAAAGGTGTTGTAGATTTTTGTGTGGACTGATTTTAGCAAAGGAGTGCAAAGCTGCAAAAACCGAAAAAGTCACGCCATGATTTTAGAGGGACTGTTTTGGCCACTTAAATTATGAGAAAAATTCTGGCCTTTTGGGACATGAAGGTATATGGTATAAAGTACCTCCTGTCCAAAAATGAGCTCATTCTCGACTTAAAATGAGCAAGTTATGACTATTTCAATATTTAGGTTTTTCCGATTTAAAAACGCTATAACCTGGAGTTCTATAACCCGATGACCATGAAATTTAAACTAGAAGCTCACGTTAACATGTGTAAGGTCCTGCCAAGATTTGGGAATTTTTGGAGTTAAACTTGAGGTAGCTAATTTCTTAAGGAATTAATTAGAAATTTATTTTTGAAAAATAGTAAATGAATTTTAAAAATTCGAGAGAAAATATATTTTCATTATGGGACTATATTATGCTAAATCCCAGAAAAGAAATATTTTTGGGACTAATTTGGTATTTTTCATGAAAATAGTTTAGTTACTTAACATATGAGTTAAATATGTTATGGAAGTAACAAAGTTGAAAATAGGATTTTATGGCTGAGAATCCTATATGTAGTATATGCATATTTTTTTGAGGGATTTGATAATTGGTGATGATATCGTATGAGTATGGCATTTTGAATGATTAAATGCATTATATGGTAAAAGCGTAAACAATTGAGATAAATTGTTTATAAATTAAGAAGTGATTAAAATATTGTTATAATATTAATGATATTAGATTATGAGATTATTAAGTGATTGATAACATGGGGATATTCTTGAATCCTCGGATAAATTATATTATAAATGTTTAATATTTATCCTTTATCTCATTTGATTGATTCTTTATATCATTATCCTCATGTTTATATTACGTTGAAAGTCATCTCGTGTATTCAGAAAAGTATAGATGGACTTGGTATGATTATGACTGTGGATTGTCTTGTATAATCATAACCGTAATTGAAAACACGATTATCTTCGATTATCATGGATAATTTGTGGTCGTGATACTAATGAATACACGATTATAAGGTATGGATAATTTGTGGTCGTGATACTAATGAATACACGATTATCTTCGTAGTAGTGCATGGATAATTTGTGGTCGTGAATACGATTAATGAATATACTAATGAATACACGATTATCTTTGGCAGTAGTGCATGGATAATTTGTGGTCGGATACTAATGAATACACGATTATCTTTCGTCAGTAGTGTATGGATAATTTGTGGTCGGATACTAATGAATACACGATTATCTTCGGCCGTAGTGTATGGATAATTTGTGGTCGTGATACTAATGAATACACGATTATCTTTGGCCGTAGTGCGTGGATAATTTGTGGTCGTGATACTAATGAATACACGATTATCTTCGCCGTAGTGCATGGATAATTTGTGGTCGTGATACTAATGAATACACGATTATCTTCGGCCGTAGTGCATGGATAATTTGTGGTCGTGATACTAATGAATACACGATTATCTTTCGGTCGTAGGTACATGGATAATTTGTGGTCGTGATACTAATGAATACACGATTATCTTTCGCACGTAGTGCATAGATAATTTGTGGTCGTGATACTAATGAATACACGATTATCTTTGGCACAAAGTGTATGGATAATTTGTGGTCGTGATACTAATGAATACACGATTATCTTTCGCACGTAGTGCATGGATAATTCGTGGTCGTGATACTAATGAATACACGATATCTTTCGCACATAGTGCATGGATAATTTGTGGTCGGATACTAATGAATACACGATTATCTTCGCCAGTAGTGCATGGATAATTCGTGGTCGTAATACTAATGAATATCCTCGCTCAGTAGTGTGGATGATTCGATGATATGGATTAATTATCGAAATGAGTCTCAAAGAATGAAATATTAATTCATAAATGTGGTAAAAGTCATCTTCGGCCGTAATACATTGATAGACTTGGTATGATTATGACCAAGGATTATTCTAAGATAATCACGATCAGAATTGAAAACACGAATATCCTCGCAAGAAAGGCATGGATAATTAGTGGTCGGATACTATTAAGTCGCGTCTCAAAGATTATTGGTTTTATAGTTGTATATCTTTTTTTCAGAAGTGCAAAGATGAATTGTTAATGAATATCTTCGGCGGATTGCGAAGATGAATTTAATATTTTTAACGATAAAGGTATTCAAGGTATCCTCACCTCTTATCATACAGTGCACGCACCCTAATTTCGAGGGCTTAAATTCCATAAGGAGGGAGATTGTGAGACCCCAGATTTTATCAATAAAGATTTAAATTTTGTTAAATAATTTTTAATATTATGGTGTGAATTTAAGATAATATTATAGTCAGGGTAGTATTTATAAATTTTGCAAAGTATGCAAGTGGTTATATTATATTCGATTGGTCTGGGAATATTCGGTTTAGCAGGAATATTCGCATAACTACTCAATCATTGGTGGACCCCATAATGTAATTATCATTTGATCGAGAAAACGATAAAAATATTTTATTGAAATAACTCATGAAGTTTTACCGTTGATATCGTTGAACTACTCGATAGTAAAAGTACAGTAAGAATACGTGTGGTTGCATAGTAAAGACATTACCAGATTGATTATCGATGCGCTTATGAGAAGTCACCAGTTTGATTCCATTATCACGATTAATAATATGAATTATTATAATGATAATGACGCTTTTGTTTTATTCAGATTATTAACGTAATAAAATGTAAACATCTTTTTATATAAAATGTAATACTTTATTAAAGTTATTCTATAAATAAAATATATTATATTTTATTACGATATGTTGCATAGTGTTTTGCATTGCATAAATAAGTTCAGATATAGTGTTGCATAAAGGTTTGCATAGTAAAATGTTTTTATATAAATAGAATATATTATATTTTATTTAAAAGATTTTTCTTTAAATATGGACCGTCGATTAAAGTAAATCAACTGGACCGCTCATGGATTAATTACTATGCATTCTATTTTCCTATAAATAAGCTCATTCCTTCATTATTTTCTTACTTAATTCATCAAAACTAGAGAGAAATTAGAGAGAAACTATAGAGAGAAAGAAGAAAAGTATTTCGCTACTTCACTTTGCCAATATTCAGTTCTTCTAAGGTAGGGAATATTATTTGTTGTACCTGTAAGGGTGTTATTCTTTCTTATTCATGAAGAGAACTGCTTGTTATTCCATTCGCTTATTATTCTCGTTGAATAACTCAGATAAAGTGGTTTACCCTATACTTGGTGACATTCTTCTATTATTCTTGTTGGAACATCCTTATGTGTGTTTTACACTGATTCGGTTCCGCTTTTTATTATTATTTTGTTGGAACCCTATACTTGTGTGATGTTTTACTAGGACCTCGGTTAAAATCTTTATTATTATTCTCGCTGAACATCCTCGTCTGTGTGTTTTACACCGACCGGGTTCCGCTTTTTATTATTATTCTCGTTGAATATCCTATCCGGTGTTTTACACCGGATCCTGGTTCGGTTCCATCTTTATTATTCTCGTTGAACATCCCGCTTGGTGTGAATTTCACCCGACCGGTCCGTTATTATTATTCTCGCTGAATAACCTATCTATGCGCAAGCACCGCATGCACGGTGATTTCTTTTGTTATTCCATTCTTTATTATACCCAAATAAGTTAAAACTTTGACTTCTATACTCCATGAAATTAGTAGAATATCCTTGATATTTGCGTTTCATCCAAAGATCTTTCATGGAAATATTCTTCCGATCATTCTTGAATTTTACTCTACAAAACAAAGATCATTTGACAATTTGGACGTTAATAATTCCCGGATAAAATAATTCTTGAACTTGTTTTATTGAATTATTATGTCATTGTCATCATCCTCATGTTATATTATGTTATCTTCGCTTACGCAGTATAGATGAACTTAGTATGATTATGACCGTGGATCATTCGATATAATCACGGCTTGTTATAAATGATGTGATAAAAGTCCTCAAAGGGTCTGTGAATGCAGTTGATGGATAGTTTTTGGTATGATTATGACCGGGGTGATTCGGTATATAGTCTTGACCATTGATAATTTGATGAATATCCTCGCCAGGTAGTGTGGGTGATTCGATGATGTGGATTATTTATTAAAGTCGAGTCTCAGCCTATAAAAATTGATGAAAAACCTTTAAAACCTAAAAGATAGTAGATTTTATTCTCTACTGACTTTTTAATGGATCGCTTATTCACCGCAGCTTAAACTTGTTGTCTATTGTATTTTATCGCTTTAACATCGTTCAAGGCTAATGATAATTTATTTCGCATTATCTTAGTCATAATATTTCATCGGGCTAGTTGAGCTCACCCTTTCTTTTCACCGTTTCTCTTCGTGAAATGAGAACATAGCCGGGACTTAGTCTGGGAAACGGAGTAATGGTCCAGAGGATAGCATTAGTAGTCCTCACTATTCGTGAAATAGTGTGATAATAGTTGTAATGAGGACTCCTTTTGAGTTTGTATAATATCTAGTAGACAATATTTGTATTCAAACTCACAGCTTTATATCAGATTGTATACTACGCTTATATTAGTAAGTTGTATTTGAATTTATGTACCATGTAAGTGGCGACCCAAGATGGGTGACGTATACCTAATTTTGGGGGCGCCACAACCAACCTGGATTGCATAAGTGTGACATAAACCACACATACAGCATGACCGAACTCCCAGTAAACACACCTGACGGGTAAGTACTGCAGTAGGATGCTGATCGCAGGGTCTCTGCCACGATCATAGGTACAATGGTACGACCCTTCCTGAGAGCTCTCACGACCATAATAACTCCTATATCTATCTCATCCATATACCGCGTCATATACACGTATGACAGTACACATAGCATCAGTACATCAACTCTGGCTAAACGCCAATAATCCTCCGACACGGTGAAATCCCCGGAATGTCGTTAGTAGCTATCCTCCACGCCAAATCTGTCATACAGAAAACGCTGAGAGATCACGTGGCCAGATGTCAGCTCATCCTGCACTACTCTGCGCCTCAATCTTGTGAGAGTCATGAATCGTCTACTCATGTCTCCCAAAGCCATGTGCACGCAAGGTCTATCTAAGGGCAGCATCGTCAAACGTGCATACTCCTCCAGAGTAGGAGTCAACTCATGGGTGCCAAAACGGAATATCTGCCTATCAGGTAGCCAATGCTCTAGCATCCCGTCTACAAATCCTGTAGGAACCTGAAATGCCAAAAGGGTTATGGTATGCTGCAGCAACAGATCTACAGTCACCTTGTCTGGCGGTGACATGCTATCATACCACGATCGCATACCCAATGCCACCACTGACCGTGGGGTATGATCTATACGTCTAACTGTCGAAGAAGACATTTGTGCGGGCCGTGTCATAAGACCATCTAGGGGTCAATGCCGAATATCTCTGGACATACATACATATGCACAACATAATACATGCATAACAGATAATGGATGGCAATATGATATAGGGAATGAAAAATGGTCCATACATTCCTAAATATATCATCATCTAATACATCAGCTCTATACAGCTACAAATACATGAAAATGGGGCACAACCGCCCTACTACTAACAGAGGCCTATCAAAAGATATAGCAAGAATGGGGAACAACCACCCAATATCTAACAGAGGCCTATCAAAAGATATAACGAGAATATACATCAAAAGAAGACCAGGGTCTCGATGTCTACATCCTCAATCATGTCCAGCTGATGTAACTCCTCCTGAGTCACTGGATCTCTATCAACAGGGATGTCAGGCCTATAAAGAGAAGGATCTGCGCCGGCAAAGCCAAATGGGTCGTCTGAGGGGCCAGCCCTTGAGCTGGAAGGAATAATAGACTCCGCCTCTGCCGGATCTCTGCCCAAATGCCGAATAAATACATGTGCCTGGTCTAACTGTCGGGTCAAACTATCAACTGGGTCGATGAGTGGAGTTTCGACACAAGCCACCAAATCGCTATCATCAAAGATCCGGAACCATGTCCCCTATAAACCTGTGGTGGCACGGATGGGCTCCAATAGTGCGTGAGGAGCCACCAACGCCGGAATATCTCCCGAGTACATGGACCTCCGATAAATCAAAACCGTCTAACTCCCAACAATGGAACATCCGTGACGGGTGACTATGACATCAAAGCAACGACGCATGACAGAGGCAAGATCAGTATACTGAATCTCCCCTGTGGTGCCCCTAATAGCACGCTCTCCTAAATAGAGCTCCCACCTCCATCTCGTGAAGAGAGGAAATCTCCGGTGGAAATCAAATACTCTACTCCAAAGAGGGTGTCCATCCTCAAAACCGATGGTCAAATGATCCCCGAGTATGGAAGCTATATGATGGTGTCACCGTCAAGAACTCCACCGTGATACTGGCAGTGAGCAAAGCCCTCGAGACATGGGGACCTCTGGCAAAATAGAATGGTGCCATCGTCGTCCTCATGGATAGGTATCTAAGCCTAACACACTCATGGGACGCAAATATGGAAGCCTCTTATAGGCCCAAAACTGCCAACACAATGGAAAAACATCTGCTATCAGTAAACACTCTTAACCTATGAATGGGAAAAGACAAGAGAAATACTCACCAACAGAAACGGGTAAAATCCTAGCCAAGCCTCGGTCAAACCCTGTGAGTGCAGATGCATGCCCCGGAGGAAATATGCAAAGGTGTAAGAGCCCCAATCATACTCTCCTATATGGTCCACATCGCGTGTGGCGCTAACCAAAGCAAAAGAACCGTGGAAGAGTTATCTGCTATGAAGCAGCCTCGAATGATCATTAGGAACAATCATCGCAGAACGCGATCCCTGATCTTAACATCATCAGGCATGGGCTAACTCAATAGCCCGCTCATAACATCTACGCTCAAAGGACTTGAAAAGACAGTCCTGCCTTTGAGCGCCTCCGCTAGAACTCCTAATAAGGATCTGACGGCAGTAGGGGTAATATTCGCCATGCAAGGCACTGGCTCCCCTCCAAACTTCATACCTGTGATAAATCTCCAATCCATAGGCGTCATCATCACCTCGCAATCCAACAGGTGGAGTGACTGAGTTTGATGAAACCATCACTCAAACAATGCCCTGAGGTAACCCTAGGGACAACGACAGGGAAGGATGGAGAAGAATGCCTCAAATCCCCACCCATGCACTACTGCTCTATAATTAGGATGAAGCGCCTGGTACATGGAGTGGATGCTAAACCAGTTCCCTCGAAGCTGTGTAAAACCTGGAACCTGCATGAAATGCAGATCAACATCAGAGCCCTTTAATCTGCATCAATAGGAAAGAAGGAAGATAAAGTCTAACGCCATACCTCATTAGCATGCAAGTATGTGACGCCCCCAAAATTAGGTATACGTCACCCATCTTGGGTCGCCACTTACATGGTACATAAATTCAAATACAACTTACTAACCTAACTGTCGTGTACAATACGACATAAACTGTGAGTTTGAATACAAATATTGTCTACTAGATATTATACAAACTCAAAAGGAGTCCTCATTACAACTATTATCACACTATTTCACGTAATAGTGAGGACTACTAATGCTATCCTCTCGACCATTACTCCGCTCCCCGACTCGCCCCAACTATGTTCTCATTTAGAGAACAAAGTGAAAGAAAGGTGAGCTCAACTAGCCCAATAAGAAATATTATGACTAAGATAATGCGTAATAAATTATCATTAGCCTTCAACAATGTTAAACCGATAAAATACAATAGACAACCGCTTAATCATAGCAATGAATACGAATCCATTAAAAGAGTCAAGTAGAGAATAAAATCTACTATCTTTTAGGTTTTAAAAGGTTTTCATCAATTTTTTATCACGAGACTCAAATTTTAATAAATAAACCACCACATCTAATCATCCCCGCCACTATCAAGGATTTTCATCAAATTATCAATGGTCATGACTATACCGAATCACCCTCGGTCATAATCATACCAAAAACTATCCATCACCGCATTTAAAGCCACCGAGGACTTTTTATTACATCATTTATAACAAGCCATGATTATACCGAATGATCCCTGGTCATAATCATACTAAGTTCATCTATGCACGTAAGCCAAAGATAACATAATATATCATGAGGATGATGACAATGACATAACAATTCAATAAAACAAGTTCAAGAATTATTTAATCCATGAATTATTAACGTCCAAATTGTCAACATGATACTGTTTTGTAGAGTAAAATTCAAGAATGATCAGAAGAATATTTCCATGAAAAGATACTGGATGAAACGCAAATGTCAAGGATATTCCACTAATTTCATGGAGAATAGAAGTCAAAGTTTTAACCAACTGGGTATAATAAAGAATGGAATAACAAAAGAAATCACCATGCATGCGGCAGATTTCAAGATGTACAAAAGTTATTCCAATGTAATAATAATAACGGAACCAAAGTCGTGAAATTCACACCGGCTGTGATGTTCCAATGTAATAAAAAGATGGAACCGCATCCCGGTAAAAAACACATGATAGGATATTCCAATGTAATGATAAAGACGGAAACTGTGTCCTGTAAAACACATGCATGTGATGTTCCAAATGTAATAATAATAAAGACGGAACCAGTCCTGCAAAAACACATGCATGTGATGTTGCAATGTAATAATAGAAGAATGTCACCAAGTATAGGGTAAAATGCATACAGATACAAAAGTTATTCCAATGTAATAATAAGCAATGGAATAACATAAGGATTTCACCAAGTATAGGGTATGCGTATACAAAGTTATGTATAGGTATGCCACTTTTACAAAAGTTATTCCAACAAAATAATAGTGAATGGAATAATGTAAGTTCTCTTCAAGAAGAAAGAATAACACCCCTTACCGTAAAAAGAACCTAATATAGTAAGTAATGAAGTAGCAGTAATACTCTTCTTCTTTCTATAATTTTTCTCTATAGCTTCTCTCTATAATTTCTCTCTAGAGTTTCAATGAATTCGTAAGAAAATAATGAAGGAATGAGCTTCTATTTATAGGAAAATGAAATGCATAATAACTAATCCATGAACTATTCGTATCGATTTACTTTAATCTGACGGTCCATATTTAAAGAAAAAAATCTTTTAAATAAAATATAATATATTCTATTTATATAAAACATTTTACTATGCAAACACTATGCAAAACACTATGCAAAAACACTACGCAACACTACGCATAATAAAATATAATATATTCTATTTATGTAATAACTTTAATAAAGTATTCTATTTTATATAAAAAGATGTTTCGCTTTTATTACGCTAATAACACGAACAAAACGTCATTATCGCTTATAATAATTCATATTATTAATCGACAATAATGGAATCAAACTGAGTGACTTTCACATAAGCATCAATAATCAATACCGGTGCTACTACGCATGCAACTACACGACATCGCATTACTTTTACTACCGAAAGTAGTTCAACAAGATCAACCGGTAAAACTTCCGTCGTTATTTCAATAAAATATTTTTTGTCATTTTCTCAATCCGACTAATAATTTCATTGTGGGGTCCACCAATGATTGAGCCAGTGTATTTAATATTCCCCGCTAAACCTAATATTCCCCACCAATCGAAATATAATATAACCACTGTGCATACTTTGCAAAATTTATAAATACTACCCACAACTATAATATTATCTTAAATTCACTCCATAATATTAAAAAATTATTTCAACAAAATTTAAATCTTTATTGATAAAACTGGGTCTCACAAAGTACATCGATGGATGTTCACCCAAATCACCCAAAGAACTCCGGGTTCACCACCGAATGGTCAAGCTCCCCGTGAGGGATATATGCAGAGAGCGGAGCCTCAATATCCGCCTCCTCGCCCCTCGACGCCCCGAACATCTACCGATAGACGTATCACAAGCCTCTACCAACCGACGAGGCCGCCTCGATGTAACCAGGACGAGGCACTTCGTAAGCCCTCCGCATACCGTAAGCGGTCCTCAGTAAGAGTCGCTTTACCGATCCCGGATCCATAATATCCGGACTCGGAAAGTCTCCAAATCACCTCAGAAAGGGTGTGGTATTTCTTTACCTGGGGCTTTTTAAATGCATTTATGACTATATGTATGCATGCATTTACTATAAAATATAAAATGCATGACTACTCGAAGCCTACATTTGGAAATTTTTTGCCATAGTCCTCTTTGAAAATAGGACTATCCACATACACATATGCATGTCTAGGTGGCCATTCAAGAGCACACACGCGCCCAAAGTCATATACATAATATATGCATTAAAATTAACATCATCATTTATAAGGCCAACCTCAATGCTAGGAGTATTTTGCCTTTCTACCTTTTTGCTCATCGACCTCAAATAGACAAAAAATAGCAGAAAAGGTGCTAATTTGATCGCCTCTAAAAGTCAAATTTTTCACATCATTATGTTCAAAGATGGTTTAATACTAACATTTACTATGTTGAATATTTTTATCAAGTCATTTGTGCATACATAATCACTACTATGTGTTTAGATGCATTTCAGACGTTAAATCATAATCTAATGGATGTAAATTAGAAAAAATACATGTATACGTTACCAGGATAGTGTAGAACACTTGTGCAGTGATAGAATTTGCAGAAAGCAGCCCGAACTCAGCAGATCTAAAGATGGCTCGCGGTATTTCTAAGTGAAACAAGTTGAAAGTGACTTGTGGTTACCAATCTACCGGCATTTATCATCCACCTGGCCGTCAGCAGCCCACTGCTGTCAGCAGAAGAGTGCAGCACTGCATATTTCTATACGGGTCCCACCCCTACGGCTTGGTCCAGTTTGAGTTGAAACGGAGTTCTTACGGCCAGAAAGGTCAAATCGGGAATAAAATGCCACGATCGAAAGCAAAACAAAGATACAATCCGGTCTTCTCGGATGAGACTTTGAACTCAGACATCACCAAGGGTAGTCACCCAAACACGAGGTATACCCTACCAATGATCCCATTCATCACAAATCACATCCGGCAATACCTCATACAGGTCCGATGCCGCCAACTCCGGACATTACCTAACGTAGGTCCTCGACGGGTTATAACGTAGGTCCCTCGACGGGGTTACAACATATAGTCCCCCGGTGAGGGTTACTGCGACGCTCATTCATCGACAATTTATCAACGAAGGTCAAGCTACCTTGACATTATTTCACCGATGGCAAGTAAACCCATCGAAGCGTTGGGAACCGTTCGATAGTTGCGTACGTACTCATGCGTCCCCAGTAGATCCCTGACGGGGGTTACAACGTATATCTCCAGCGGGAGTAACAACGCATGCTCAGCCATTGACACACATATCAACGAAGGTCAAGCAACCTTAACTTCATTTCAGCCAATAAAGTTTAAACCTGTCACGAGCTATAGAGCTATTTGAGGTTCTCATACCCAACCGGCCATATTCCCCAAATGGATCCCTACGGGGTCACAATGCAATGCTCCGTTGATCTACACGACAGCGAAGGTCAAACAACCTTGACAATCTACAAATGTTTCAGCCATTGATTCACACGCCAACGAAGGTCAGGCATCCCTGATGGCATTTGTTGTCAGCGGTGAAATCCAATGGTGTTCGTGACATATTTTGGCGACAATCGACTGTGAGAGGTCAACATTATCAAAGAGGATAGATGATGGAATATGTTATACACATCCTCTAATGTATCAAGCTTTATCCCCACGCATCTCTCATACATAAGAGGTACATCTTTGGGATCAAGTTGTTATCAAGTACATGTGAATTTGGTGATAACTCCAACATCAACATCCTAATGATTCGGGCTTATACATCGATTCGGGTCAAGATGCCAATCCCCAAATTGAAGCAAATGTGGAGCCAAAGAATCATCCCCAAAGATGTTGGGCTACAACCCCATACACATGCATTATACATTTAAATCATGTTGCTATCTATAGTACCATGTTTATCTTGTTGCATTTCAAGTGTCTAGGATTCTTTATCCTACCCATGCATCGCTATACATGAGTA